>JADBJO010001719.1:157500-227500 GCA_016801955.1 Conus betulinus | reverse complement strand
ACCCTTGACACCAGAATTGGTGTTTCTGAATTCCGGTAATATGGTGGGCTCTGAATTCCGGTATATGTGGGTGTGTGTGTGTGTGTGTGTGTGTGTGTGTGTGTGTGTGTGTGTGTGTGTGTGTGTGTGTTGTATGTTAGTGTATGTAGAAATTATCTCCTCTATAGGCTTATTGCTTTGATGTTTGGACAAACGAACGAATGAACGAAGTTTAATGCTGTTAGGCTGTAAAAGCCCTTTAAGCAAATCGGCGGGATGTACAACAACAAAACGCGACTCAATTTTCGATTTTATTAACATGGAAACCACAGCAATATCCTTTTTTTTTCACTTTACGTGATGAAATCATGAACGAGAAAATGTCACTGGTGTTCACTGTCAGTTCTGTAGACGACGGTCACCCCAGGTAAAACTGGATCAGTCCGTGGACAGCGTGCAGCACATGCTTTGGGTCTCTGCATGCTTCGTGTTGCCGATGCGTCTTCCTTTCCAAATGCAGGACAATTTAAAGACATTCCTCTTATGACATGTGTCTTTTCTTCCTGGTTGTTAAACCAGAAAAAGCGATCGTCTTCCGAACACGGATCGCAGGAATATTCTGAAGTCGTCGTCTGATTCACACAGCAGCACACTTACATCATCCGTTTGATGGAACACATCCTTCCGAAATACTTTTTTTGTCTATAGCTTGCTCCAAACTTGTGTCGATGTCCGACTGGTGGATTTCTGGGCCCCTGCTGTTGCGCACCGACGGATCGGGGTGCGAGCACCGAAGCGTATCCTGAATGGGCGTGGATGTGTATGTGCGTGCGCGCGTATGTGTGCGTGCATGCGTGTGTTTATGAGAGTGAATGCATGTGTGTACGAGTGCTCGAGTGTGAGTGTGAGTGTGTGTGTGTGTGTGTGTGTGTGTGTGTGTGTGTGTGTGTGTGTGTGTGTGTGTGTGTGTGTGAGTGTGTGTAAGTCTGTGTGTGAGTGTGCAAGTTTGAGTGTATGTGAGGGTATGGGTGTGTTCGTATTGAGATGCGTGTATTTGTGTATTTATGTAAGTGCGTACTTTTGTGTGTGTGTGCGCGCGGGGCACGCGCGTCCGTATGTATATGTGTATGTGCGTGAGTACGCACGCGCGCATGTGTGTGCGCTTGTGTGTGTATGTGTATGTGTGCGCGCGAATTTTGGTGTGTTAATTATGCTTCTTTGCTTTGAATGAAAAACGTTGGTATTCTGTTCATAATGTGTGTGTGTGTGTGTGTGTGTGTGTGTGTGTGTGTGTGTGTGTGTGTGTGTGTGTGTGTGTGTGTGTGCTAGAATGTGTGTCTGTGTGCACGCACGCGTGTATATTTGGAAAGTGTGTGTTTGCGAGTGTGTGTTTGTGTGTGTATGCGCGCGGGGTGTATGTATGTGTGAATGTGTGTGTGATGGTGGTGGTTGTGACAGTTTTGATGTTTTTACTTTTCAAGTGTGAAAACAGAGTACGTCCGTTGTGTCCAAGCTCCGTTGCGTCCACGGCCTTTCAATTGTTTACACGTTTCAGTGTGTGCTTTTAACTGAGTGTGTGCGACTGTGAATTGTGATGCATGTCAGTCATGACTCAGGGGAGCTTATAATTTATCAAGCAGCAACACAAATGTAGTCCGTGCATGCATGTGATTTAGGGGTGGTGTTACGTGTGTGTGTGTGTGTGTGTGTGTGTGTGTGTGTGTGTGTGTGTGTGTGTGTGTGTGTGTGTGTGTGTGTGTGTGTGCGTGCATGTGTGCGTCGTGCGTGCTTGCATTCCTGCCTATAATCAGTGCCATCTTACACGGTTAGCGCATGGGGCATTAATGTTAAACCCCATAGAAATGGAAAACTCAGACTAACTAGTCTGACCACTGGTCATTCATTCTTGCGACTCGCCAACTGGACGGACCAAAGGGGCCACTGGTCATTCAGACTACCCAGACTGGCCACTGTTCATGCAGATTGATTAATGCTTAATCTAATTACTTGTGAATCAGACTGCGAACCGACCACTGGTCACTCAGACTGATCAAACACTAAGACAACCCAGATTGACCACAGACCACTAGATTAACCTGACCACATATTAGTCAGACTGTACCAGAAAACAGGTCATCTAGACCCAGTTGATCGTTGGCCACCCTGACCCACCAAACTGACCAATATTCTGTGAGAATGAACCCCTGCGTGAATTTAAAAAAAAAAAAAAAAAACTCTTCCTGCCAGTTACGTCCCAATTGTCGCAGCTTCCCAAATTGTCGCTGCTGCCCAATCTGTCATCGTTGCGACAAACTGGACCTGAGGTGCACATATTTTGTAAAGGCACCAGACAATGGATATGACTGCACGACTGAGAGACTGCGTACTTACGTCTCTCCAATGTACAGCAATAGAGGTAGCCCTCCTTTCTATATGTTCACGCCCCTATAGATCCACGTCTCTATCTCATTGTGTTTACCGTTGTTTGTGTCCATGTCTCTGAGTCCACGTGTTTCTGTGTCCCCGTGTCTGTGTGTGCTCACATTTAAGACAGCAAACCATTCGTGGGTATTCCAAGTCGATTTCTTGGTCATTTGTGGTTATGGAGCCATTGAAGATAGATAGATAGATAGATAGATAGATAGATACAGTACACAGACAGACAGAGAAATAGACATACATACATACATACATACATACATACATACATACATACATACATACATACATACATACATACATACATACATACATACATACATACATACGTACAAAGTGCGGGCCAACACCCTTGGAATGCCTATACTGACAGAACGTTCTGTAGAGCACCAATTTGTATTCTAATACATACCAAAGGTGTTTGAACATGAATACCAAATTGGTGCTCAACGAGGCCAAACGGAGGCGGGATGTAGCTCAGTGGAGAGCGCTGGCCTCCAGTGCAGACGGTCGGGGGTTCGAGTCCGCTCAGGGCTCGAATTTTTCTCTTCTGTACGAGGCTGTGGAGTTCATCGCCCCCAAAACTGGTCGGCCCGGTGTCAGTATAATGTGACTGAGTGGGGTAGATGCTAGAGCTGTGCAGCTGCTCTCCCAGTGTGGCAGCACAATCACTTGTCTAATCAGCGTCCCCGATATGCACCAGGTTAACTGAGTTTGCACGTGAGACGTTAAACCCTCTTGAATGTTCACGGGGCCAACCCAGTTGGGTATTGAGCAACTCGAGTACTAAAATGTTTTTTCAATACCAAATTTGTGCTGTACGCGACAGACCAATTGGTATTAGAATACCAAATTACCACGACAATTTGGGATATATGATTCATCCCAAATTTTCGCTGCGACGATTTGGGACATACCAAATTGTCGCTGGGACAATTTGGGAAGCCACGACAATTTGGGACGTAACATGTCACTGTGCGTTCCCCTCTCCCTGTGCGTGGGTGAAGGCCTGGAGTTTGGAGAATTGTGTCTGCGTAAGAGTGATGAATTGAAATGGGTCTTACCTGAGGATTGCTTGAGACATGATTGAGTGAGTGTAAGATGCGTGATTGGAACCAAGTAAGACCCGACATCTTTAATTTCGTTATGTCATTCAAATGTTCTTTCTTTTATCCACTAACTTGATCCTTGAAGGAAGATATCTGCGTGCTTGAGTAAAGGCGCGCGCGCGCGCGCGCGCGCGCGCACACACACACACACACACACACACACACACACACACACACACACACACACACACACTGTAAATTTGATACGAGAACGCTTCGATATATTTACAAAGAAATGTCGGTTCATAATCAGTGATCATCAAAATCTGTTCCATCTTAACTTGGATACGTAACAGAGGTAATAAAATGTCTTACACAGTTAGTGTAATGCCATCCTAATCAAATGTTTCATTATTTTGCCTCTGCAAAATTGAAGAATTTTTTTAAAATAGTAAATTACTTGCTCAACAAAGCAATAGTTACAGCGAAATGTCAACAATTTGGTAAAGAACCTGAACTTTGATGAGTAAGAACACTAAATGGACATTTGCAGGAATCCTTGTCTATTTTGTGTTTTTCAAACTTAGAAATTGATAAGGCTTAATGACAGTAAGTAACAGCAAAAATATAAAGATCTCTTACTGCTTTTCATTCTTTGCTAACTGAAACATTAAACAGTTTTTTAATGGGAAACAAAAACTAAAACTTCTAGTCCTTTTTGCTTTAACATCTTTTGGCGACTGAAGCAGGGAAAATGTTTTAATGAAAACAATAATGCAGACATATAAAGATCCCTTCCTGCTTTTCATTCTTTGCTAACTGAAACATTGAAAAGGTTTTACTGGAAATCAACAGCTGAATGTTGTCTTTTTTTTTTTCTTTTACATCTCTTGCTAACTGATACATTGAAAAGCCATTAATGAAAAGATTTTACTGTGATGGCAGAAATGTAAAGATTCCTTACGAAAAATTTACAACAGTGTGATGCTTCAGGAACATTGTCTTTTTCATATTTTTTGAAATTCTGAGAAAATCTCAAACAGACCTAATTGCCCGAGCGACAGCCTTCCAAAATGAATTCAAATCTCGCACTCCTTCTTGATACTGGGTCTTGAGGTGCTGGATACGATTCTCAAGAACACGCCACTTTCTTCGTCTCGGAAGTGGGGCATCTCCTCTCTGCTGCAGTGAGCAGATTTTTTGCAACAGACTGGCGATCTTTCACTTTGCCTCAAAAAGTTCCATAGTGAAGGATGACGAACTTGAATGGCCTCATTAGAGTGCGATGGTAGCTTAGGACAAACAATAAATGTATTATTGGTAATTAAAGGATGTCTTTTTTTTTGTGACCTATCGTAAACTCTAGTCTGGGCAGTGGGCAGGTCTTTAGACCTGCATGGGCAGATAGGCGACCCCAACCTCCATGAGTCTCCCAGCCATAGGTAAATGGGTCCTGCTGCCTTGCAGGCTGCCTTTGAAAAGGCAAAGGCTACGGGAGTAAACCCCTAAAGAAAAATCCGGAGTGGAGCCCCTAAGACGGCTTGGTGGTGAACTCCATCATCACTCCGGCAGCTCCTGCAGTCCAGTCGTGGTCAAGAGGTTATGTCCTGCATCCCTCTTGGCAATAGCGGCTTGGACCGAGAGGGGGTTCGTGGTGCTTGGGCAACCCACGGCCTCCATATACTTCTTTGCCCAGGATTCATTAACTCCACCTCTCCTTTCTGCTTTCCCAAGTCCTGGGGCGACAGGCGAGTGGCGATGGTGGCAGGTGGGAGATGCACTGGGAGCTGCTAGTCACGGACCTGCACTCTGGCGGTCAGGGCAGATGATGGTCGTCACTCTACTCACCGGGGCAAGAGTAGGTTTCGGCAGCCACCTTGGCAACGGAGCAGCCCTATTCAGGGATGGGACTGCTCCCCCCCTCATGGGGAGGGCCTAGAAAAGATGGCCTAAAGAAAGCTTGCCTCAACCCATTCTGTCAGCATACCGCAACTGACCGGACATCTAACAACGCGGTCGAACTCATTCAAAAAGATCTACCACAAAGAACAAGCGCAAGCACGCTTTATGTGTTGGAGCTTGGAACATCCCGACTCTAATGGACAACAGGTGGAGCGACAGACCAGAGCGTCGAACATTACTTGTGGGCCAAGAACTAAAACGTTACAAAGTTGATATTGCGGCACTCAGCGAGACGCGCCTGGCAGACACTGTAGAAATCACAGAAGAAGAAGCTGGATACACCTTCTTCTGGACAGGAAGGCCCCTGGAGGATAAAAGAGAAGCAGAGTGGGCTTTGCCATCCGCACCTCACTGGTCAAGAACCTCGAATCTCTCTCAAAGGGAATTGGTGATCGTCTGATGACTATGAGGCTGCCTCTCCAAGGAAAGCAGCACCTGACACTCATTAGTGTGTACGCCCCCACCATGACCTATACCCAAGAACTGAAGGAACTGTTTTACCAGAGCCTCTCAAGCTTGCTACGCAGTATCCCAAAGGATGACAAGCTTTTACATCTTTGGGACTTCAACGCTCGTGTGGGCAGGGACTCTCAGTCTTGGCCGAATATCATCATCGGACCGCATGGAGTGGGACAGGAAAACTTAATGGCCAACTCCTTCTTGCACTCTGCGCCGAGTTTGGTTTGACCATCACAAACACACTGTTCCAGCTGCCGGACATCCACAAGGCCACCTGGATGCACCCTCGCTCCAGACACTGGCACTTGATCGACTATGTGATCACTAGGCAGTGTGACATCCAGGATGTCCACATCACAAGAGCAATGAGGGGAGCGGACTGTTGGACTGACCACCTGCTGCTGAGGTACTCTTCTTCTCCATCGCTAGCACCCACAGACGCCGGAAAGCTGATATCAAGAAGAAGCTGGATGTCCAGAAACTGAATGACCCAATGACAAGGGAAACCTTCGTGACCGACCTTGCAAACCAGCTCAATAGTTTTCCAGATGATGATGACTCGGAAAAGGCCTGGGTAAACTTCAGAAACGCAGTCTACGACTCTGCCAGGCTGTCTCTGGGGCACCCAAAGAGAAACACCAGGACTGGTTTGACAGCAACAACACGGAGATCGGCAGACTGCTACAGCAGAAGCACGAAGCCCGCACAACCTGGCTCAACAAGGGATCAACAGCCAAGCATGATCGTCTCAAGCATTTAAGAGGCAAGGTCCAGGCTGAGCTGAGACAGATGGAGGACAAATGGTGGAAAGAGAAGGCTGCCGAGTTACAACAGTACGCTGATGAGCACAACTCCAAGAAGTTGTTTGCAGGCCTGAAGACTGTCTATGGCCCTTCCTCCCAACGCCATGGCGCCTGTACGGATAGCTGATGGCACTCTGGTTACTGAGAAGAGTGACATTGTACAACGGTGGTGTGACCACTTCAGCCAGTTTCTGAACAGACCATCTCAGATTGATCAGCAAGCGATCCGTAACATGCCCCAACATCCAGTTTTGACATCACTTGACGACCCACCGACTAAGGAGGAAACCCAAAAGGCGATCAAGCAGCTCCAAATCGGAAAGGCACCGGGCCCTGATGGCATTTCCCCTGAGATCTTCAAAGTTGGTGGAGAGGACACAGTCGACAAGCTGAGCTGATGCAGCAGATCTGGGGTGAGGGAGCAGTACCACAAGACTTTAAGGATGCCAGCATCATCCACCTGTACAAGAACAAGGGCGACAGAGCATCGTGCGACAACCACAGAGGCATCTCACTATTGAGCATAGCAGGAAAGATTATTGCCCGTGTCATCCTAAATCGCATCATACACCACTTGCTGGACGATGTGGCTTCAGGAGCAACAGGGGTGACAATCGACATGATCTTCGCTGTTCACCAGCTGCAAGAGAAGTGCCGGGAACAGAATCAGAACCTCTACATCCTCTTTGTGGACCTGACAAAGGCTTTTGATACCGTCAGTCACGAGGGTCTGTGGGCTATACTGTCCAAACTTGGCTGCTCATTGAAGTTTGTCAAGATTATACGATCCTTTCATGACGGCTTGACGGCTCGTGTAGTGGAAAACGGCACTGTGTCTGACCCCTTCCCCGTGTCCAACGGAGTGAAGCAAGGATATGTCCTGGCACCAATCCTTCAGCCTCATGTTCGCCACAATCCTGTTCTCTGCTCTCTCTTCTCAGTACCAATGCGGGGATCACTGTCCGCTACAGATGTGATGGCCGCGTCTTCGACTTAAGGCGCCTGAAGGACAGAACAAAAGTTCTTGAGGCCCTTGTGAGAGACTTCCTGTTTGCCGATGACTGTGCACTCACAGCACTCAACGAACCAGACCTGCAAGAGCTTGCCAGTTGCCTGTCTGTAGCAGCAAAGGCTTTTGGCTTTACGATCAGCCTGCGGAAGCCAGAAGTGATGCTCCAGCCAGCACCCGGCCTTTCTTCCCCAGAACCAAAGATCGTGATCGAGGACACGACCCTGAAGATTGTTGACAGCTTCACATACTTGGGGAGCTGCTTGTCTTCATCATGTGGCTTGGATAAAGAAGTGTCGAACAGACTGGCAAAAGCAGGAGCTTCCTTCGGCAGGTGTTGGAACAGAGTGTGGGGAGAGCGTGGCATTACTCTAAGTACCAAGCTGGCAGTCTACAGAGCAGTCGTTGTCACCTCGCTGCTCTACAGCTGTGAGACCTGGACACTGTACATGAAACAACTGAAGACTCTGGATCAGTTCCACCTCCGCTGCCTGCGTAAGATCATGGGCATCTCCTGGGTGGACATGATTTCCAACACAGAAGTGCTTCGCAGAGCAAAGATGCCCTGGCATCGAGGCGCTGATCATCAAAGCAAAGGTTGGAGTGGGGTTGGGCATGTGGTACGAAGGGACGACCCGCGACTTTCAAAAATGGTCTTCTTCTCTGAGCTGGCAGCTGGAACAAGAAACACTGGGCAGCCACTCAAACGTTTCAAGGACTGCCTGGAATTATCACTGGCTTCCTGTGGCATCCCGCTTCAGGACTGGGAAACACTTGCCACAGACCGCAGTGCCAAGCGACTTGCTGTCCGCAAAGGAGTATGTGGCTTCGAAAAGCGTTTTTGCAGGAATTGGACCAGAAGCGCCAAGCCCGCAAAGAGAGGAGACCTGACCCAATGACAGCTGTCGCATGCCCAGAGTGTGGACGTATCTGTGTGTCCAGCTTTGGCTTGCGCTCACACATGCGGAGTCACTGACGTCTTCGTCGACCACGACGGACATCCATGATGTAAACTATAATTAAAATAAAGCTTTTAGAAATTTTGGGAGAGCACTAGATATAATGAATTTCGTACAAAATAAAATTTTGGCTTTAAGCATCGTATTTCAACTTAGAGACACGATGTCCTTATCCCTATCCCATACGGTTACAAATAAGGTTACAGTGAATTCCGGCTATATTAAAGGCCGGTTATATTTAAATTTCGCCTATATTGAAAGTCTGCTGCGGTCCCGAACAAAGCCCTTTTTTGGTTGGTAAAATTCGTTTATATTGAAATCGGCTGTATTGAAACTTCGCCTTTATTGAAATACATGGCGGTCCCGGGGAGTGCTTGACTCCGCTTATGTTAAAATGTTTATATTCGACTCAGTCAGCTCTCTTTTAAACGTTGACGCATATTTAAAGGGGGACAAATCAGGCTGCGTTTATCTGTGAAAGAACGTAAGAGACATTTTCAACACGGACAAATGTGCACTCTCTTGGAGAATGTAATATGGTACCACCACCACCACCACCACCACCACCCCTTCCCCTAGGAAATCTACCCCCCCTCTCTCTTCCTTCTGCTTTCTGCCATGCTCGGATGATTATTGTTATTAACCTGTTGGATTTGTGTCCTTAATTTGCCTCTCTCTGAGAGGGGGGACTGCGATTGTTGCTGTTTGTTTGGTTGGTTGGTTGGTTGGTTTTTTGGTTGTTTTTGTTTGTTTGCTTTTTTGTTTGTTGGTTGGTTGTTTTTTTTTTTTCTGGCTGTCCGTACCAACTTCAAGCCACGATATCTCATGAATAGCTGCTCAGAAAGACTTCATTTTTTTGATGGACGCTTGACAGCATCATGTAAAGCTTCGTGATTTACATTTCCCATTTTACCTGTTCCCATTCAGTCTAAACAGAATATTTCATGAACGACAGCATAGAAAAAAAAAAATCTTGGTAGGTATGTTAAATGCACCAGTCTTTCCGATCTGGTGCAAGATTTCCCAGAATTTCTTGATTTATCAGAGGAAAAAGAACGGACGCAACACATATAAAGGGAGAGAGATAGAGACACAGAGAGAGAGAGTGAGTGAGAGAGAGAGAGAGAGAGAGAGAGAGAGAGAGAGAGAGAGAGAGTGTGTGTGTGTGTGTGTGTGTGTGTGTGTGTGTGTGTGTGTGTGTGTGTGTGTGTGAGCGCGCGCGCGCGCGTGTGTGTGTGTGTGTGTGTGTGTGTGTGTGTGTGTGTGTGTGTGTGTGTGTGTGTGTGTGTGTGTGTGTGTGTGCCGCGTGTATGTGTGAATGCGCGCACTTGTACATATATTTCTCTCGGACTTTTCCAGTACTTGAAAAGAGGTCCAGATGTGCTAATAATGGTGTTTGGACGCATCGGACGTGGACGCATTGGACCCTGGATGCATCGGGCCATGGACGCATCGGACTGACTTGGACGTATAGGACCTTGGACGTATCAGGCTGGACGTATCAGATCGTGGACGGATCGAGCCTTGGACGCATTGAGCCTTGGACGCATCGGGCCTTGGACGCATCGGGCCTTGGACGCATCGGGCCTGGACGTATTCTGCCGTGTCATCCACTATCGGCTGACGGGAACATAAAAAAAAAATCCTACACTTTCCATAAAATTGTCCAAGGGAAATAAGCTCTGTAACTAGTCTTGGGGATGTCCGTAGCGAGTTGTAGAGACCTTACTTTCAGTGCTCTATCATGAACTTGGCTGACCCCAGCAGCTTTGAAACAAAGACTGGCGGCACCGGGCTTCCCCGCTAAGCGCGCGCGGCACGTATATCCTGTGCCCGAAAAAATGTCGGCCAGGCCATAGATATGTAAGGTCACATATCTATGGTCAGGCGAAGGGGTGGTAGCGATTTGTCGCTCAATGAAGCGCTTGAAATCATATTACAAAGTGGATCTGGTGATGAGGGGAGTGATAGAGAGATAGAAAACTATGAAAGGGAAGAGGAAAGTGAATTGTTTGAAGATGCAGCCATCCCTTCATCTTCTGATTTGGTGTTGTAAAAGAACGGAACAGAATGTAAACAAAGAATTTTTTTTAATTTTTTTTTTTTTTTTCAAATACTTTTTTCAATACGCACAGCGGTGTATACACATTAAAGTAAATGATTCAAAATTACTCTGTTCGATTAGTTGAGTGTTTGCTCTTTCCTATGACACGTAACACAACACTGTCAGTTGTTGTCTAGCTACCGTAAAAATATATTAAAAAGTGGCCAAATATGCGCGCCGCAGGGACCGTGCGCCATGCACGAGCAAGCGGTAGCAGGGAATCGTGCCGTCCGAGCCGCTCTCGCTCAGTTAGTTTAAATTTCAAAGCTAGTTCTTCGGAAGGTACTGGTAAGCTATGCTGCTCCCTTCCTCAGACAAGGTCAATGCTCCCTGTCCCTGTTTCTCCTGCCCCACCTAACCCCGCCTCTGTTCCCTTGGGAAAGTACGTGGGCCCGTCCGAATGTCACGAGTTATCCCCCTTCTGCCTTTACTTTGTTTATTTTTAGGAATGCTTCCTGTTTGCGTACTGTTTGTGGTTCGCTCCTACGCAGCCGACCGTAGGCCCCGAATGTTCTTCTGCGGGGGGCACGAGCCGACCCACTATGAAACAGGTCATGTGACAACAGTATGTCCGATGTGCGATGTTTTTCAAGAAGAAATTTTTATGTTTCATTTCACAAAATATTTTGTTTATCGCTGTTATGTTTCTTTGTGTGTTGGTTTCGTTGACGTTTCGGTTGGATGTTTTTTTTCTTTTGACAACATCTAGTGTTGAAGAGACCGGTCTTATTTTTTTACAAACTGGGGAAATCCGATTTGGGTGACGCTTGGGCACATCAGCTGTACATCAAGCATGGAACGTAACACGTCATCAGTTAATAAGATTCAGGAGAAAAATGATTTTGAGGGTGTGGGTAGGGGGTGTTGTTGTGAATGATTATTGGATGCACCATAGATGTGTAGTGTAGCCCACTACATATCTATGGATGCACATTTTCACTCAATGGTTTACAACTTAAACGGTTTTATCTATTAATAGCTGCTCATAGGCAAATCGGATTTCCCCTGTCCTCTCGCGTTTCATTTATTTAGTTAAAAACTAGAAAGAAAATCTCTAAACAGCTTTTAATAAGATCTATAAATATTAAAAGATCATAGCATACAATTCGTTACATTAAAAATTAAGTTAAAAAGCATACTGATTTTGCAAGAAAAAAGAGAACTTTAAAAAAAATTTTATTTGTATTTATCTTTCACTTATATCTAAAAAAAATTTGATTTAGACGGCTTTATATATAGCGTAACCAAATGAAATAGCGGGAGGTCCGAGGCGTATGGGTTATCGTCAGAAATGAAAGTTATTACCCATATGCTACTTCGACTACCCAATTATTTACCCATATTTACTTCGATCATTTTATTTGCAAAAGATGTTCGGCTGGCTTTTATGATCCCAGAAAAGACGTTTTACAACAGGTTAGCTACCTTGACCTTTACTTAAACTGTTTTTTTTTATGTTATCCATGATGGTTGCCTACAGTGTTCAATGTGTCCAAATGAAAGTGATTTTTTCCTATCAGCGCACAGATCGAAAGTTTGGTTTATTTTTTCAACTAACACATTTCCATTCCATACGCACTTGCGGGTGGCAAGATTTGATTACTTGGCGAGATAACGTACAAAAAGGTGCGTCTGGCTTTGGTTTTTCGACCTGTTATCTAACAAAGTAGTCCGGCCCCCATGCGCTAGTGATTCGCATACTGCACGGACGCTGGAGATTTGTGGCAATCGGCGCGATCTCTTCGACACGGTTTGCAATTGACCTATGAGAAATGTGCTGTTCATGTTGATGTTGAAGACCATGGAGAGATATTGACATGACATATTATTATATGCTATTGTTATTATTATTATTATTATTATTATTATTGTGTGTGTGTGGTGATCATTGTAAAGCACTTAGGGCAGTTTTCTGAATAACGTGTGTGTGTGGAGCTGGGGGGGGGGGGTGTGTTGGGGGTGTGTTGTGATTCTTTGTGTTCGTGTTGTCGTGTGTATAAATATAAAAGATGATGATAATGAATACTATTATTTGTTATGCTTGTACTCAGTCAGTGTCATAATTCAGTCATCGATGACTAGAAAATGCACCTGCAGATGCATGAAGTGTTTTCCCTACACTCAAGAGAAGTTCGTTTATATACCTAGCACTTCTTCACTCACACACACACACACTCTGCCCCCCCCCTGGTTAGTGCAGACTCTGGCTTGGGGGCTTCGTCAGGATTCTTTCCCAAGCCCTTCACTGGCATGAGCTAGTCTAGTCACTGTCTTCTAGCCAGTCTGCGACACACTCTGTCCAGGCCGTTCGCCTGCATCAGAGGGTCAGCAGCTGATGCACTGTCTTTCTGTCAGTGTCCACCTGACATGTACTGTGCCATGCTGTAGTGTATGTGACAGTCACTTTCTGAAACTTGAAATTGGTCAGTCACTTTGCTCATGATATATTGATTTTGATTTGCCCCCCCCCCCCCCCTCTCTCTCTCTCTCTCTTCTCTCTCTCTCTCTGGAACCGAAAAAGACTTCTTGTGGCAGGATCAGTCGCAGTAGTCGGGGTGACATTGACGACTGTCATGCAACGGTGGTTGCTCTCTGCTCCGGGGTGACATGGACGACTGCAAACTCTCTCTCTCTCTCTGTCTTTCTGTTTCTGCCTCTCTCTCTCTCTCTCTTTATATATATATATATATATATATATATATATATATATAAAAAGCAAGCTAAATATGTATATATAAAAAAGATGATGATATATATATATATTTATGTTAAAAATAGAATGGTAAAAGGAAGTTTTAAAATCGACAGGTCTGTTTCAAGCGCTGCCTTACTCCTCTCAGGATACAGGTCTGTTTCGAGGGCTGGCTCTCCCTCATCCTGAGGAGAGCCAGCGCTCGAAACAGACCTGTCGATTTTAAAACTTCCTTTTACCATTCTATTTTTAACAGATGTTGCTCCCCAAGGGGTCGAGCATTTTAAGAATTTTATTAGGCATTTTAGTGGTATTCTTGACTCTCTCTCTCTCTCTCTCTCTCTCTCTCTCTCTCTCGAAACAGACCTCTCGATATATATTCTATATATATATATATTTTATATATTTATTAGGCATTTTATATATATATATCCCCCTCTCTCTCTCTCTCCTTTCACACTCATACACACAGATACAACACAGACAGGGAAAAAAAATCTATATAATATATATGTGTTGTCTATGTCTGTGTCTGTCTGTCTAATTTTGTGAGAAAGATTTAAGGTTGGTAATTTCAAAGAGTTGTTTTTTTAAACATCAGGTTTTGTCATTGTCTTTGATGCTTTCAGAATATATTATGATCAAATGCCTATAATTCCAGATTTAACTTTAACAACAGAACTGATTTGTTCTAGAATATTTAATAAATCATTAAATGTCTCTTTTTTTTTCAGATGAACGTTGACACAGACAACTCTGGGCTGAAGTTGACTTTGTTCCAGTTTCAAACTTGTCCATTTTGCTGCAAAGTGCGGGCTGTCCTTGATTACTACGGCTTCTCATATGATGTGGTAGAAGTAAACTCTGTGACCAAGAAACAGATCAAATGGTCCAACTACAAGAAAGTGCCTATCGTTGTGGTGGATGGGGTTGGAGACAGTGGCTTCTTGGTAATTTTCGATTTTTATGATGATGTGAACATTGAATATTGTTAGAGTTGTTTTATTATCTTTATTAGAAATTTTACTGCGTTCTTAGTGGTTTCTCCTTTGTATTTTCTTAAATCAGCTGAATATACTCAGAAATCAATTCGCCCTCTGACAATGAGTCTCAGGTACATGGCCTGTGTACCTGTACATATGTATACATATATATTCATGTGGTCATGGTGCTTTTATTTGGTAGGTACACATAGAGTACTTAACATTATAGAGATCATACACACACTTCCGCATGTATGCACGCACATACACGCACACATGCTGTCTCTCTTTCACACATACACACACACACACACACACACACACACACACACACACACACACACACACACACACACACACACACACACAAGCATACTGCACGCACACTTATGATAGGATATGTGCAGCTTGTTCCAAAAATACTCCAGTGAGGATCATGGCTAGCATAAGCATTAAAAGTTATCACAAATTGAAGCTTTCTCCCAGTTCAAATGTTATGAGAAAAATGAAGCTCACTATATTTGTGTTAAGCAACAGAATATGAATATGTATGTCATAAAGTGCACATCTTTGTCAAAGAAAAACAGAATATGGTTATGTATGCTGTTGTAAAGTGCACATCTTTGACAATGACATTTTGGTGTGCTTGCAGCAAGTGAATGATTCGTCTGTGATAATCAGCGTACTGGAGTCCTGGAGACAAGACCGCCAGCAGAGTCTGGAGAAACTGCTGCAGTGCTACGTGTGTATCGAGAGTGAGGAGCGGGGCAAGAAAGTGTACGAGTTCCCTAACAAGTACTTCATCATGTTCATGGAGAAAACCAACCTGCCCTCCACCCCAGAGCAGCGCCAGTGAGTGTTTGAAGGCATTCGTACAGAGTGTTACTGGAATTCAAGCTGACTTATCTGTCTTCTAAACAGTTTGAACCATCATGTTCATTCTGTACAGAAGGGAGGAGGAGGGGGGGAAGTTTCAAGATGAAAAATTAATTGATCTTTGTATTGTTATATTGTTAAACTAAGTCCGGAAATATATCAATTTTATTTTGGAAACAGGTAGCATATGTTGTGAATCTGATTGTGCGTACTTGACTTATGACTTGATGTGTGCAAATTGTTTCAATCAGCTCTGTGGGTGAAAGGTATTCAGGGTGATTTCTGTATTGCTAGAAATGGAAACCAATGCCTTTGGATGCAGTATACATGTATGAACACATTAACTATGCACACATACTTGATTTTATCATGGTCATTAGGCAATTGTTAATTCATGTTAACAGTAGCGATATTTCATATGAAAATAATGAATTATGTGATTTATATGAGAAATGTATAACATCAAATTGCCAATCAAACATTGAAGTCCCATGTACTAATCATATGATCAGAAATGAAAGAAAAGGTACAAACAGCTGTCATGCATATTTAACTTCCAGTCTATGACATTTTTACTTTGGACAAATTGAAGCATTTTTAGGTAGACTTATGTCACAGGGAAGTCAAGTCTTACTGTTAGCACAAAAACCATTCAGAGAGGAAAGAAAAAGTGGCGGAAATGGGCTGATGATCACCTGGTTCACATGCTGTCCCCCAACGTGTATCGCACACCCTCGGAGGCCCTGCAGGCCTCCAGTACTTTTCTGAGGTGGGGGAGTGGGAGAAGAACTTCTCCACCCCAGAACGACTGATGGTCATCTACACTGGGGGCCATGGTCATGTACATTCTGGGCAAGATGCTGCTGCGGAAAAAGTATGGATGGGTTGTTTGGATAGTTGGGTATACAAGTGTGTGCATGTGTCTGTTGTCATGGATGATTCTGGCTAAGATGCTGGAGGAAAGTTTTGGATGCTGGTTTTGTGGTATGTGCGTGTGTGTGTATTGTGCTATCATTTGTGTTCTGGGTAATTAGCTACTGAGAAGGTGTATGGGTTATTGAGTGTACAAGTGTGTGCATCTACTATCATTTACTTTCTGAGCAAGATGTTAACTGTTGAAAAAGTTTTATTGCAGTGTGTGTGTGTGTGTGTGTGTGTGTGTGTGTGTGTGTGTGTGTGTGTGTGTGTGAAAACCCAACTGGTTGTGTGCTAAAGTTGTGGCTGTTTACTCCTATTTCAGACATTACACCCACCAATTTTTGCATGCCTTTGGCAACATTCTGACAAGTGTGACAAACTTTTTTTTGTAAAAAAAATGAAACAAAGCTACAAAAAAACCAGAACAAAAGCATCCCTCCCACCCACCCAAAAAAAATCTAGAGGCCAAGCTGTTGAGCTGCAATTGCGCTTGCAGAGTTAACCATACTGGTGTCTCAGTGTGCTTTGACCAAAGAACAACAACTCTTGTGAACATTCACATGTGAAATAGTGTCTTGCTAAGCCTGCTTCTTCAACAATGTACTGATAAGCAGAAACAATAGGTGTATCTATGGACCTTGAATTTTTATTTTAAACTGGCAAAAAGACGCAAGTGTGTGCCAAAGTACGCTGATGGATCAAGTTTGAAAGTAATTTGTGTTGGAAGAAAACCAATTTTACTTGAGATCCGTTTGTCTCTGCAGTACCCCAGCTGCATGATGACAGATGAAAATGCTGTACCCACCACCCCTGTTTATTCACAAAGTTGGAAGCTTTGTACATATTCTTAGCAGAAGATACTCTCATTTTTGTTGAAAAATACATAAGAAGCAATATTAAGGTAAATGGGTCTCTTGTCTCTGGAAGAATAACTTTAATGATCACTAGTGTGTTTTTTTTCATCACCGACTGAGCATGTGATTGTTTTCTTTTTTTTTTTTTTTTTTTGAATTGTATCACTTAACTTTGATTGACTTATTTTTTTGTGATTTGTCTACTGAACCTTCCAGATGAACTACCTGTGGTGAAAATTAGGGTAAAAAGATGGGAGAGTAGAGTGACTTGATACCCATGCCTGTTGTACTTGCAGGTACAATCTGAAGGAAGACGTTCGTGAATCACTGTACGATGCCTGCAAAGACTGGACAAAGGTGGTCGGCAAGAAGAGGAAGTTTTTGGGTGGCGATCAGCCCAACTGGCAGATTTAGTAAGTCCAGCAAAGTCTAGATACATTCTGCAGACTTTATGACAGAAACAGAAAATATTGTTAGCAATTGAAGGAATACATACGTACCAGAATATCTTTATGTGTGTGTGTGTGTTTTTTCCATGACATTTCATTTTCGTGATTCTTGCTTGCAGTAAAACATTCACATACATTCACGTTAAAAAAGCTCAGATTTATTTACTTTCGACCCCAGATACAGACCTGGAAAATGCCGTGAGATAACTTGCTGCATCAGAGTGTTCATGTTACTGATTTCCAAGCAGTAAACAGCAAACCATGAAAAAACAAAACAAGTAGAAGACAAAAGGTATTGTTTTAGACAGTTGATACAAAAGGAAAACAATGTGCTGGTGCCTTTCCATTCAATTCAGTTCACCATTTTCATTCTTCGCTCAAAAGAGAAAAGACAGTGGCCAGTCTTGGCACAGGAAAATCTTTTTGCAGCAACCGATAAGCTTTTAAGTAGGCACTGGTCGGCGAGCGGGTTGACAAATTCAGTGCAATCACTGGATGTTTGGATACATATTGAACTGACAGCAAAAGGTTTTGCTACCAATATTGGTTTTAGTAAAGGTCACAGGAGGAGTGGAATAGCTGAGGTTTCTGCTGTACTTTATCATAATGTGGCACTTACCAATGCTAGGTAGGATTTATTCTTTCGTCCTTGGGTAGTAGTAATAATAGTAGTCACAGTAGTAGCAGCACTGTCCTACGAGAGTAGATGAGTCATGACCATGGCCTTGGCCAGTGGGGATTTGTTCTTCTCAACTTTCTGTCTTCTGTCATGTTCAGCAAGGTAGAACGACAGTCACTAGTCATGTTCTTCATGCTGTGCATCCAGGACTTTTTCTGTCAGCCTCTTGGACATCCACCTTTCCCTGTTCCTTACGGAATGACCTGGGACAGGAAGTCCAGTCAAAAAGCAGGTTAACCTACACCTCTTGATGATTGCAAAGAGACATTTCTGTTTGCCAGAGCATTACTTGACTTGCTGCCTGACCTACTTATTTTGTTGTACATTCCTCATATGAGATATGCTGAATCTCAGTCTGGTTGAAGTGTTTCTTTGTGAACCTCTGGATATTTCGCGCTTGACATATGATGTCAGTGTCCGCCTTCCAGTATCCATGACAAAGATTCACCCTTGATGTAGAATTTCAGCTTCACTGGGATGCTGACTGTCCAGATGGTGTTCTTTCTTGTCGTGGCACACCAAGCTAAGGCCAACCTCATCTTCATTTCCTTTGTTGAGCTGCCATCATTGTAAGGCCTAAAGGGAGGTAACTGAAGCATTGATGTCTATGTTGGAAGCATGAATCTGTCACTAAAGGGCCAAAGTGATTCAGGGGCGTACTTGCAGGGCAGCTGTTCATCAGCAGTTTGATTTAAACGTGAAAATCCCTCAGTCTTAGTTGCTGCAGGCGAGAGATTACGACAGTAAATCTCAGTGCCATAAGGTCTTCATGAATGTATGCATAATGTTTTAAGTACCTCGAATTTACTTCTGAGTTTACTGCATATTCCTTGATTTCATAAAATGGCCCTGATTAGTTTTACCATATGGTCAAAGTGACCTCGGATTTAAAAAATAAAAAGAACACTTTTTGGTCTTGTTGTTCAGAAGGCCTAATACTTTTGTCGGCTGCTGAATATACAACAGCAAAATTGCAATCACTGACTTTGATGTCAACACCCATCCCCCAAATTTTACTTTAGGAGGTATAAAAAACTTTGTCGTTTATATTTGATAGGAAACTCTAAGGTAAGCTTTTTTTTTTTCTTCTCTCTTTTAAATCTGTTTTCTTTCTCCTTGCCTCCTCTCAATAGTGTGAGAAAATGTGTACTTTTTTTCCCTCTTAATTCTGTCAACATTTTTTTGCATTTCAGAGTGACTATGGTGTCCTGAACTCTATTGTTTGTTGGTATTTCCGAACTCTATATTCTTTTGGTGTTTCAAAATGTCTATGGTGTCCTGAACTCATATGTTTTCAGGTGTTTCAGAATGTCTATGGTGTCCTGAACTCTGTATTTTTTGTTGTTTCAGAGTTCTATGGTGTCCTGAACTCTATATTTGTTGGTGTTTCATAGTGTCTGTGGTGTTCCGAACTCTATATTTTTTGGTGTTTCATAGTGTCTATGGTGTCTTGCACTCTATTTTTCTGGTGTTTCAGAGTGTCTATGGTGTCCTGAACTCAATATTCTCAGGTGTGTCTGTTGTGTCCCGATCTCTATATTTTCAGGTGTTTCAGAGTGTCTATGGTGTCCTGAACTCTATTCTCAGGTGTGTCAGAGTGTCTAATGTTCCCAGAACTCTGTATTTGTTGGTGTTACATGGTGTCTATGGTGTTCCAAAATCTATATTTTTGTGCTTAAGAGTGTCTATGGTGTCCTGAACTCTATATTTTCAGGTGTTTCAGAGTATCTATGGTATCCTGAACATTTTCTGGTGTTACAGAGCATCTATGGTGTCCTGAACTCTATATTTTCTGGTGTTTCAGAGTGTCTATGGTGTCCTAAACTCTATATTTTTTTCTGGTATTTTAGAGTGTCTGTGGTGTCCTGAACCCTCTAAGTTTTGATGTTTTCAGAATGTCTATGGCATCTTGAATTCTCTATTTTACTGTGTTTCCGAGTGTCTATGGTGTCCTGAATTCTATATTTTTGGTGATTCAGGGTGTCTATGGTGTCATGAACTCTCTATTTTCCAGTGTTTCAGAGTGTTTATGGTGTCCTGAACTGTGGATTCTTTTGTTTTTCAGAGTGTCTATGGTATCCTGAACTCTACATTTTTCGGTGTTTCAGACTGTATGGTGTCTTGAACTCTATATTTTTCTGGTATTTCAGAGTGTCTTTGGTGTCTTGTACTTTATATTTTTTTTTGTGTCTATGATGTCTTGTACTCTATTTTTTGTGTTTCAGAGTGTATATATCTTGAACTCTATATTTTGGGTGTGTTTCAGAGTGTCTATGGTGTCCTGAACTCTATTTTGGGTGTGTGTTTCAGAGTGTCTAGGGTGTTCTGAACTCTTTATTTTGGGTGTGTTTCAGAGTGTCTATGGTGTCTTGAGCTCTATAGTTTTGGGTATTTCAGAGTGTCTATGGTGTCCTGAACTCTGTAGTTCTTGGTATTTCAGAGTGTCTATGGTGTGCTGAACTCTATAGAAGGATGTCAGGCATTCCAAGAGGCCAAAGACAACACCAACATTGGCGAGTGGTACAAGAGGATGCAGACGGCGGTCAGATCTCATCATGGTGCTCATCCTCTCAACGGTGTCGCTATGAGCACCAAAAATTGACCTGGACGTTGTGTGTAGTATTTATATGGGCTTGTATTAAGCCAACTTTCTTGGAGTGTGAACTGGAATGGGTGTTGGGGTGGAGGGGGGGGGTTAGGATGGGTGGTGGTGGGGGGTGAGGGCAGAGGTTGGTTGTAGGGAGGACAAAGGTGGGGGGGGGGTGTAGACCATTGTGTAGTTTGGAGTTTCGTTGACTGCCAGTCAAATTATTGGCATCCGAATTCTTGACTGTTAAAGTCATAAGGTTTACATGTTAAGTCAGAATGACTGTTAGGAACAAAGAAACTAAGAAAAAAAACATTCTTAAAACTTGTACACGATATTCTGTAAAACCAAATATTGCTGATCAACAGAAATTGATATGTCATGAGATACACCTGTTTATCCATTTTAAGGGGGTTTTTTTTTTTTGTTTTTGTTTGGCGTTTTTTGTTTGCTTTTTTGTCACTACCTTTATCTCTGTTTCCTTACAGTCATATTGACAGAAACAGACTGTCAGTTAAACTCAGGTATTCACAATTTGGCGTGAGCGTGTGTAATTATTGTAAATTATGTCTGCATTGTAATCCAATGAAACTCTAAGAATGTCAAGATATGTCAAGCTTAATTGATAGTTAAAATGTTACGACAAAGGTTAGATAGTGTCGTTTAATATTTCATTTGGTTCTCTGTCATTTTTTTGAGATGGCATAGATTAGACAAGCACTTAAATCCATTTGTGATGTTTTGCTTCATATATGTCTGATATCATGTCTAGATTTATTAAGTTAAGATGAATGAGATCTGAATTAACAAAAATGTGTTGTCATTAATCTATTTTTTGATATGAAAACAGTCCTGTATGTAAATGATTGGTATCTGAGAACCTTGAAAATACGAACTTTTACTTCATCCATATATCTGGAGATGCGCTATCCTGAAGTCTTGAAATAGGACTTGTGTGTGTGTGTGTGCATGTGTGTGTGTGTGTGTGTGTGTGTGTGTGTGTGTGTGTGTGTATGTGTGTGTGTGTGTGTGTGCTTGGGCATGTGCACATGTCTATGTAAGTGTGTGTTTGTGGTTGTGTGTGTATGTGTGTGTATATGGAAATGCACATGTGCACAAGTGTGTGTGTATGTGTGAGCTTGTTGGAGACACTGCTGATGCTTGACAGTGATTAATATTAAGAATAAAAGCAATGAGAGGAACGGCGGGACATGTTTAATCCAAACTGTTCACATGACCTTGCATCACATCCAGGTCTGTGTCAGCAAAACTCAAGCATCATCAGTCATCCAGTGTGCACACAGGGATCCAGCACACATACCGTGGCATTTCGGGTCTTTGGGCGCTCTAGTAGTGTCACGTTAACATGCTTGATTACATCCAAGGTACAATCATAGACTGTAATGCTGTGTGGCTCTCTGTGCTTAAGGGTTGTCACGTTCGCATGTTCTATTTGATTTAGCATACAGAGGTAAGCTGCAGTGCTGTGTCCTTCAAAATAAGTGTGCTTCTTATTTTCTGTTGCATCTTATTAGTAGATAATTTTTTTTTTTTAATCATGGGATGGTCTTCCAAAGTGTGTAATAGTCCAAAATCTGCAGTGATCATTGAGGTTTTTCAGTACAACCTACATCAATAGAAACAGTTTCAAGTGTAATGTACTGTTAGCTGATATAACAATTTATAACAGTGGAAGTAAGTTTCTAAAAGGTGTCGATACTGTGCATGTTTTCATATTTACCTGTAAATGGATAGTATGTTTACGTTGGAACTTATGGGATGTCAAACACGTTACATCAGACTTCATAAAAACCCTGTTGAGAGATGTTCCACCTGACTTTTTTTTTTTTTATGAAAGAGATAAATGTTTTTCATCTGATCTAAGAAACATTTTCAAGCATTTTTTTTTGTTAGAAAAAAATAAAGTTTTGCAGAAGAAACTGACTTTGACAGGGTGGCAGCCCTGACATGGCTCACTGTGGTCGGCTGGGCTGTAAACAATGTGACTAGATCTGACTGATCCAGATTTTAGAATCATTTTGAATTATGCCTAGTAAGTTGTATGTTCTGTCTCCTCCCGCCCCCCTACTTCCCCCCCCCCCCCCCCCCCCCCCCCCCTCCCCCCCAAAGATAAACTGGTTCTTAAAATATGGGGGAAAATTAAACCAAAAGATGGAACAATTTGTGAAAGACAGAATATAAGTGCCAAGGAAAGATAAACCCTTTTACGTTCTGTTTGAAAGCCAAGGAAAAGCTAATTTATGATCAAACTGCACCAATAAAAGCGTATTTTTTTGTTGTCTGGTGTGAGTTGCACTTCACTGTCACATAACATATATGTATGTATAACCTTAAAAGTTCTATCTGCTGTGTGTGTTCTGCCTTTCTTTGTCCTAGGAATGTAAATAAACAAAAACTTCATGTGGAGGAAGAAGTGTTTTTGTTTGCTCTTGAGTAAATGTGTGGCATGGACATCTGTGGTTTTTATGTGATATCCTCTTGTTCGGCAATTGTGAGTGTCTGTATGTGAAATATAAACAATTTTTGGCTGTTATGGTGGTTACATGCTCTTTGAACAACAATCCAAATGGCTCGATAGCTCTTCTGATAAAAACACCAAACATTTGGGGGGGGGGGGGGGGGGGGGGGGGGATGAAAACATACTCTTCAGATCAAGCAGCACTTTCAAAATGCACTCTGCCAGTCTGATGAAATGTGAAAGATAAATTCCAACAACAAAATTCTTATCTGTCTTGCCACTCTGACGAAATGTGAAGATTAAACTGCAGCAAAACATTCTGATCTGAACTGCCAGTTTCATGAAATGTGAAGATTAAATTGCAGCAAAACATTCTGATCTATCCTGCCACTCTGATGAAATGTGAAGATTAAACTGCAACAAAAAGTTTTGATCTATCCTGCCACTCTGATGAAATGTGAAGATTTAAATTGCAACAAAAAATTCTGATCTATCCTGCCACTCTGATGAAATGTAGAGATGTTGTCTTGTTCGTGTGGAGATTTAAATTGCAACAAAGAAATGTTAATTTATCCCAGATTTTCCTGATCGACAGGTGTTGCTCATGATGGTCTGACTGCTCTGTCATAAAAGGTCGCCTTCAGATAATTACTTCACTATATGTTTTTTTTTTTTTGTTTGTTTGTTATTCATTGTTGTTTTTTTTTTAGGGGGGAGAGGAAGCAGGGGAGATAATAGGATGCTTCTATAGTTTGTCTTCTTGATGGCATTACTGTCACGCTGCTCATTCCAGCTCCCTTTTACCTTGTCACTTGGGGGCTTTCCATAGACGTCCTCTTACCAGCAGTCAACGGGGAGTTATCAATATCAGTTTACCAAGAGGCAACTTATCAAAGAAGATGCAGCCCTGCAACTGAGCGAGTTTAGGGATGTTCAGTGGTGTTCATGTCTATAGTATCCTTCCACCATCCCTTTCTATGTGGATGGGTTTTAAAAGGAAAAATCAGGTGAGACTTTGCAAATGCTTGATGTATTCATCAACTCAGTGCTGTAGTAAGACCTTGAGCACCAAGTTAACATGATGCGCGCCGCTATAGTTATGTATATATATGCATTTTACATATACATGCTGTATGTACATGCATGCATGCACAATTGTATTTGTGCACACCTGCACACTTTGTGTGTACACAAGCACCTGGGCATCCAAGTGTGAGGGCAGTATGTGTGTGGTCAAATTTGTGCTATGGCAAATGGTAATCCGTTTAGGGAGGGGGGGAGGGGGCAACTTAAACAATAATCATGTCATTATGAAGTCAGATTGAGTGAGTAATCCCCCACCGGAAGGAAACGGCCATTATATTTTTCCAGTGTAGATCAACTGACACCAAGAATTGTGACAAGAGCTTGACAGCGGTTGATATTAATGGGGAAGGGAAACTAATACTTAAATCATCATTAATGCATGGCCTGCCAAAGGTCATAGAATTTCTTTTTTTTCCCACTCAGATATGGTTTACATCACAGCCAGATTCATAGGGAACTATTGCTTGAAGGGTGTGGCGAGGATCTCCGTTCAGTGCATCATTCAACCCGATACTGACAATATCATTGTCGTTTGTCTTTTTCTATAATATTATATAGCTGTCATACTTGAGTATTAGTTCTCAGGATGAAATGGGTGACCCTCCTCAGAGCCCATGTAGATATATACAGCTTTTTAGTAAAGAGGTGGGCATCATTATATGTATATTCTCTGCCATTATTGGAGCTTTTAAATTTAATAGTGAATATTATATAATTTTGGACCTGGTCTATAAATCTGGACTCGTATGAGCTATGCACTTGAACATGCAGTACATTAGCACAAATGTTGACGTAAGGAACCGCAAAATGGACGTAGCAAACATTGAAGTGAACGATCTGAACCCATTGGTCTTCTTCAGGCAGGACAAAAACAAAAAAAGCAAACAGTGGTACCAAGAACAAAACAAGTAGGTCTGCAGGTGAACAAGTCCTCAGTCACTATGAAAATGACTGACGAGGACTTTCAAAAGAATGGGAGGTGGAATGAGAGGAGGGGGGGAGGGGGAGATTGGGTGAAAAGGACGTCGACAGAATGTAAATATTCCACCCCTTGCTGACAGCTACGGGAACCCTTTTAATTTTGCACTTCAAACAGAACCATTTGTTTATGTCTGTCCAGGGTCGACTTTCGTGATTCAAAATCAGTTTTACGATCATTAAAGCACTGGAACTCTAAATTAGAACTGATATTCTTTTTGAAATTAAGCATCTGTTACATTGTTTACTTTCCCGAGGTATAGCAGTTGATTTTCGTTGGGTTCCTTTCACATTGTGGCTTAAAAGGGAATGAATTAGCAGACAAACTGGCAAAGCAGGGAGCTTGTACAACTTCTGAAACACCTTCAACAAAGTCTTAAATTTTTCTCCGTATGAATTGATCCAGCGATTGGAAAAGAATATGTGGAAGAAACATCTTAATGAGAAATTATTCGTTCTGCCATCATGTCCCAAGGTATCTAGCCAGATAAATTAATAAATTACAGTTAATACATGGAATACAAAATATTCACGAGGTATAACGCGTATATGTCAGGAGAATATCTTAATTCATCATCTTTTATTTGAATGCCCTATACTAACCCCAGCTTATAAGGAGAAAAATATTTTTATGAATAATTCTGACAATGTTGATAGTGTGGGTAAATAACCCTGGCTTTTTTTATTGCTGCTTTGGTTATTGCTCAGTCCCCAGTTGCAAAACTATTGTGAAAAAAGAGATTTGAGATATGTGTTTAATAGTTATTTCTTTTTTTTTTTTTTTTCTGGGGGTGGGTGGGGGAAAGTGCTGATAGTACAATGGAATGTATATTGCAGTTTAAAGGTCTAAGATCATCTTGTGATGAAAAGACGTTAAATAAAACTACTGAACTGAACTGAACTGGTCGACTTTCGTATGCAGTGATTAGGGGAAGAGCTGGGTTAGGGTCAGAGAAAGGACTGGGTCATGTCACGTGCAGTCAGTTGCTTGTCAGATCTGTCAAACCTCCATGGCTGTACGTTTTCAGTTTCAGTTTCATCAAGGAGGCGAGGACTATAGGCGTATAGGCCGACTGCGTGCAGACTGTAGGCCTATATATACTGCTCCACATCTGCTAAGTTTTGAGACCACACTGCGCATGATTTAAAGCTGATTGATAAATGAATTAATGATCAAGATGAGAGAATTTAAGAAGAGCGTCTCATGGCTACGACTTAGCAGACGCCTGACCTACACATTAGCCTGACGTGCTAGTCAGACCTTGAATAACCTACCTAACATCGGGTGTGCCATAATCATAATTGTGTGTTGTGTGGGGTGAGTGTACACGCGTGTTGAGTGCATGGGTGTATGGACACGGGCCCGTATGTATGTGAGCAGTTTATGCGGTGCACGAATGCAAATACGTGCATGGTGTGTGTGTGTGTGTGTGTGTGTGTGTGCGTTTCTCAAGAAACCGTGATACGCCGTCTGCTGTGATCATCCGCAGGACCCCGAACCGCCTACTTGTGCATCAAGGAACTGGAAAGGGAGAATGTATGGAATGAAGCGACCTCCAGAACACCTTTCAAAGCGAGTCTTTCAGGCAAGAACAAGAGGAAGGAGGTGATGGAGTGGGGCGAGGGAAGAGGGGGGAGAGGGTGGTAAGTTTATCTAACTCTTGTTTCAGGGTCTACAGTTCTATTCCCACTTGTAAAAGCTGAAAATGGTCATTCAGCATTTGTGGAGACTCCAGTGTTCTCGAAAGCCGGCAGGTAGAGATCTCATGCGTGAGGGCAGTGAGCAGACACATAAAAAACAAACAAAACAAAAAACAAACAAACAAACAAAGACATCTGTGGAGAAGAGTAGACCATCATGTACTATTGAGGGATGGATGAAACAAGAATCATTTGCACATGCTGTCGTGTTTATATCACAAACCTATACATGATTTGACGCAATATGTACAGTTTCAACTCAATTCGTGGGTACTGTATTGGTCCAGTCCCAATTATTCTACTTGCTGGGTCAAACCAAGCATGTGCCCGAACAGCCATGTATTGGGTTTAGATGCGGTATGTGACGGCAGTGTCGACGGAGTACCGAGTGTGAGGGTTTGGCAGTGTTTCGTTATTTCCTTGCACGAGGCTGTGTTATTGTATATATAATGTTTTTACTGATTGCATATTTGGTGTAATCGTAAATCGCTGCTGTATTTGTGTGTGTGTGTGTGTGTGTGTGTGTGTGTGTGTAAGGCTTCTTTTTTATGGAAACTGCTCTTAAATCCTATAGCTGCAGACATGACAACGTTAGAAGTTGCCAATCAATGTGATCCCCACATATTTGTTAGTGTAGGCAACGTTAGTTCGTGTGTGCATTTGTGTATGTGTTCATGCGACAGATTTGTTTCTGTTGTACCAAGTGCTGAAAGGAAAGTGTCATTTTAAATCTCTCATTCATTGTGAATTTGACAACCACACGCAGAGCGGGGATCCCTACATAAATTCGCACACCCATGAGTTACCTAGTCCACCCACCCACCCCCACCACCCCCGTTTGTAACATTCACACAAGCGCATGTGAAAGTTGGCTTTAGTTTTACAAAGTTCCTACACTGCAGTCATCTAATCATTTCACCAAGACACATAGGCCTATTTGGACACGGGATGGACTTCTCTTTCATGACAATAGTGGAGTCCGGGTAGGGAGCATGGGACAACAAAACTCTCCAATGGAAAGACCAATGGAAGCCTCTCTGATTCATTGATGACAGCTGTAAGAAAAAAAAAAAAAAAAAAGGGGGGGGGGGTGGGAGGAGGGGGAGTTGGGGTCCACCAATTGGCCTGACAAGGTTGACCTATACATGCCAGCCTGTGCAATGCAAGCCAATGTTCAGCAAGCTACTGGTCCGAATTAGGTCGTTGACTGCCAGTCCCATCGTGTTGTGTCATCCTGCTTGGTGGTGCGCAGCGTGCACCCCACACCTGGAGTCTGTCCACCATTCCTGCATGGCGAACCATTACACTTCTACCTCCAGGCCTGAGGTTCACTTGCAGCGTTCCGATAAGCCTACTCTCTGTGGCTATCTGTCTTCTTTTCTTTTTTTTTCTCTCTTTCTTTCTTTTCTGTTCTTTTTTTCTTTTTTTGGGGGGGGGGGGGGGGGGGGGGGGGGGGGGGATGGGGGTGGTGGTGGTCTGCCTTCCCATGAATCTGTTGGCTTCTTGATGAACCTGGACTTTGGGTATGTCAGTGTCACCCTGAATCTTGTTTGATAACCCCCTCTCCCCCCCCCCCCCCCCCCATTCTGTTCTTTTTTCGGGGGGGGGGGGGGGGGGGGGGGGGAGATGGGGGTGGTGGTGGTCTGCCTTCCTATGAATCTGTTGGCTTCTTGATGAACCTGGACTTTGGGTATGTCAGTGTCGCCCTGAATCTTGTTTGCTAGCCCCCACCCCCTTGATCAGGACCGTTATGGCAATAATGTGTCCGTAAGGAAGACGATCCTGATACTGGTTCACCATTGAGTCTTCTGGCTTTTTCGAGGCTGTAGAGACTGCTGGTTCAGAGCAACCCGAGTGGGTTACCTCCCATAATTACATTGACCTAAGAGTCGAGATGTAACTCTGGATGACCTCTTCCCCAAATTCACATTGGTTCGAGGTTATGGGCGTTTATTTATTCTTCACTGTTCACTGCCTCTTTCATGATTTCCTTTCATTTTGACTGGAAAAAAACAATGCACATTTAGATAGCTCATTGTGAAATAACCGTGACAATAAATTTAAGCGGCCCAGTGGCCGAAATGCTAAACCTGATGTCCAAAAATTCATGTTTACAGTTTTTAACACCATTGTTGACCCATTGTCATTACACGATAGATGCT
Source organism: Conus betulinus (assembly GCA_016801955.1). Classification (NCBI taxonomy): domain Eukaryota; kingdom Metazoa; phylum Mollusca; class Gastropoda; order Neogastropoda; family Conidae; genus Conus; species Conus betulinus. The sequence continues at coordinate 198,293 of JADBJO010001719.1, read as the reverse complement.
GAATGGTTAATGCTAATAACGAAAATGATGTTTAATATAAATAAATGGCAGCAATTTAAATTCATTTTATAACAAAGATTTCGTTACGTGAAGTTGTCTCCCTTTCTGAGCTTTGCGTGCGCACATCACGTGATTGAGGAAACAAACCGCCATCTTGCCGGCATAGAACGCAAGGTAGACCGGTAAGAAAATCTGATTTCACTTGAAGTAATCTTTACATTGAGGAATATAGCTTGCAAGCAGTTTGAGCTGCAATCTATAAAACAGTAGGTATATAAGTATATTTAATATTTCAAGGGATTAGGGTAAACGACCTGATCGATGGATAATTGATGAAGGCATAATTCTTTGTGTATTATGCGTAGATATGAGTGCTATCAATGTTTGAGATAATAACTTCATATCAGTGCTAATAGCTTGCGGAATCATTCCTTTTGATCAAAAGCACGCGACACATCCACTTAACCGCATTTACTTTCAGGTAAAAGAAAACAATTCGTGAGGGAACTGGGTAGTTGAAGGGGCAATTCGTACCGGAAGTGAGGTTAAACATGGTGGCAGGCATCCTGTATGCTCTGGACTTGATACAACGTTTGAGGCTCTTTTTGGGCCTATTCGTTGGTCCTAGTTTTACTGGCTAAAGATTTTCACATGCGTTGGAATATACATGTCCCAAACTTAAGTCAGACACTCAGGCTCGTAATCTGTCTTTAGTTGTTTCCAGTGTGTTGATCCTAAAGACTTGAAAGCATTCAGCGAAGGGGCCGAGACCACCGTGTCTGGCAAACTATTCCAGCAGGAGACCACTGTGGGGAAAAAAACTTCGATCTGATATTTATTCTTGATCTTTGCTTCTGCAGTTTCAGAGAATTACCTCTAAGGTCAGTGATAGTAGCTAATTTGAAGACAGGAACGCTTACTTTGTAGTAGCCATTCAGATATTTAAAGACTTAAGTGATATCGCCTCTGAGACGTCTGTGTTCTAGGCTTGGTAGATTTAGTACCTTTAGTCTCTGAGTAAGGTCTATACTATCTTTCAAATGACTGAGGAGTCTAGTTGCTTGGTGCTGCACATCTATTTCTCTGCAAAGCATTTTCTGGTATGGTGGCTGCCAGACACAGTGCCCATATTCTAAACAGTGGACGTACAAGGCTTTTGAACAGCTGGCTGAAAGTCTGCTCTGAAAGATAATCAAAGGACCTCTGAATCAACCCCACTATCTTGTTGGCTTTGGCTGTGACTTGTGCCACATGATCTTTAAATGCAAGGTTTTCATCTAATGTTACTCCCAGATCTCTTTCCAGTTTGCTTTCCGCCAGTGATGTTGTACTCCACTCTTCTGCTTCAGTTTTTCCATTCATGCTGTATGATGCTGCTGATTTCTTAATGCCTAATTTCAGAACACTGCATTTTTGTGGATGGAACTTAGTTCCATTTATCTGACCGTATTTGGAGTTCATCCAGATCAACTTGCAGTTCCTTTGCTCCCATTTCAGTATCTGTTCTTGTAAATACCTTTGTAGTTTGTATCATCTGCAAACATCTTTACAAAAGTCTTGACTTTACGTGGTAGATCATTTATAAACGTGACGAAGAGGAGTGGTCCAAGAACGCTGCCTTGAGGAATGTCACTTGTCACTTTCGGCTTCTTGTTATTTAACACTGTTGACTACAACATTCTGCCTTCTGTTGGTTAGGAAATCTTTGATCCAGTTCAAGGCTTTTTCATGTATTCCAAATGCTGAAATCTTTGCTAGGAGTCTACAGTGTGGTACAGAGTCGAAAGCTTTCTGGTTGTCCATGTATTTGATATCAACACTACCTCCCTCATCAGTAATGTCTGTTCAGGTATCCATGACTTCCAACAGTTTCGTTATACACGACCTTCCTGGAACAAAGCCATGTTGGTCTTGACTGATCAGTGAATTTTCTGTAAATGAGCCATTACTTGCATTAAACGATCTTCTCCATTAGCTTACAGACTACACAGGTCAGGCTTACAGGTCTATAATTGCTTGGCATCGTCTTGCTGCCTTTCTTGAATATCTTATAACATATTCACTTGAGTCCATAATGGATTATTTTATTCTTTTTAATTTTTAAAAAAAATCTTATTTATCTGTTATTTATTTATTTTGCTGTTGAAACTTCTGTCCTATAATCTTCGATTCAGCTTCCAAGATTAAAGCTGAAATATGTACAGACTGATCCATATTTTAACAAATTTGGCATTTTGTTGTGACCAAATTAGTGTCTGAAATCCGATATATTTGAGCCCAGACAAGAATTTTGTTTTGCAAAAGAAAGGAAAATGAGTTCTCTGTGTTTTATCAGCATATGGCATGCATTAGAAATCACTCCTTAACATATGAAGTGTAACAATTTACAGTATTGTCCCTTTTACTGACAAATTTTAACTTAGGTCATGATGTTGCTTTATTTTGTTTCAATAATCAAATTTGTTTTATGTAATTTTATAGACAGATTCCTGAGTCCAGTCATATACAGTGTGTAAAGTCATATATAAACAATACGTAAAATGCCTTTCAGTAAAGAGTAATTTGTTGAAAAAACATCTAATCAGGGGAACCTGAAACTAGCTAGCACACTGGAAATGCTGAGATCTGGGGCAGAAGGAGCACCTCAGGCTTTACAGCTTAGAAGCTGGACTTCAGAAAAGTTATGTCAGATGGGAATGAGTTAATGCAAACATTATTCCCAGAAATTAAGTATGAAATGAGGCAGTGAACAGTAAATAACGGTGTGCTCTGTGCTGTCGTGTCTGTTCTAAAGGCGATTAGGTGTCCTAAGCAGCATTCCTTTGGAGTTGCGTTTTCTTATTGGAGCAAGAGTTACCCTACTTGTTTATTGTTTGTTATTCCCAGAGCTGCCAACTCCCATGGTAGCTTATTATTAAATTTCGAATATGCTACAGAACTAAGTGTTGTAAAAACCAAGGAAGTAACTACATAAGTATTGAGTTTCCCCTTTGTGCATACATTATAAAGCAGCTGTCGTGTCAAGTTCTGAATACCTGGCGTTACTGAGTGGGAACCAAGTACAACTGGGTCAGATGGATGTATTGTTAGGCATTATTTTTGCATGCTTGTCAGTGAAAAGAAACAGATTTGACAAATTTTAAAAGGGCAGGAAGTCAGAGGAGGTCTCTTTCAACAAAGTTGAACTGAATTGCCATGTAAACATCTTGGCTGTGACAGTTAGCGAGTTCCTTGGGCAATGTGAAGCAAGGACAGTTTTTCCTTGTAACATGGTGGACTGAATTATGTTACTAGACATTGTGAAGGCTCTCTCCACAAGGGACATTTTAATTATGATAATTTGCTTTTACCAAGTTTTTTTTTTTTGCTTGCACTTGCACAAACCTAAATATGATTCAGGATAATGCAGTTTTTGCCCCCACTAGTTTCTTCTGGAACGCAAAATATCCTCAGTAGCTGCTGATTGTTTACGAAAGCTCTTTTAAGTACGTGTGTGTATACATATGTATACAGTATTACTGAAATTGTTCAGAATACTACTAAAGTTATTAGCAGCTGCTGCTGAAATCGCTGAATTGGAACTGGTAGCTCTGTATTTGTGAATTTGATCCATTTTATTGCAGACCGGAAGTACAGCTATTCTTGTTTTTGTAATTGAAATTTTGATCGGTCAAATTTTCCTTGGCTTTGTTAAGAGTATCGTTGTATGGTGGATATTAGCATAATGTGCTGTTGAATATTTTGTCAAAAATTGTAGGTTGTCAGATGTTACTTATGAAAATATCTGCTTATTGTTTGCAGATAAAAAGAAAAACTTACAAAAATGGCTGATGACACTGCAGAGGAAAACATCTTGGACTATGAAGATGAGGAAAATGAGACAGCTGTCGATGGGGCTGCAGGTGATGGCCAAGTCAAGAAAGATGTCAAAGGAACATATGTGTCCATTCACAGCTCTGGTTTCAGAGATTTTCTGTTGAAACCGGAGTTGCTGCTGCGTGCTATCATTGACTGTGGCTTTGAACATCCTTCAGAAGGTAGGGAGGATACAGGAATGATGAGCTTTGAATGAAATCTGGTAAACATTTGTGTGATTATGCCATAAAAGAAATGTTCTTGTATGGTGAAGTTTTGACGAGTGTTTCATAATTGTAGAAGAATCGGGTTAAGACAAGTATACATGATCTGCTTATGATAATGTTGACAAGAAATAAGGACATTGATTCAGACTTTTTTTTCTCCCCAAACATGTGTGTGTACATATGCAATGTTAGTTACAGTTTATGGAATCAGATTATATGAAAACATTTCATCACAGGAATATTGTTTTTCAAGGTTGTCTAGAGTGGTTTCATAAATGGGAAATGGAACTTGGGCACAAGCTCTCCCCCACCCCCTTAGAATACACTCCCTTTGTTGTTTGCAAAAGCCCAGAATAACATAATTGATCAAGCAGCATGTTAAAACATTCTCTTGCATGTTTTCAGTCCAGCATGAATGCATCCCCCAGCCATCTTGTCAATGGATGTGCTCTGCCAAGCCAAGTCTGGCATGGGCAAAACTGCTGTTTTTGTCCTGGCTACACTTCAACAACTGGAGCCTGTTGATGGACAGGTATGTGGGTTTTTGTATAATGCATTATTAGCAATTTAGAGACTACCAGGTAAACTTTTAGAATTGCCCTGAAATTCTTGCAGTCCCAAAGCGCACTAAGATATGCATATCTAACAGGGTTCGTACGCCCCTTGAAGACCCTTGAAAACCCTTTGAATTTCAACTGGGTCAAAAAGGCCCTTGAAAATTGCAGATATCCCTATCCATCCCTTGAAATCCCCTTAAAAGTCGTTTTCGGACCAAAACTGACCGTAACATTTGAAGACGAATCGGGGAACAACAAACGTGAACGAGACTTCGGACATCGATTTTCGCCTTTCGAATCGTGTTGCGCGTCATCTGCTTTTCCAGCAAAGGGAAGCAATTCAATAGTCGGTTATTGTTTGCGCATGCGCAGTTCGACTTCCAACAAAGGGCGCCATGCTCCCTCATCTTCTTCGGCGAAGTCCGATACTGTTGCGTCTGTCATCATGCCTAAGAGAAATTGCGCATTTGATCCGTTGTGACTACAGAAGGAAGAATATTGAAGCTGGATCACTGAATGCAGAGACAACAAAAAAAGTGTGTAAAGTGTGCAAAAAGACCGTTGATGTTCGGACAATGGGCGAATAGGCGGTTGCAAATCATGGAAAGGGGAAAAAAAATACGTGGAATTGGAAAAAAGCGAGTAGGCCGGTCGGTAGTCTTACGGACTTCATTCGGCAATCATCAAATTCATCAAATCGGGTCAGACCCTTTCCTCAGTAAGAATCGTCAGCCAGTCCACAATAACAGCAAGTGGGACAGGTGCGTTGAAAGCTGAAGTGTTGTGGACGATTCATGCCATCAACAATCATAACAGTTTCCGATCTGCTGAAGACCACACAAAAACTGTTTTTTTAGCAATGTTTCCATATTCCTCGATTGCGACGAACTATCGGTGTGGGGAAAACCAAAAGTAGATATCTTGCAACTTTTGGCATTGCTCCTTTTTTTCTATCAGAACTGAAAAAAAGAGTGAAATCACAGACAGAATCTTAAAATCAATTGTCACGTCGTCTCCATAGACTTTAAGTGACTCATTTAAGTGCACATTTGTTAAAAGAAAAGAAAAAAAAAAACCTACTTTCTTGTTCAAAAAGACAGCATTCATACCACACCCCCTCCCCCCTAACTTACCTACCAGCTAGCCTACACACACACACACACACACACACACACACACACACAAAACAAAACAAAAATCATTTATCTAATTTATTCACTTAATTTTTTTGTGATTACAGTTACTTTCATTTTATTCATCTAGTAGTTATTATAATTACTACACTATCATTATCATCATTACTATCCCTTCTATATATATATAAATATATATAATATAAAAATCCCCCCCCCCCCCCCCCCCCCCCCATTATTATTATCAATCCACCTTAACCACAACCATCACAAATATATATCACATCACCCCACTAAACCAGCTACACAACCCGATCGTTTCACTTCCCCCCCCACCCCACCACACACACACACACACACACACACACACACACACACACACACACACACACACACACACACTTTTCCTCTCCCATAATCCCCTATGTCGTTTCTGTCTGGCGGCCATTCTTCCTACCACATGGACAGATATAAGTCACTCTTCGTTCTTTGTTTGTACTGTCCTAAATGTTAAATGTAATTTTTGTATCTTGAAGAAGACCCAAGAGGTCAAATTGCATTGTGTCTTGTCCTGTTTTGTTTGTCAGTGTCCTTGGCGGTAACTAACCCCCTCTCTTTCTAAATTTTGCTTCTTCATTCTCTGCCATCAGTCACTCCATTTTGAAATGGGGGGAAAAAAAAAAAAACAGTAAAGTGTGGAGCTGCAGGAAGGCTACCCACATTCACCTTTTTCAAGAGGGGTTACCCTGCTCCCTATCCTGCCCAGAACAAGCATTAGGCTAGTCCATGTCCGCCAACCATTCACACACACTTCCACACGACAGCACATACAGTGGCTATATTGTAAAAGTAAAGTTTGCTGAACTCACTCCTGAAATGTGCTAGAGAGGAGGCCTCGGCTGCAGCTGCCGGTAGAGAATAATGAATGATATGTCATGCTTTTTGATGAATCATTGAACAAGGACTTGAAACAGAAGCAGCTGGACATTTATGTCAGATACTGGTCCGGAAAGCAGATTGAAAGTTTTCTTTTTCTGATTTCTCAATTTCTGTATAAAGACTTCATTTTTTGTATATATATGATGTTGAGCATGGAAAAGATTACAGAAGTGTAATCACCTTATCATCATGGCTGGATTACATGTGTAAGGTTATTATTCCCTTTTTTTTTCAATTGTACGGCTAAATTTGCCCCTTGAAAATTAAAATATCCCCTTTAGAAACCCTTGAAAAACCCTTGAATTTTTTTTCCTGTGAAGAAGTGGGAACCCTGTCTAAAGAAAGGTATAGTTTTCTATGCATGTGTTTGTAGTTGGTGTTGTAATCACTTACCTCATTTTCGGAATCGGTTGATTGGACAGTGCCAACTACCCCTTCACGGCTGTTCAGAGCAAGCCACTTAGTTTTGAGAGGCAGGGGAGTTTACAGCTCGCCCGCAGACCAAGCCGTGAATGCAGGTCAGGGAAATGGGTGTTTTTTCTGCAGGCTGCTCCCCACCAGGCAACTAACCATGCTGTACTTAGCAAACTGAATGTCATCTGTGTAAAGCTGGTCTGGCAACAATGTGTTCGGCATTGCTGAGCGGCCATTACAAGTGAGGCTGTTTGATGATAATTAGTGGTTGTCTTGAAAAATGTAATATATCTGTGCTCTTGAGATGACTGAATAGGCGAATTCCTGACAATTCTTTTAATACCAAACTCGGCTAGGTTTATTTTCCTGTAGATAATGTAGATACGACATGAAAGCTTGTACACAAGTGGTCAGACATATTCAAACAATGACAACACATACACAATTGTGCAAAAATGACGTCATTACTTTCTGGGAAGTTAATTTTCCCTAGTTAACTAGTACACAAGTTTGATACATGCCTCTGCTTGGACTACAAACAACAAAAATGTTGGATCAGAAATGTGTAAGCCTTGTTTGGTCAATCCTTTCACTAAGTGTCTCACATGGGACGGAAAAATAAAGCTGTGCCTTCTGAGTCATCTTACACGGGCAGTGTGACTGAAATGGAACCCACTCGGGTTTCTGATCCTTCATTAACCATTATGGAGTCTGATTTTGGTAATGTTGCCATACTAGCTCTATAGATGATTCATGATCAGTTTACAGCTTTGACGGCAAGATCACTGTCCAAGTTCAAAAACTCAGATTATTAAAATACCAGTTTCTTATTATCTCGTCATGACTTCAGAGTACGTAAGTTTGAGAAACACAGGTATTCCTAAGTACCAAAGATCTGTTAAAAGACAGTCTTGCTTTCCAAATGACCCAGACAAACAGGATTCTTTCAGTCTCTCTAAAAACCTTAACCCTCTGCCCTACCGCATGACTGTGAGAAATACCATGCCAAGTGAGGTAACTCCACAACACGTACACACTTACCATAAACAAATCTCAATAAGCATTTTACTTTTTACTCATGTATTCTATAAAATTAATGAAAAAATTTCAAACACGTCGCTCCATCCAAACGGCATTTTTTTCCCATATGTAGTGAACTGGTACACACACACACAAAAAAGACGAACAGACTAACTCTTTTTTCAGTGTTCTCGGCGCTGAAACAGTTTTCCCTAATTCACTGAACCCACAGAATGTCATGGATTAAGAGCACATAGTGATTTTCCGTGTCTCTAAACTAAGTACTGAAACCTTCAGGAACAAAATAAAGTCATTCTATATGCTCTGCACACTAAATAATTAACTTTTGTTCCAAACTTCAACAATTTTGTTAAAGTGAAGGCAGCAGCACATACAAGAAGATTTGTCTTCATCAACTACTGAGGGGACAAAAATAAGAACAGGTTACTGAATATTATACTTTAAAATTGTGATGGAATTCAGCAAAAATGTGCTTTTGCACAAGCGCACTGAGTAATCAACCCCACCCCCCACACCTCTCAACACGCACACACACACACACACACACACACACACACACACACACACACACATGGTGATGGTGTATACCTCTTGTCCATCTCCTCTTTGCGTTTTGATGAATGAGGCAGTTTTTTAATTTAGGCCACAGTTTATCTTCGTCCTTCTCCGCTTGCTTTTGTGCACCAAATAAATTTGTTTCTTGCTCAGAGCCTGCCAAAATTCCTCTGAAATCAAAAGGCTGAAGGTGATGCACAACATCGCTCTTAGCACAGCCGACCATGCATCCCAGCTTTTTAAAGAAGCTTTCTCATATTCGGAGATTGCCAAACAGTTCAAGAGCGGTCGAACAAAGACAACTCACATTGTGAGGACCCTGCCCATGGGGGACTGCAGAATGGACCGTTTGTGTTGGGGACTGATGGAGGTCAGGAGGGGGACAAAATTCTTTCCTGGGGTGGTGCGATACTTAAAAAATGACACAGTCACCACTGAGCTGATAGCCAACCCACATGCACAGAGTCGGCAACAGGGGAGAAACATTTTTTAGGTTGTTTCTGGCGCACCATCAAGCCTTGGTGTGCTATGGTAGAACTGCCTGTCCTTGGTTTGTGATGATAATGCAAATGTGATGACTGGCAAGAACAAAGGTGTCATCGCATATGTGTTTCCAGTGTATTCTACATTTTCATAATTTGTAAAGATTTCTTGTGACACTTAAAAGGAAAGTTTGTTTTTGAAGAAAAGTAAAGTTCACAAAAATTGTGCGAACAATTTCATCACATCGTGTTTGTTTGAAATAAGGTAGGTGTAGCGCATGATTACTCTTAGCTCTCTGAAATTACACATTTCTGCCTCACTGAGCTTCAGTTCTTACTCATTGGTCTCTTCGGGGGTTTCTTCATCACTTCCGCTTCAGAAAATGGATTCAACAGGTTGCATAGTTAATTTATCTGCCATTTTTCTGAACATTTTTGGGAGAGAAAAAAGCCGAACTTTGAACATTCACAGCAGCAAAACTACTCGACCAAACCTCATCATGCAGCAAAAAACAAAACGGCATGCTGAAACAGTCCTGCCAGAAGACTGTTCTGTCCAGTGTGCATTCTGGGACATGAGATAGAGAAAGACGTTGACCAAGTATTCAACAGTCGATCTCAGTCAATCCGGTATTCAGAAAGAGGAAATCTTGCAGCCAGTGCGGTAGGCAGTGGGTTAAAGACACCTGCTTGTTCTGTGGTTTGAAATTAGGGGAGCTTGCTGTATTGCTTTTCAGTAAAGGGCTTGATACCAAACTCTGTTTTTATTGAGCGGATTAAAGATCAAAGATGCAGAGATTTCACTGTGGGGTTCTTCTTGACGATTTTTTTTTTCATTTAATTTGGCTCAGACGTGGTTTGCGATATACTTCTGCTGCAGACTTTTAGTTTCAATACTAAGCATAGCTTGGATTATTACCTGTGGTGTGTTTTTTTTAACTTGTTTGCAGTACTGATGTGGTCAGCCAGGCTAAAAATATGCATTGAAGATGCAGATTAAAAGTAAAATGGCCAGCTCAGAGCTTGTTCCAGTGTATTCCTCCAAAAAAAAAAATTGGGGGAGTAAACATAGACCTGAATGATCCTGGTTCTGATGGAGTTGTGTAATTTGTGTGTGTGTTGTTTTTTGTTTGATTTCAGGTGTCTGTTTTGGTTATGGCTCACACCCGCGAGCTGGCTTTCCAGATCAGCAAGGAATATGAACGCTTCAGCAAGTACATGAACAACGTTAAGATTGCTGTTTTTTTCTTTGGAGGCATGCCAGTGAAGAAGGATGAGGAAGTCCTGCAGAAAAACTGCCCCCACATTGTTGTGGGCACCCCTGGTCGTCTGTTTGCCTTGGCTAAGGCCAAGACCCTCTCCCTCAAAAACATCAAGCACTTCATACTGGATGAATGTGACAAGATGTTGGCTGATCTTGGTAAGAAAAAAAGTTCATAGTTTATAAAAGTTTTCCACATTTTTGTTAATAGAATTGTGACCTGATCACCTAGCTGTATGTTTTTCAATCAAGAACTTGGAAGTCTCTCTTTTTTTTCTCTCTCTCTCTCTCATTCTTCTTGGTAGAATAATAGTCTGTGGAAAGAAACCAGCAAAAGCCCTACACAAAACCGAAAAAAATCCTTTCAAAGGTCAGAAAACTCTTGTACACAAGGCAGTTTATTAATACACTTGAAGTCAATGCAAACACAAGTTCTAACGATCACTGTAGAGTCATCTGCCTTCAGGATCATTGGCAAGTTGAATAGTCGGATTTTCATTTTCATGTTGTGTGGTTTTCGTTCTTGCCCATGGCTAAGGCATATCCGGAATCTCAAAAGTTTTCAGACACGATGGATAATAGATAGATGAGCTTGAAGATCGTCGAGCCTTTCAGTTTTGATGATGTTTCATATTCAAAGAGAGGGAGGGGGAGGGAGTGCCAAGGACTGTGATGACATGCCAAAGTTGGGAACACAAGAGTGGATGATAGCAACATTTAGAATGATGGAGGTCCATAGGAAACAATTGTGTAAAGAGAACTTTACTGATGCATTCCACTGTATCAGAAAGGTTCATATTATGTGTCATGAGTAGGTCTGCGACTTGTAACAAAAAAGAAACAACAATATATTGTAATCCTTCCATCAAAATCATGCAGTTAGGGTCTGCTTCATAGTCGTGCGCATAGCACAGCTAAAAACTTGGGCTAGTGATGAGTTAAGTCTGCTGTGATGGGGAAAATTTTCATGACTGAACGTTTTGTCACAAGATAAAACTGTGAACTCCTCAAACACCTTTTCAGGTGACCCATTAGTCATAAGAGGGTCATAAGAGTTTTTAAACTGCTTTTTTTTTTTTTCAAGTGGGTCAGCTGATCCGTGCATGGGTTAACAAATCCTGAACTGTGTTGGAAAATGTACACATAAAAAAATAATTGTAATTAATGTATGAGGTTGTTTTTATGTAAAGTTAATGTGCTAGCCTTTTTTTGTTTTGAATTTACTAAAAGTGGTCCACATTTAACAGGGTTCGTACGCCCCTTGAAGACCCTTGAAAACCCTTTGAATTTCAACTGGGTCAAAAAGGCCCTTGAAAACCCTTGAAAATTGCAGATATCCCTACCATCCCTTGAAATCCCCTTAAAAGTCGTTTTCGGACCAAAACTGACCGTAACATTTGAAGACGAATCGGAGAACAAACGCGAACGAGACTTCGGACATCGATTTTCGCCTTTCGAATCGTGTTGCGTGTCGTCTGCTTTTCAAGGAAAAGGGAAGCACTTCAATAGTCGGTTATTGTTTGCGCATGCGCAGTTCGACTTCCAACAAAGGGCGCCATGCTCCCTCATCTTCGGCGAAGTCCGATACTGTTGCGTCTGTCATCATGCCTAAGGGAAATTGCGCATTTGATCCGTTGTGACTACAGAAGGAAGAATATCGAAGCTGGATCACTGAATGCAGAGACAACAAACATGCGTTTTTTCTGTAAAGTGTGCAAAAAGACCGTTGATGTTCGGACAATGGGCGAATAGGCGGTTGCAAATCACGGAAAGGGGAAAAAATACGTGGAATTGGAAAAAAAGCGAGTAGGCCGGTCGGTAGTCTTACGGACTTCGTTCGGCAATCATCAAATTCATCAAATCGGGTCAGACCCTTTCCTCAGTAAGAATCGTCAGCCAGTCCACAATAACAGCAAGTGGGACAGATGTGTTGAAAGCTGAAGTGTTGTGGACGATTCATGCCATCAACAATCATAACAGTTTCGATCTGCTGAAGACAACGCGAAAACTGTTTGCAGCAATGTTTCCATATTCCTCGATTGCGACGAACTATCGGTGTGGGAAAACCAAAAGTAGATATCTTGCAACTTTTGGCATTGCTCCTTTTTTTTCTATCAGAACTGAAAAAAAGAGTGAAATCACAGACAGAATCTTAAAATCAATCGTCACGTCATCTCCATAGACTTTAAGTGACTCATGTAAGTGCACATTTGTTAAAAAGAAAAGGAAAGGGAAAAAACCCTACTTTCTTGTTCAAAAAGACAGCATTCATACCACACCCTTCCCCCCTAACTTGCCTACCAGCTAGCCTACACACACACACACACACACACACACACACACAAAAAAAAAAAAAAAATCATTTATCTATTTTATTCACTTAATTTTTTTGTGATTACAGTTACTTTCATTTTATTCATCTAGTTATTATAATTACTACCACTATCATTATTATCATTACTATCCCTTCTGTATATATAAATTATATATATGATATAAAAATTCCCCCCCTGCCCCCCTTAGCATTCTTATCAATCCACCTTAACCACAACCATCACAAATATATCACACCACCCCACTAAACCAGCTACACAACCCGATCGTTTCACTTCCCCCTCCCCACCACGCTCCCCCCCCCCCCCCCCCCTTTTCCTCTCCCATAATCCCCTCTGTCGTTTCTGTCTGGCGCCATTCTTCCTACCACATGGACAGATAAGTCACTCTTCGTTCTTTGTTTGTACTGTCCTAAATGTTAAATGTGATTTTTTTTTTCCTGAAGAAGACCCAAGAGGTCAAATTGCATTGTGTCTTGTCCTGTGCTTTGTTTGTCAGTGTCCTTGGCGGTAACTAACCCCCTCTCTTTCTAAATTTTGCTTCATTCTGCCATCAGTCACTCCATTTTGAAATGAGGAAAAAAAAACCCAGTAAAGTGTGGAGCTGCAGGAAGGCTACCCATATTCACCTTTTTCAAGAGGGGTTACCCTGCTCCCTGTCCTGCCCAGAACAAGCATTAGGCTAGTCCATGCCCGCCAACCATTCACACACACTTCCACACGACAGCACATACAGTGGCTATGTTTTAAAAGTAAAGTTTGCTGAGCTCACTCCTGAAATGTGCTAGAGAGGAGGCCTCGGCTGCAGCTGCCGGTAGAGAATAATGAATATGTCAAGCTTTTTGATGAATCATTGAACAATGACTTGAAACAGAAGCAGCTGGACATTCATGTCAGATACTGGTCCGGAAAGCAGATTGAAAGTTTCTTTTTCTGATTTCTCAATTTCTGTATAAAGACTTCATTTTTCATTTTTTGTATATATATGATATTGAGCGTGGAAAAGACTACAGAAGTGTAATCACCTTATCATCATGGCTGGATTACATGTGTAAGGTTATTATTTCCTTTTTTTTTCAATTGTACGGCTAAATTTGCCCCTTGAAAATTAAAATATCCCCCTTTAGAAACCCTTGAAAAAACCTTGAATTTTTTTCCTGTGAAGAAGTGGGAACCCTGTTTAAGATTTCTGATCATGCTGAGATAATTTAGATGAAGAAGGTTTCAGCAAAGAATTTGTTGGTTGCAAAAAAAAGTTTCCGAAGGGTTCAGTTTTTTAGGCTGGAGAACTCTTATTGGGTCCAAGGATTTTCAAGAAAAACACCTGATTTTCAGAGGCAGGAAAAGTTAACATCAGAGGGGGGTCTGCTAAAAAGAGGAAAAATAAAAATGTGAAACTCTTAATCACTGTGTCTTTTTACCATATGCAGTGTTTCCAGTGCAGGTTTGTATGATTCTACATTCAAAGCAATGTCTCCTGCAATCGTAATGGTATGTTGCTGTGCTTCCGCATGTGAAAACAGACCACTTAAGTGGCAGGCAGACATGTAGGTGAACCCTGTTTGTTCAGCCATTATTGTCTGCATGTGGATCATGCTTGGCCTTTGTCTTTTGGAGTGAAATATGATGTCATGCGTGTCACAAATTGTAAATTAAGGCAACACGTTTGGGGATGGTAACGCTGAAAATTTGAGTGGACTGAAAGGCCATGAAAATGAGAAGTTTAAATTTTAAAAATATTTTCGGAAATTGAACAAGTCAGGAATGGCAGGTTGTTACTTTTTTGTTTTGTTAAAAAAGGAATTGATCTGTGCCATTTGTGATTTTAAATGTTCTTTAAAAACATGCATGGCAAGAAGCATGGTCATGCTGAAAAAGCTCTGGACTGCTGTCACAGCAGACTTAATTTCTTGATTAGATTAATGTTCCACCACCCGAATCCCCACCCCATCCCCCCATTCCAGTGTGACAGCCCTACTAAGTAATATGTCATATGTACTCCAGAGGTGGGCTTGTTACAAACAGCAAGAAATGACATGCATAAAGTAGTAATAATTGTGCTGACAAAGTGTGTTTTTTTTTATTGCCAACTTACATTCATGACTGTTGAGACAAACTGATCTTTTTCAATAGAAATATATTAAATTTAAATGTGCATGCCCCCCCCCCCCCCTCTCTCTCTCTCTCTCTCTCTCTCTCTCTCTCTCTCTCTCAGTAGTGTACTGGGAGGATGGATGTGTATGGGGGCTTTTTGTGTGTGGGAGACCACAAGAGACCATGAAGGGGTCTTCAAAACCACTTAGATTTCATGTTTCGGGGTGGGGTGGGGGGGGGGGGGGTATCGTGTTAGGTGAGAATTTATTAGCACCCAGATATGCTTTTTGATCACTGTGCAATATGCTAACATTGGTTAACAAGTCATGTTTTTCTGTTCTGATTTATATTTCTGATTTCCACGTTCTTTCATTGCAGATATGCGTCGTGATGTGCAAGAGATCTTCCGCATGACGCCTCATGAGAAACAAGTCATGATGTTCAGCGCCACCCTCAGCAAGGAAATTCGCCCAATCTGCAAGAAGTTCATGCAAGATGTAATTGTTTCCCTTCATCCCCCCTTTCTCCTACAATGCGGATCTTCTCCGTGGCTGCCTGCTTCGGCGTTCTCTTACAACGCTTGTGGTGGCTGACTTATTGACCCAACTGGACTACTGGCAGCTTTTCTTTACCCGATATGGCACTGGATAGAGCTATCCACTCGCATCAAATGGCTTTTTGGCTGCATTACGTCGTTTAAAAAAAAAAAAACTCTAGACTATCTTTCCTTCTGGCTGGATGAAAATACCATTTTAGTCTGAAGGAGGGTTGCCAGGCTTGTAATCTTGGTATTGGACAATTTTTTTTCCCAGTTGCTGCTCCTTGAAAGTGGCTCTAAACTGCACTCTGAAAAAAATACCTTTTTTTTTTTTTTTTTTTTAAACTAAAACGCCATCATCAAAACAAGCATGAAAATGTTGTGTAATTTTTTTTCCTTTTAATTAGAACTGTTGATTACCAAAATGTAATGACTCATTACAGATAAGGAGATTTCAGTTCAAACCAAGAAGTTCTTTGAATACAAATACGAAAATTTATTGAAATAAAGGACAAGCAAAGTGGTATTTGGTTTCAAATGAAGGTATTGCATTTCAGGGAGAAATAATCATGACATCGCCGTCAGTGGAGGGGAAGTAAATTTGTGCTTTGTTGTGGAACAAAGTGCTGGGAAGTTTGTGAGGGTATTTCAGTCTGCAATGAAAAAATATCTATAATTAAAGAGATGGTGCAGAGAAACACCTGGACTGCAGCAGGGGTGGAAATGCATTTCAGTCTTAAATTAAAACTAAATTGTACTCAAACAATTAGTAATGAAATGCACTGAAGCGTCTGAATAACAGGGGTTGATGTGCATTTTATTTTTTAAATGAGCAGGTAGTTGCACGGCAGTTGTAACTGCATTTTAATCAACAACAGAAAAAAAAATGTATATATATATACTGATTTGCATGGAAGCTTCTGAATAGCAGGGGTGGAAGTGCATTTCAGTCTCTACATTGACAGACACATAGGCAGCAAATGCTGAAGGTAAAAGTGTTTAATCAAGAAATATGGAGATGAATAGAAGCATTTGAACAATAGAAGCATCTGAACAACAGGAGAGGTCACTCTAACTTTAAGTACTATGAGATGCACAGAAGCGTCTGAATAGCAGGAGTGGAAGTGCATTTCAGTCCTAAAACAATAGGGGGAAAATGGTTAGTGACGGTAAATGAAATGCACTGAAGTGTCTGAATAGCAGGGGCGGAAGTGCATTTCAGTCTGAAGTTAAAATAAGATGCACAGAAAAAAATGATGGCAGGAGTGAAAGTGCATTTCAGGGAGGGAGGCGGAGAAGAAGAAAAGATGCACAAAATAAACTGGCATTGCATTTCATAAGGGAATTTAAATGAAAATAGGTAAAGAGAGGCACAGGAATGCCTGAAGTAGGGGAATGGAAAAAGCATCGGTCTAAAATTACAAGACAAAATGAAAAAGAAAAAATTGTTTAAAATGCACGGAAGCATCTGACTAGAAGGGTGGAAGTGCATTTTAGTTTGGAAAGAGAAGAAAGCAAAAAGATGGCTGGACAAGTCTGAATGGCAGAGATACTGTACCTGTCGTCAATTTAAAAAGAGAAAGAAAAAAGAAAAAAAAACCTCTAAAGCAACAATTAGGAAAGTATAATCACCAAAGAAAAGCATGAAAACTTCAGAATAGAAAGTAGAAATTGCATTTTAGTTATGAAAGGAAGAGATTAGAAGAGATGCACGGAAGCTTCTGAATAGCAGGGGTGGAAGTGTATTTCTGTTTAAAGTTAGGAAGACTGGGGCACACAACAAATCCTCGTGCGCTGAACGCTGGGGATGAGTGTGTCTCTCTACGTCATGTAAAGTTGTAGGTTGCAAGAGACTGAATCCTGTTTAACCACTGTCTTGGAAGATAAAACAAATTCAGGTTTAGAAGAAAAAGTAGGTGAATTTCTTCCAGTCACCAAAAGTTGACTGCAGTCTGTTTTAACCTTGTCGACGAATGGAGGAGGAGAGAGAGCGTCGAAGGAGCATGGCAGTGACCTCTGAAAGGCAGCTACAACTGAGCGTCCAGTATGCCAGCAGCATCGTAGACGAATGTTGTGCTCGCCCCTTTCCCCGTGCCTTGCGCTGTCGGCTCTGTCGCCTTGGGTAAAGAAAGCTCTGTTCAAGCCAGTCACGTCTACATGTGGTGGTCGTCTACCGCTGTGAAGGGTCAACTGACTGAAGATGTCACCTCTTCAGTCGGCAAATGTTGCATGCACTGGCATTCACGCAACCAGCCACCTTTTCTTAATTTCTCTTGCTATATTTCTTTCTTTTGTTTCCTTTCTATCTTTATGAGTAACCATTTTTTTTTGGTTTGTTTGTTGATAGGCAAGGAATTAGGGGGGAAAAAGACAATATCCCAATTCTGCATTCCAGAACTGAATATTTTATTGGTTACAGGTCTGATAGAATGTTTTGGCGAAGGGAAGAGGGGTGACTTGTAAATTTCAGTAAATAGTTGCACACATGCAATATGCATCTTCCAAGTGAAATATTAAGAACTTGCATTCTTCCTATTGGGTCTGGGCGGCGAAGGTAGAAGCAGCACACATGAAAAAGAACAGCAGTGGAACATTTTATCACAATAATCCTTTTTGTTCAACTGTAGATAAATGATCTGACAATATGAAATAAAATTCTTGTGTGTATTTGTTTTCAAAGAAATGGATATTTATGTAGGAAGGGTCACTGGGTCAGAAATCTGGTTTACAAAAACAAGCAAACAAAAGCAGAAAAGTGAAATTTTGAGCCCAGTGAAATTTTGAGCCTTGGTAGTTTTTTTTTTTTTTCTCTCTGGGTTTACTGGCTCTGGGATGTCCTACTTAATATCAGGCTCGCAATCTGTCCAGTGAAAAGACCTGAAAAGGGGCTTTAAATGGAGTCACTGATACTTGGCTATTCCATGTGATCCGTTTAAGGGTCCAGTTTTTCTCAGATTTGTTGGATCTCCTCCTGTGTAAACAATGAAGAACTGATTGACTCGTGCAGCATAAAGCAAACCCTGTTCAGGTTGGTCAGAAGCCAGTTTTGGTATCACCAGAATATCTTTTCACTTGCAATTTCTCTGGGCACTCGACAGTTCATCAGGCTGGCAGATGTCGCTTTAACAGCAGCGTCAGGAGATTAGGTGACAGGATATTTCAGCACTGGAGCATAGTGTGAGAAGAAAAGGGAAGTTGTCTTTGCTTGATGAGTAATGAACAAGGAATGAACAAACTTGGATAAAGGAGATTGAGCACATCCCACCCTCTGTTTCCATTTTCAAACATTTGGAAGATCAGTGAGTGCTTCTGGATGATGAGCACTACGGTCTAGTGAAAAGGGGAAGTGGTCTTCACCTGAAGAGCAGTGATCGATGAGTGATAAGAAAGATTAGCACCTTGTTTTTGGGGCACACCACCACCACTCCCAACCCACCCAGATTTTACAATATTGGGAAGATAGAAAGCGTGCAGCCTTTGTGTAACCACTTGGAGAATCAAAGCGTGTCTTGCCCCTACGCATGATTCCCAGACAGGAAAATGTTGAACGGTTTTCAGGCCTGGAAAGTTTTGAGAGAGTTGAGTTTTTCATCACTTTTCCACTCTGTGTCATATAGGTTGCATGGCATCCATGTTAATGTCAATAAGAAAAGTTAAGCTGGAAGAGCTTTTCTGATACTTACTGAGTAGAACATGTTTAAGCAAGGGATCTATGCTTTATAGATTTGGTGGAGTGAGGCTTCTCTATATGTCCTCCTTTCCATGTGATGTTATTTTCTAAGATGAAGGGGGGGTGGGATATGTTTGTGTATGTTTAGTCATCACTGTTAATGATTTTTTTTATGTGATAAATGTGCATGTAATACTGATTTGAATAGAAAAGTTGGGCATAGATATTTGTTTAATGAGTTTGAAATGTTCCCAGGTCTCGGATGGTAAAAAAAGAAAAATGCTATGGAAAAATTATTTCAGAGAAGAGAATGTGTTCATATGGAGGGTCTTACCTGGGAAGTTTTATTGTACTGAGT
This sequence comes from Conus betulinus, assembly GCA_016801955.1. NCBI lineage: Eukaryota > Metazoa > Mollusca > Gastropoda > Neogastropoda > Conidae > Conus > Conus betulinus. Next base: position 178,836 of record JADBJO010001719.1, on the reverse strand, counting down.
GTATTTGTGCTTTTGTAGATGTAACATGCAGTAGAGGAAAAGATTCAGACTGATGCCAGGTGCTACACTTTCAGTATTACATGCTATGATTTTGAGAACGCTTCATTGTTATACTTACTGATGAAATGCTGTGCCATAAAAGTAAAAGGGTGAAAATGCATCTGCATGCTAGTTGCAGCTATTACAACCAAGACTATAGATCTTTAGACCATAGGCTTAAATTCATTTAAAAAAGAACAAAATCACCTGGTTTGACAAGGCAGTTTTGCTGCATATGAGGTTTTGTTTTGGGCTGTTTGTTTTTTTTTTTTTTTTAGTTGTGACTGAAACCCTTGTGGAAATAACATTGTGCTTCTGAGGCCTTGGCACCCCTGTTCTGAGAAACCTAATAAACTCACAGATACAAAGTACAGTTATTTTTTGGTAAGTTGGCCAAAATGCATAATTGGGGGTCCTGTAGTGCAATCTATTATTTTTCACTTACTTGAATGGTATGGATTTACCAGCTCTAAATTTATTTTCCCCAAAGGAGAAACTCCCATGAATGTCAAGTTGAAGGGAAAATAACCGATGATTAACTCAATTTATCAGTATCATTGACTTGCCATAGCTGTGGAAATGTGTTTTAGTACCAGCCAGTCATTTATTTTGATTATTAACCAGTTAGAAGGCGTGATGCCCGGGAGTCAGTTATTATTTTCTTACATCTGATTTATTCAGTGGAAATGGGCCAAGGGCAACCTTTCAGAAGGATTCACTGGTTTTTCACAACATGGCGAAAGTTTACTTTCAAATTTTGTATAGTGTATTTGGGCCGAGGGTGAATGCCAAAAAGAAACTTGCCCATAGTGAAACTCATGTGTATTAGTTCACTTCATATGAATGTTTGACAATACAGCAAAGTGAACCTAAAAAAAAAAAAAAGCCAGAATGAGACCAAGAAAATCATACCACTGGTAGAGGGGATGAGGCAGATTTGATGTTACTTTTTATGATTTTACACTCAACCTTGAAACTTGAAATAGTTATGATTATGGATTCCACTTTCCTTTAATAGTATTTGAATACTTTAAAGTTTTGAATGCTTTAAAGTGCATCAGGTAGTTTGTTACTTCAAATAACAGAACAGAGGAATTTAAATGACCATTTTCTTAGGAATGTATTCTTTTTACTCTTTGTATAGTGGATTGCACAGGTAAGTAAAAGTTTGCTTGCATTGCTAACTTGACTTTCAGCCAATGGAGGTGTACGTCGATGATGATTCCAAACTGACGCTGCATGGACTGCAGCAACACTACTGTAAACTGAAGGACAATGAGAAGAACCGAAAGCTGTTTGAGCTTTTGGATGTCCTGGAGTTTAATCAGGTAATGTTATTTGTGTATGCACCGAATTGTTTTTAGGTTGTGAACTTGCTTGTGGCAAGTATGTATACATTGAATCTTGAGTCACAGAAGATAATTGATAGAGCCAGATCAAGTAGTAGTGGGGGGGGGGGGGGGGGGGGGGGGGGGGGGGGGGGGGGGGGGGGGGGGGGGGGGGGGGGGGGGGGGGGGGGGGATGATAGTGGAACTTGTATGTTTTATTGTATTTTATTATCCTGAAATAAGGCAATGACTTGGAGATAGGTGTAAAACCAGTGTGAAGGAATGGGTTTTCATGGGGGAAAGTGATCATTTTGTTCGTTTTATTAGGTGAGTGGAGGGGAGTGAAACCAGTTTGAAAAGATTGTTCCTTGAGGAGAAGTAAGAGGGGAATTGGATTTAACCCTCTTCAGTATGCACTTATCTGAGCTTAGTTACACCGAAAACCATCGGCAAGATAGGTAACTCCGTAATTTGAACATGGTTACTCAGTTAAAAAAATAATTTAAAAGAGAGGAAAGGAAAGAATGAAATGAAAATAATTTTAAAAATTCCTACGAATGTATATGTTGCTATATCGTAAGTTTAAAAGAATGTCACATGAGCCATTTACTCGGGGGGGGGGGGGGGGGGGGGGGGGGGGGGGGGGGGGGGTTCTTCAGAACTTTCTTCCGAATCGTTGCTCATCATACCTGGAACCTCATCCGAGTCGAAATCTAGGTCACTCTAAGCTTCATTACCCAGCACTTTCACTAAGTCTTATGCCGTAAATTCTACAAATCACAGTATCTCCATCACTAAATCTCATTATAGAACAGCAGAAATCAAAGTTAGCCATGGTGAAAAAACAGCATTTCGACTTCAAAACTTTAAAGATGCGTAACTCGAGAACCACGACACGCATCGACTCGCGTTTTTTTGCAGACGGTAGAAAACGGCTACAGGAAGAAGGAAATCACATTCTCGCGAGACTTCCTTTTCTACAAGAAACATGGCGGCGCCCATTGTTGCCATGTGTTTTTACGGGCGCCGCCAGGTGCTCAGCATTTTGGCTGTGTGATTTCCGGTTGGGCGCTCGATTGTCAAGAGAGTTAAGGGAATGGAGAGGAGTGAGTCCCTGTTTATACAGGGATCAGCTTAATCAAGTTATGCAAGGGTTCTTTGTGCATGTTGTAGTTCTGTTTCTTTTATTTCAAAGACGAGGTCCATTAGCACAACAGATGCGTGGTCTTTTATTTCAAAGACAAGGTCCATTAGTACAACAGATACGTGGTCTTACTTGTGCAGAGGAGGGATTGTTGTCTGTGTATCAGAAAATTGAAAGTAGAATTGTCACCATGCACTGTACATTACTACAACATTCTTTTTAAATTAAAAGGGTGAAAAAAGAGAGAGAGAGGAAAGAAAGGAAAAAGGTATCATTTGGGGTTCACAAGTCCTGTGCCAAACAAAATTCATGTCGAGCCAGTAATTGACTCTACGTCAGACAGCTTTTTTTATTGGCAGATGTTCTTGTACCCTGACTAAAAGACTCCAGGGATCATTCAAACAGCCAAAGTACTTGAACACTTTGGTACAAATGCATCAGCTAGGGATGAGAACATGTGTGTGTGACCGTTTTTGATTATCCCACCACATGGGCAGCCACACTCTGAGAGATTTTGGAGACTGATGGTGCTATGCTAGGAGCTTGTCACAGCTGAAGACAATCCCTGCATAACTATGCAGAGCATAGCAACATTTTGATGTAGCCTTAGCATTCTAGCCTGTGTCAGTTGGTCTAACACAACCTTAAGCCAGACGAATTGGCAGATAATTGACAGTATGTTGGTGTTCACTTTTTGTCAGACTCTTGATTTTCAATTTTGTTTTTGTTGTGTTTCAAGTTTCAACATGAAAGCCCACCCAGGACTTTGTATGTGTAGGTGTATATTCCGCAAGACTGATGGTGGTGATTCTGTGCTTTTACATAGTAGAAAGAAAAACTAGTGTTGATGAGTCCATGGTATATTACTGATGATGTGTGTTTAGGTGATCATCTTTGTGAAGAGTGTGCCCCCCGCTGCATTGCCCTGGCAGCATTGCTGTTGGAACAGAACTTCCCGGCCATCGCCATTCACAGACACATGACTCAGGAAGAGAGGTGAGCAAAGGGTTTTTTTTTTTTTTTTTTTTTCTCTCTCTTTGTGGTTTGCTAGCTTGTTGAATGTGTTGTCTGTGGAACTGTAATGTGATTTGGGTAAGAAATACCTGCTTAACTAAATGGATCAGTCTCCAGAGTTGTGTCCCACAGAAATGTTAGTTAACAAATTTGAGTTAAACACACATCAATTACACATTGAATATGCAGCACAAACAGTTTAAAGACCTAGCATTGCATTAGAAATGTGTTTGATGCTAAAACCTTCTGATTTTGATAAGAAAATGGCGACCTGGAGTGTGACATTGTTTTGCCTTGTCACAAATAGTCATTAAATGTGTACAAAAGAAACATGCAAATGATTAAGAAAGTGGTTTACATCATTGCTTTTTATTGTTTTTAACTGTGTTTGACATTAAAATATCAGTTTTACTTGGCTTCTATTAGATATTAGCGGGGAAAAAAAAAAAAAACACTGTCCAACGTAACTTTCGTTACCGGTGTTAACTCCTGTGTTCTGGACGACGACTGTAGCAAAACGCGGATGAATATAGCACTACTTTTATGGGTACAGACTGGAGGAAGAATCTGTTGTGATAGTTATAAACTTTTTATAAACTTTTTAAAAATTGAAACTGATTTGACTTCAAAATTGGATTTGAATAAACTGATCAAACATGGTTTCCGGAATTCTATGTTACGTTGGACCATGCAAATCAGTCGAGTGTGAAAAAAAAAATCAAAAGATTTGGAACTATTTTGTTCTATTCATGCACACAAATGTGGTGGAAACGTCTATATGCATATTTCAGCCATGTGTCCATTGTGAATCAAACAGGCGGCCGGTTCAAAGCTGTGGTTACCGAAAATCCCGAACAGTTACGCTGGACCGTGTTGTTGCAGAGGTGCACTTGCACCTTCTTTTTTTCCTTCTACATCTGTTGTTCGTATGCATTGAATTATTCAAACCACTTCACTGAAGATTAAGCTTAACATTAGTTATGTTTTGGGGGTCTTTTTTTGCTTGTTTGGGGTTGTAGTGTCCCATGATTGCGGTCTGATGATTTCGGTTTCCTTGTTACATTGGACAGTAACAGTTGAAAGTGCTAAAATATTTACAAAATATCAACTGTTTAGCTTTTATTTTTTGTATCATGAATGTCTTATCATTTAGCAACAGTAAAGTCAGAGATCTGTCCAATTTCCCCAACAAAAAAGCTGTTGTAGATTCTGATTGCATTTTTTTTTGTTTCTGCGTTACACTGGACAAAAAACACGGCGGTTTCCTGGTTACACTGGACATTAACAGTTGAAAAGCGCTTAAATATTTACAAAATATCAACTGTTTAGCTGTTATATTTTTGTATCATGAATGTCTTATCATTTAGCAATATAGTAAAATCAGAGATTTTGTCCAATTTCCCAAATAAAAAAGCTGTTGTATGTTCTGATACTATTTTTTGGTTCCTGCGTTACACTGGACACAAAAAAAAAATTGTAATAAGGCAGAAATATTTCAAAAGTGGAGAAAATCAGTTTCTGTCTGCAAGTTTTAACCAAGTCCAAGATCACTGCTGCCCAAAATAAGGAAAGTTAGCTGAAAATTGGTTTTAGAGTAAAATCCATAGAGAAAAAAAAAAACATTTTTTGGTATTGTTTTTGACACAATTTAGCTTATAAATTATTCGTCAAAATATGTGTTTAAAAACAGTTGTGTTGCATTTATTTGGGGTGCTCATTACTGTTTTCATGATGAATAAATGTCTGTAGTGCTCTCACCTTCTTTGTTTTGTTTCAATTTGTGAAGTGTTTAGTTACCCTGTTACATTGACACACAAGTGTGTTAGTGATTTTTTTAAATGAGAGTACAATCAAAGACAAAACATCCATGCTGTTAAATATTTAATAAACTTGATTATTTAGATCCCAAACTATGCAAAAAGTGTAAAAAGCATGCATTCTTGGGATTCTTTACTTTTGTGGTCTGTGTCACATTATTGGTACACAACTCTGGAGATCCCATTAGAAGGTGATGACTACAGATGGTTAATTGCAAAATCGACTATTCGGGTCACAGATCATTCTCATGGACAGTGCTTGGGCTAAGTCTTGAAGATATTCTTTGAATGATAATGTTGCAGGTAGCAAGTGGAAATAACATTTCAGAGCAGCTAAAATAATCTTTTCCCAGCTGGTACTGTTCTTTTGTGTTGTTAGCTCTCATTATGAAACCTGATTCCATATATATTGGTTTCACCTTGACGATGATCACTGCAGAACCGCAAAGTGCTCCACTTTTTGGTGAAGCATGCTAAGATTTCATGATAATGCTGTGCTGCAGCACTTTGTGAGAGAATGCTTTGGGATGAGAAGGGGACGGGGACTGCGGCATACATTGCCATGGTTTAAACTTTACTAAAATAATGGAAATCTTCAGACTGAAGACTTTTTTAATCAAAAAACTGACTAAAGTTCAGTAGGCAGAGGGAGAAATGGCAGAAGCGAATTTGCTCAAAGATGGATCATGATTCTGCGACCTTGTTTGGTTTTGTTGTCAGCCATTTTAATTTTCAGTAGGTCAAGTCAAAACCGCATGGCAACTAACAAGACGTCTGTCTTTTTAGTCCACAACCATGTCGATGCAAATCAAAATGTGATTGAAAGTGCTGTCAAGTTTAACATGTGATTTCGCAATGTAGGGATGCTATTCCTTTTTCTCTCTTCTCCCCTCCCTTTTTTTTATTCTCTTAAAATGTCAAAATGATACCTTTTGTGCTCATGAGGCCTCTGCAACTTCATCACTGTATAAACCAGTTTGACCTTGGATGGACTTTTTGAGAAGGGATTTATGTAGAATTTCAGATGGTAAAGATGGGTTAATATTTTGTGTAAGTGTACAGAAATTGATCATTTGAATACACAATTTGGTCAAGCATGTCATGCTGTCATTACTTGGTTCATGTTGGGCAGGTTGTCTCGGTACCAGCAATTCAAGGACTTCCAGAAACGAATCCTTGTGGCAACAAACCTGTTTGGTCGTGGCATGGACATCGAGCGAGTCAACATCGTGTTTAATTATGACATGCCAGAGGACTCGGACACATATCTTCACAGGGTGAGCTTTCTGCTTCTGTAATATAGCAGCAGACTGTAAGTTAAGTAAGTTGATATGCTTCAAGTGATGCATTCCTCAAGTTCAAAATGGTACTGCTTCACTTGCCATCCTGTTGTGGTTAAAAAACACCAGCAACATTGTCTGGAAGCTCTTTCCTTAGCTTTATTTTTTTTACCCTAAATGATGAACATGGACAGATGAGGAGACTACTCTTTTTTGATCCATTGCAGGTGGCTCGTGCTGGTCGATTTGGTACAAAGGGTCTGGCCATCACCTTGTGTCTGATGAGAATGACGCCAAGATCCTCAATGATGTCCAGGAACGATTTGAGTCAACATCACAGAGCTGCCAGATGAGATTGACATCTCTTCATACAGTAAGTTGCTTTTTCGGGGATTTTGTGGTTACATCCAGAGATTTTGAAAATGGAAAAAAAAAAAGGGAGGGAGGCAGAGGGTATGTGTTACAGCTGGGACAAGTACCAAGCGCTACAGCGATGTACAAATGTCAATAATTAAGTGTTGAAGACCACTACATCTAATCAGGCACTCGACTGTAATTAGGATTGTAGGAAATATAATTGATGTAAAGAGGGCATGTCACAATTTTGCTGAGATGGTAAGATTCCCATGATTCATTCAGGGAAAATCGAGGGCTTTGGAGCGAAAGAAAAGCAGAAACACATTATGTCCCATCCACCAAAATAATGTGCCCAGCGATTTTATCACAGTAGGTCTACTAGCCCATCTTCAAGTTGTTTGTTAAGTACTGTAGAAAGCTCTAGGCCAGTGATGGGTAAAAATTTCAATGCTGGTTTGTTTTTGGATGAAATTTCAAACTACCAGAAGACATGTCGATACGTTAGAGCCACAACTGTCTATCTTGAAAAACGCCATTTTGAGAGAATGGCCACTTGAAGGTTTCACAGGTCTCTCCAAAAATTACACCTCTGCACGCAGAACTTCCAAAACTTGGGAAAAGCAAACACTAGATGGTGTTCTGAAGCTGTACAAATGGGGGTGTAAAAAAACTCAAATGGAAATCACAGAATTAAGCAATCTTAAGTAAACACACTTGGTCTGGAAAGAAAGGCTTTCATCTTCCCAGAATTTTGAAGCACAACTTATTAACAAGACTTAAATAGTTGTGGCACACAAGAGTAAGACCTTCACAGCTGAAATTCTCGGGTCACAACTGATCAGCTACGGGATAGTGACTTGTCGCCTGGAACATTCCTATCAGTTTGCATAATAGTTGGAATACTGTCTTCTGTGGCTGTAGCCACCTGTGGCACAGACAAACTGTTCCACGGTATGGAACATTTCAGACCACAGTCTGTGACTGCTAGCTGTTCATATATGGCATGCTGAATCTGGTTGGATGTGGACAGGGCAAAAACTGTTTGTTTCCCTATCAGCCAAAAATTATTAATGTTTCAGCGTGTTAAACAGACTGTATTTATACACCTAAAGATATGAAAAAGTCAAAACACATTTTTTGCGAGATAATCAGTTGTGGTTCTAATGCATTGATGTACATCATCTTGTCTTTGTGTGCTTGTTGCATAGTTCAGTGATAACATGAACTGGTAATTGCTAGTAAAATACCATTTACAAAAGATGAATACCAAAGTTATGTTGAGCTGCCTGTCCCAAAGACTGTTCTGTACTGCTGAGACCAGCAGCAGAATAAGAACAGAGGTTTCATCAGAATGGGGGGAAAAAAATAGTACATAAATTTTCAAGAAGCTTGTGCATCATGATCAAATACAATTTCAACCCCATTACTTTTGTGTGCAGTGGCATTGTAATCAGCCTTGTTACATCACATTAAGTGTACATCATCATGTCATTAGCATACAACAGAAAATCACTAGTTCTACTGATTTGTGATTTAAATCTAGAATTCAGTATGTGCAAAACAATTGTATGCATAAATCGTTCTGCTAAACTAATGTCATTGTGTTACTGATTGAGTATATATTTACCAGGAAATAAGGTCATAATTAGAAGCGCACGCGCGCACACACACACCACACACACACACACACACACACACACACACACACACACACACACACACACTTGTATACAAAAGTTTTCAATAAGACTTTCACATTTCTGAATTTTGTTTCCTAAAAAATATTACCTTGAAACCTCTCACAACTAACAGGTTAGAGTCTACATCATCATGTTATTAGCGAACAACATAAAATAACTAGTTCTACTGATTTATGACTTCAAACTAGAATTCAGTACATGCAAAACAACTGTGTGCATAAATTGTTTTGCCTAAGTAATGCCTTTGTGTTACTGATTAAGTATATATTTACCAGCAAATAAAGTCATCATTAGAATTGCACACGCACACACACACATACACACACTTGTATACAAAAGTTTTCAATTAGACTTTCACATTTCTGAATTTTTGTTTCCTAAAAAATTTTTACCTAGAAAAACCTCTCACAACTAATGGGTTAGATTCCAGTTGTCATGTGCTGGTGGTAGCTGTTTGACATGAGATGTTATCATAAGTTCACAAAGAAAATATTGATGTGTTTGCAGTTGAAGGGCGCTAGAAGGCAGCTGTCTACCTTGGTCATCGTACCCATCGAGAGTTGACAACAGATCTGTGGAGATTCCATCTACCTTGGTCATTAAAACACAAACTGGGATGACATTGCATTCACAAGTGGCAGTGGACAGTTCTGCATTTCGTGGATCATCTTTTCATTATAATCACCAAGATGCTTTTAGTTTCATTTTTTGGGCGTAGGAATACCACTCTTAAATCAATTGTTCATTGTTTTTGTTTTTTTTTTTTAAGTATCATGTTCAAGCCCATGTTGTTTACCAAATGTGTTCGAGGTTGAATTGAGTGAGGAACTGTTCTGAAGGAAGTGTGAATGAAACTGTTGAACAAGACAAGATTAAAATGTGGAGACCAACAACTTTCTTGAAGATGTTATTGAGTGTGTTAAGGGAGTGTATGGGTATTTTGATTTGTGATCCACCACCCATTAAAGGGAGTTACGGTATTTTGAATTGTGATCCACCACCCCTTACCACTCCCCACCCTTCACCCAACCCCCCAGTGGTAATAGCCAAATGTTGTGTGTATGTACACATATTGATAACTATGCCAACCACACTAGAAGACGGATGAAGACTGACATTACATCAATTATGTCAAACAGTGATGGAGATAGAAGTAAGAAGTTGCGTACACAAGCAAGATGACTGCATGCATCCCATCACCCCACTTCAACTCCAGACACCCCCACCTTCGCTCTTACAAAAGTTATACACACATTCTTTACTGCTGCCTGACACAGCATATTGTTGCTTTGTTCAGGCTAATGTATATCACAAAGGAAACTGGAAAGGCATGGTGTATTGTGGAGAGAGTGCCTCATGGACATGACATCTGCTAGGGAAGAAACCCGGAGGATGCACAAAAAATGCCACTGCTGCCAACATTGGACCCAAAACTGTTAAATTGGGCAGGAAATGATCACATGAGCTGGAAGATGAAAACCCCATCTGTGGGCAAATATATGAGCTGCTTATACTAAAGCCAAGTTTACCTTGCTCCCATCAGGCAAATGCAAAGAAATCTGCATGCATGAGCATAATGGAATCTAATATGGTGTCAGTCTCCGCAGTAATTTGACTGATTTCCAGAGCTATCGGCTGTTTTATCCCAGTCCTGATATGACTCACTGCAGTCTCAAAAAAACCAAAACGACATGAATTGGAACCTTCACATTGGATACCAACTACCCTGCAAGGGCAACTCTTGTTTAAGGGTGGGAGAAGCTGTGAAGTGCTTTCATTGAGAGTGAAGGCTGCTTGGAAATGTGTGTGTGTGTATTCATCTGCATGTTTGTAACAAATTACAGCTCAACAAAAAGTACTTCAAATTGCCTAGCAATTTTTATGTAGAATTGGAGACAAAAGTGAGGGGAAAAATAGCACCTGTACCATGCGCCTATTACAAAGCAAAGATGGACTTTGCTCTTTACTTGTGGTAAGTTCAATTGTATTGCAAGATGAAACATTGGTATCTATGTAACAAACATGCTATTGCACACACTATCTATTTTTTTCTCTCTGTGTGTCTGCAAAGAGCGAAAAAATCAGACTGAGAACATTTTACTATTATGATCTCAAGTTCTTGCGCCAAACCATGACTGGCAAGCTGAAGAAGAGGGACAGGGAGGTGGAAAAGACCAAAATGGAAGGTGCACTGTAGATGCTCTGACCATTTGTTTTTCTGTAGCCACATGCACACACGTCTGCATGCACACATTCTCTCTCGTATACACACACATGCGCATACACACATCATGGTCTAACATCACTTACCTTTGCAGCAGATCATGAACCCACAGCCATGGTTTTCACCAGATAACTAGTTGGGTTAGAAAGCTATCTCCTCAAAATTCTATGACTTTCTAAAAGTCTGTCTCTATGTCTGTACCAAACTTTTTTTTGTTGTTGTCAGCAATGGGGTTAAAAAAAGCAGCAAAGCAATGGCAAGGCTTCATTCTTTCACAAGAATACACGAATCCCTGTACACCCATGACATACAGCAAGGTTACATTGGCAAGGACAGTATGCAGGGGAAAAAAAAAAATATATGCCGCTAGAGACCCGTGATGTAATGGTGTGTAACATTCTAGGCAACTCAGGATGAAAGTTAAAGGAGAGAAAAACAAGAACGAACACGTACAGACACTCGGACATACCTACAAGGGGAAAAAAGTAATTTAAAAAAAAAAAGGGGGGGGGGGGGGGGGGGGGGGGGGGGGGGGGGGGGGGGGGAATTTTCATGAAAGCAACATATGACATGAGCAAGTTTTCCCTTTCTATGGCGAGGAGCAAAGTGTAGGTCGGTGCTGTCTAGCTTTAGATCAATGAAAATAATTCAAGACCGGCGTGACAGCAGTGTTCTCTTTGGAACAGGTGCTTGGGTTCACAGCCATTTTTCCCCCAGTTAGAATGATCTTCAAAGAATGCATCTGAGGATGTGGACTTGGAACAGTGCGACGGACCATAATATTTAGCATGAAATTCCCTGGTCTTCCATATCACTCTTGGGGGTGAACTTTTTGTTTTCGGTTTAACAGGCTATACACCAAAATTTAAAGCGCCAAGGTTTTGCTAAATGAGTCGAGAATTTAGAGACTGGTGCAGTTCGATCGTTTTCAGAATTTTGATTACGTCTGAAAGCTGACTTTCCTCATTTTCTTTCATATGGCCATCAGCTCAAGGTACAAGCCAGGTGGTTCCAAGCAGACATTAAAATGAAAGGAATGGGACTATTTCGGGGGGAAACGCCTGACACAAAGCTAGGGTCACGGATGAGATCAAAGGCCTGAAATGTTTGTCAACTAAGGAGGTCATATATTTGAAGATTGATTGTGATTTAATCTGTGAAAATCCCCCCTCTTAATTGAAATGATTGGTTGGCAGTTGTTTTGATCAATTAACAGTTTAAATAAAACACATGGATTATGTACTGTTTTAGTGCGAAATTATTGTAGCGTGTGATCACAACATGTCAACTATGTGGATGTCGTTGACATTTCAGGCGGTGGATGATGTACTAAAGTTTCTTCCTGTATCCCTAGTCGCATGACATAAACAGTTGTCAGACCAGAGTTCTGACAGTCGTTTGTACATCTTACGAGGAAAAAGAAGCTATATCATGGCTGTTTTTAGGGCTGGTTGTGTTTGACGCTATCTCCTGGTTTATATATTTATCCCAAATTCTTCCTTTTCCTGTCTGTTACGACAAAGATCTTTTCCAAGAATGACAATGCACAGTCATAAAGATTAAATTTTTGATGGAGTTTATATTAATCAAACTTGATGCTCCAGAACTGTAATTCAGAGGTAGTAGTATTTAATCAGATTGATAGATAGGAGCATAGGTTAGGCTGTGAAAAAGAAAAGAAAAACCAAACAAAAGAGCTTTCTGTTACTATGGTAGTGCAATTCAGATTGGAATGGACGTTAAGCCATTGTCTATGGAAGTCTGAGTTCCTGAACAGTTCACTGTCTTGGAGGGGGAGGGGAGAAGAAGAGGTGAGGCTGGGGGGGTAAGCAGTCAGGTTCTGATATAGAGACTGTACCAAACGGAGCGCGTTCGGCTACAATAGAAATAGAACAATATCACTGCATGCAACACACAACAAAACTTAACACATGAACAGCTGAAAGCATCTTTACCGAGTCCTTTGAGATCAGACACACAACTTGTATAAAGACATACCAGTTGACAAGGATTTAATGGTTAAGTTGTTCAAGGTTTTATCAAGAGTCCTGTTGATTCTTCACTTATGTTTAACATATATTTCATGCATCAGATAACAGGAAGTCAGATGAAACAAAATGCCGCTTACAGCGAAACGGTTTGGGGGTCCCCAGCGGGTGATTCCACCGGTTAAATTGAAGTCGCAGTGTATAGCGAATCATGTGTTTGGCCCCGTGAAGAGTTCAAGCCAGATATAGGGAAGTGATTACTTGGTGTTCGGGAACCATTTCTTGAAAATGTTGGTTGGTTCGTTGCGATACGTACTGCATCATCTGGTCTTTGGTTATTCTAGGGATATGGAGGAGTGTCCGCACAGCATGTGAAATGTAGAGCTTTTTTGCAGTGCTCTAAATACGAATCGTACGTTTATACATGTGTTTGACTGGCTACATATTCCTTAGCCTGTTTCATTTTCTTACACAGCTTCACATGTGTAATTAAACGTATTCAGTATTTTTAACTGTATGTTTTGTGTATGGTAAACCTCACCTCTGTAATTCGTAAACCAAATCGTAATCTATTGTCCTATAAAGCGGGTGCCTTTAATTGACGAAGCAGGGCAATTGCTCAGATTGGGTCAAGTTCATTAGTTTCAGAATCGGGGCCCGTGTGTGTGCAAGTGCATGTGTGTGTGCATGATGTGTGTGTATGCGTATGCATATGTGTGTGTGTGTGTGAGTGCACTTGCACGTGTGTGCATGCTTTTATTCTGTGTGTGCATGCGCGTATTCGTTCTTTAATTTAATGTCTCTTCACTTTAAGTGATATTAGACACACACAAAAAGCCAAGTGTGTGTGTGTGTGTGTGTACGTACGTCTGCACGTGTATGCGCGTATGCGTGTGTGTGTATGTGCAGAAGTGAATGCGCATGTGTGTGTGTGATTTGTGGGCTTGTGTGAGCATACGCACATAATTATCTGCATATGTAAGTGTACATGTATATGTGTGCCTTTGTATGTGGGTGTATACCCATGTGCGTGTGTGTGTTCGTGTGTGTGCGCATTCAGCAATTGTAGATGGAGAAGAGATGGTAGAAGAATGAGGGTGGAGTGAAGGGGAAGGAGGGTGTTGGGCTTTGATTTAATAGGCCATTTCATCATGGCGTGTGTGCGATGCAAAGGTCTTGCTAAAGCGAAAAAGTGAAATTATTCAAGAAGGCGAAAAGAAATTAAGCGAAACAGGAGAAGATTTGTGCTGCTGACATTGGCAACCATCCTAGGTTCTACAGAGAAGTATAACAGTCTGTAGATGAACGTGCAAAGACTTACTGTACAGAATCAAGCAAGAAGGTTGACAGAACTGCTGCACGTACATGTACGTGGGTGCCTTGATGTAATCATGTGGACTGCTGTGTTGAGATTGAAAATCAAAATCATCCTTTTGAGATCTTTCTCTTCACTGTTCATGGTTGAGTTTTGTTTGTATTTTATGCAGCTTTGGCAACTGTCCTATCTCTTCCATCAAAGTGTGGCATTTGAGGAATTTTTTTTTCGTCCAATGTGGCAACAAATATCATTTTCTGTTGTCTCACAGATTGTGAATATTTGAGGGAGTTTTCTTTTGTTCAGCTGTGACGATAGTCTTCTTTTCTGTTGTTTCACAGTATGTGAACATTTACATATCAGACATTATAACTGCCATTCCAATAACTGTATATGAATGACCTAATGTGTACCGCTGATGATAAAAACTTTAAATTGTATACACTAGGACATAACGCATTTGGGACTGTCGCTGCAATGACGGAGAAAAATGACAACAACAACAACAAAAATGGTTTTCTTCCTAAGACCTTATTCAGACACAACTATTTTTGGTTATTGTGATTTCTTGTCAAGCAGTGGCAAGCACAAAAAAAAAAGATCACTAGTGTGACAGACTGCCAGTATTTTGAAATCAGTCACTTAATTTTTTTTTTTTTTTCATTTCCATACCATGGCATACTCCACTGACTTAACAGTGGGAAACAATAAACGAACAGTGCAAAAGTCCCCCCTTACCCTCCCTCACCTGAAAATTGTGGTGCTGTGTAATTTCTTCTGACAATCCATCCTTATGAAGTCTTCAGAATTGTACAGTGAATTTTGTTTGCCTGATTTACTTATTACCGGTTTCTTAGACTTCAAATTGCAATATAGGCCTATGTGATCCGTTTCCATGAATTTACAGCCATATTTGGAGGGGGGGGGGGGGGGGGGGGGGGGGATAAAATCATTTTCATTAAAGTATATAATGGCTTAGGAAACGAGCATGATTACTGCCTTTGTATGCAGGCACGCACGTGTGAGTGGGGGCAGAAAGGGGGGGGGGGGGGGGGTGTAGAGAAAAAGAGGAAGACAGAAACACGTCACGCCGGATATAACGAAGTAAATGTATAGAAATTTGTTATAACTGGCGCGTTGGTTGTAACGAAAGCCATCTATAACAAAGCAATTTTGAATGTGTCCCCGGTGATTCGTTATAAGCGGCTTCAACTGTATACATACACATGCACACACACACACACACACACACACACACACACACACACACACACACACACACACGCACGCACGCACACACACACACACACACACACACACACACACACACACACACACACACACACTACGCATCTCACTTTCTCTTTCTGTAATCTCTACTGCTCTCCGTCTAATATCACTCTGTGTGACCAGACATTAAACAAAAGAACTCTCTAACTCTCTCTCTCTCTCTCTCTCTCTCTCTCTCTCTCTCACACACACCACACACACACACACACACACACACACACACCACCACCTCAACCAGAATTGTGAGTAGGAACTATGACAGACGAACAGACAAGACAGTATATTCCATACCTGTCGCAAGGAAAGATCGGATTCGCACACCTGCATGCGTTCAGGAGGAAGAGAGACAGAGAGCACAGAAACTGGGTGAGAAAAAGCGAATCGAATCTGAGCTTCCCTTCTTCATTGAAGCGGTACCCAAAGGCACACAAGCCGGTGTAGCAGGCCAGAATATATCCTGTCCAGAACATGCCCGGGTAAGAATTGCCTCCCCTCTGAGCTCTTACATATTCCGGGATTTTAAAGCAGCCCTAGCCGTTTTATAAGTGAGTGTATTTTGCTCTAAACCCATTCGTACCCTCAAATCTTATGCAGAGTGCGTTTAAACTTTGAAGCCAAGACAGACATGAATAATGTATTCTACTTCTGGATTTGACTTCGGTCATTGGTATGTAGGTGTGCACACGCACGCAAACACACACATAACCGGATTTGACCCTTATCAATAGTAGTATATGCGTACACACGTAGACAGAGAAACAATTAATACACTTATGTATATATACATACAACCACCCACCCACCGATCTACACAACCAGTCCCTCCACACACACACACACACATACACATGCACGCACGCACACACGCGCGTGCGCGCACACACACACATGCACTATGCACACACATGCACTATGCACACACATGCACGCCCCCCCCCCCCTCCCTCCCCCCGACACACACACACAATCACACACACACTAAAAAAAAAAAAAAAAAAAAAAGTCACGCATTCAGCCATTTATGTTATACTGAGAACAACCGACGCTGAAATAGAACGGTACTCAAGATATTGGTGAGAGTCATCATCAAGCGCAAAACTCGCCACAGAGAGAGAGAGAGAGAGAGAGAGAGAGAGAGAGAGAGAGAGAGAGAGAGAAGCGAACGGGTTTCGAGTAAAACTCTGATCTCGTCAACACCAACACACCACCACTATCACCACCACCACGACCACAAATAGCAGCATTTACAATAAAGAAAAGAAAGAAACAAAAGGAAATAGCAAAGAGGGGAAAAAAGAAAGGGAAACAAATCAGTAAAATTCATATGCAATAAAAGCACCGAATTTACCTCAACTGCATTTGATGGAATTAGAAGTCCTGCATAATGTGTTTTAAAAGTGCAAGACTGTGCGTGAACCTTTGCCACTATGGAAGCTTCAATGATGATCTAAATCCGGTGATCATAAATGGTACTTTATACCAGAGAATGGAGAATGATGCTTACTAACGGACTTCATTATTCATGAAAATGGCCCAGGATACTTTAAATCCGGGTACATTCTGGGCCAGGGGCATATTCCGGCCAGTGTCACCGGAACTGACAAGGTTTGGCGACAGCTTGCGAGGTCAACAGATGGTTGGAAAACCCCATTCATTTTGTCGGCCAGTTTCAGATTTCAGAACCGCTGACCCAAATTCATATTTAGAGCCGAAAAACGAGCCGTACGAAACAAATCAATTCAAAAAGTTGTGCTGTCCTGCATAGACAGCTAACCTGCCAGGTGAAAAAAAAAAAAAAAAAAAAAAAAAAAAGGGGGGGGGGGGGGGGGGGGGGGGGGGGGTGTGAGTGGAAGAGTGAAAGAGCATATACACACGAACACCTGGACTCAAACACACACAAGAACGCGCGTGTTCAACCTCGCGCACACACACCGAGTGGGGGAAAAAAAAAAGGAATGACCCCTACACACGTGACAGTGTTACCAGCTGATACATAACATAGGCCTATAGACCTGCTGTGTATTCTGAAGCTGACGTGATCAACATAACAAACATTCAGCAGAACAGCTCGTACTTTATTTTGCACTTTTTTTTTTTTCTCTCCCTTTTTAGTAACAGGAGGAATTGGATTCCATCAGCCCATGCCTGGCCTTCAACAAACATCCTCTAAATGATCCGTGGATTTTAAACAGGGATCTAGTGTCATAAATCAATCTTTGTATTGAATTGCTGTCCGTAATACTCATACATTTAAAACTCATCCTTTATGAGTGCGAACATTTTAATGACACACCATAGACTTTTATTTTATAAGCAAACTTTGAAACCTGGTGCTTCCATTTTGCATCCAGATTCTTCAAGTCTAATGCGTGATTCTTCAACATCAATAGCTTCGCCTTCACAGGACATCATTTCTTTTTTCACCATACTGAGATGTCTACATGAAGCTCAAACAGAAAAAAAAAATATAAAACTCTTCAGCATAAGCTGACCCGTCTGCTACCTGAGTGGCGTACAGGACGGGAAACAGAACCCCATTGATTCCAGCAGTCTTCCACTGCACCTGTGGAATAGGGCCTTATCAGCCACGAAAACCCCCCCGAACACTCACACACACACACACACACACACAGAGAAAGCACAGACTTGGATTAAATGAAATCGCCTTGTCTTATTCGAAGCTTGAAATTAGCACCAAATACTCAACACAGAAAGTCTAGATCTGCTCAATTACATTTTGTAAATGCAAACGAATGTATAATGTGTCTCTTTCTCTACGCTTGCACTCAACTCACTGGATGGTCAACAACATCAAGCCAACCAATTCCTTTTGCATGCATCCCTGCAGCTGCTTCTTGTATAATTACCCTGGAGAAGTAGATGAGAAACATTTTTGGTCACAGAATAATTCTATTTCATTTCAAATTTTACACGGTAGGGCATTTTCATACTTTACTAAAGATCGCTATACTATGATCATTTGCATTACGTGTCGTTAATGAAAAACAAAACGAAACAAAAACAAAAACTGATCATTTTGGTTAATTCCTATTTCATTTGACTCGTCAGTAATATAAACAGATCTGTCTGAGAATAAAGGACTAAGACGTTCTTCCTTTCTGAAAAAAAAAAAAGAAATGAACATTACTGAGAGAGAACAGGGAGGGGGTTTAGAGGGGAGGAGAGGGGAAAGAGGTGCGACGGGAAAGATGGAAGGAGAAAAAGAAAATGAAGAAGGAGAAATGAAGACTTGTCCAGAATGATCTGGAATCGATCTTTTCCTGATGCGCGTGGCAGTGACGTAACAGCTGTTGTCAAGGTCACGGTATTGTATTCAGACGCTGCTGCTTTACAAGCGGAAGGGTGAGAAAGAAAGAAGGGGGGGGGGGGGGGGGGGGGGGGGGGGGGGGTGGAGGTGGGAGGCGTGGTAGAGGGGAGGAAGTGGGGGCAATGGAGGGGTGGTGGAGTAGTGCATGGAAGACTGAAGAATTGACTGAATGGATAGAATGGAAGATCGGAAGTAATCACGAGACAATTTGCCTGTTTCGCTCACACGTTATGAATACATGTAGCAGCAAGACGAAAAATGCAGGGGGGGGGGGGGGGGGGGGGGGGGGGGGGGGGGGGGGGGGGGGGGGGGGGGTAGGGTATGCATGAGAGGGGTGAAAAGATACAATTTCAGCAACAACGCCAGACGACAATCACAGAAAGTTACGTGGAAGTCAGCACCATCATTCGCATAGGCCGACTTCACAGCAAGTTTTCACTTCTGAGTGAGGTTTGCCCAGTCGTTTCTTTCAGTGCCCTAGACCACTATCATTCGAACGTTTCCCTTTATTCATCTCTACCTCTACCTCCCGTCCCAGCTCACTCCCACGGCCAGTCTTTTCCCTGGCCTGTTTTTAACTCATTCGTATCTTACAAAGAGTGTTGAAGCTCCGTGGTGCATTCTACGTCATGTACACTCAAAGTGAAACATACTCTTTTATAGCGATGCGAGACATAAGCATTTTACTGCAGACTCCATGAAACCTTGTTCAGAGATGTCCCACCTGCTGTGATTTTTGAATTTCTGAAAGAGATCAACATTTTTCATTTAATCCAAGATTTTACAGAAGAAGGATTGTTAACAAAAGTTCCGGTGTGTTTTTTAAAAGGTGTATTTTAAAGGGTTGTGTGAGCTCTCTCTCTCTCTCTCTCTGATGAATAAAAGTATATGTTTGCTTATCTGTTACCCTAGGAAATAAAGAATATCATCATCATCATCATCATCTCTCTCTCTCTCTCGTCTCTCTCTCTCTCTCTCTCTCTCTCTCTCTCTCCCCTAATGACTTGTGAGTTGACTTCAACGCGGTGACAGCCTTGATATGGCCCTTTGCGGTCGGCTGGGCTAAAACTAAAGTAACATTGCTTTACCATACCTTGCTAGTCCTTTCCCTACCCCCATCCTCCTCCCTATCTCCCAGTCTCCTGCTTCAACAGTCAGCATCATAAATGTCTTGACCTTAATTGCCGCTGGTCTTTTCTGCCAATGACGCAATAACCACAGGTGTGCTTCTTTGGGTGAAATGTTCATCACGGAGATCTATTTCCATCTGTCTGAGGTCGGCTCAGTATTCGAGCTATTCCTCATCAGCGTGACGTAATATTTGTGTGTGTGTGTGTGTGTGTGTGTGGTGTGTGTGTGTGTGTGTGTGTGTGTGTGTGTGTGTGTGTGTGTGTGCGTGCGTGCGTGCGTGCGTGTGTGTGTAAAAAGATAGAGTTAAAAAAAAAAATCGATTTACCAATACAAAACTTTTCAATTACGTTCTGTAATGATATCGTAATGTACTGAGTGTGGTGTTCTCTAATTTTGCACAAATACTATGCAGTACATTTTGTACACCATACACCCTTCATGTGGGGCAACAGCCTTAATGAATAAATATAATTCATTCATTCTACCTCTGTCTCCCCCCCCCCCCCCCCCCCCCCCCCCCCCCCCTCTCTCAAGTTAACAGTTTATGTTTGTCTTTTTATACACAAGAAGTAGTGTTCTAGTATTCGATTTCTAGACATTGTATATATATATATATATATATATATATATATATATATATATATATATATATATATGTGTGTGTGTGTGTGTGTGTGTGTGTGTGTGTGTGTGTGTGTGTGTGTGTGACGCGCGCGCGCGCGCCCACGCATGCGTATGTATGTGTCAGCCCATCTGTTTTCCACTCTGGCACGCCTTTCAACAGTCAGTCCAACGGTAATGTCCCACTCAGTCAGTGCCGAGCGCTTCACCATGGCTTGCTTCAGCATTCGGGAAGCCAGACAGCAGGACATAGAGGATGTCTTCCGAATGGTTAAGGTCAGTATTTAGGATATTTTTGTTCCCACAACTGATCTACGTGTGTGTTTTTTGTTTGTTTTTTTTTCTCAAAATTTTTTTCATGTTCTTCTTTCTCTTCTTCATTTTCTGTTCTTCTTCTCTTCCTCCCCCCCCTCTTTCTTTTACTTTTCTCCTTCTTCTTCATCATCAACATTATATCTTCTTCTTCTTCTCTTTTTCTTCTACTACTACTACTACTACTCTTCTTCTTCTTCTTCTCCTTTTTTTCTTCATTTTCTACTTCCCGACGTTTTCCTTGGAAAACTATCACATTGAAAATTTGTTTTTAAAAATCTATGAAAATGCAACGATGTAAACCTTTGGAATAGAAACCCCGACACAAAAAATGGATCACGGAAACAAGTAACGGCAAAAAAAAGAAAGGAGGGGAAAAAAAAACGAGAAAAAAAGAGTTTAGGAAAAGAAAAGAAGACATAAAAGGAAGAAGAAGAAGGAGAAAAAC
>JADBJO010001719.1:85000-150000 GCA_016801955.1 Conus betulinus | reverse complement strand
CTACCTGCGGAGAGGGGCACTCGACATGAGAGAAGAGGAGGGCAGGACCGAGTTTCGCATGACCAAGGAGGCCATGAAGAGAGTGGTCGCCGAGTATCCGCCACACGTGTGAACGAACATACAATCTGGTCTGTCAGTAACCGCGACCTCTCAGAGGAGTTGAGAGGTGATGGGAGGTCTTCATCTTCATCCGTATAGTGTCCTCAATCAACAAGCTGATTATTCTACACAGAGAGATAGGCGCGCAAAAAAAAAAAAAAAGGAAAAAAAAAAAAAGGGGAGAAAAAAAGCAGCTTGTGACTACTGGTGGAGTTTACGAGCTTCCTACATGAACATGCCAAGAAACGCAGCTCCAACCACAGGCTGTCAGTGAAACGTTCCACTCAGGGATGATTGGCGGGAGGAACGAATAACTCCGGTAGTCCCGTTAACACTGAAGTCTAGCAAGCTGCCCTGAGTGTGCTCTTCTATACCTCTCCTTAGGTGCTCTCAACTTTGGCTTCTGGGATTTACGAATTTTGCCCAAATCCACCTGGACCATGTTGTTAATGATTTTGTACATCATGGTGAGCCTTGCGATCTTACGTCGGCTTTGTAGGGATGTCCATCCAAAGTGGTGTAACATGTTGAGACGCCAGCGGTTCTTTTGTAAAAATTTAAAACGAAACGTGCTGATCTTCGTTGCACAGCCTCAATTTTGTGATCTGTCCTTTGAACGGGTCCCACACAGTGCTTGCGTATTCGAGAACAGACCGCACCATTGCCTTATATGCTGGGACGGATGAGGGTGCTGGGTATGGAGTGGTCTTGAACGGAACGCCGAAAAGTTCACATGCGGCCGTAAGGGCATGTGCATCTTTTTGGTTGATCGGCCAAAATGTTTGCGCGTATTTCATGCCGTAACTACGCCTGTAATTGCGTGTGCAACTGCGTGTGCAATTGCACGCGTAGTTTTGCCTTCATTTAGTCTCTGGCACCGAATAACCTGGACTGTGAAATTATCAGAGAGAGAGAGAGAGAGAGAGGAGACTCTGCTCTTTGTTTTAAAAGTTTCCCAGTCCAACTTTTTCAGTGCTTCGAGAGAGAAAGTGCATGCGCAGTTTACGGGCAGAATTCCGGCCAGAATTTTGCGTGCATATTTTGACCAGTCACGAAAAAACGCGCATGCAGTTGTGCGCGAAATTTTAAGCACAAGTAGACCTTTTGGAGTTCCATCGTGCTGCGTCTAACTAGTCTACCATCAGCGAAGCCTTTCATCTTGTCTTTTTTTTTTTTTTTTGTTTTTTAAAGGGTAATAGGAAGGGGATCAAAGAGTTAAGGAGGGAGGGGTGTATGTGAAGGGTGTGTGGAGGCGGACAGATGAAGAGAGGGAGGGAGAGGGTGAGATGAGGAAGCGAAGAAATGTAGTGTTGTTTCACAGATGTTGACGCCTTCTCAAGGCCATTGCTCTTCATCTTCTTCGTCATCGTCTTCATCTTTTTCTTCTTCTTCATTGTCATCATTTTCTTCTCCTCCTTCTCTTTATTCTTCTTCTACAACCATTCTGTTTTTATATGTTTGAACATTAAAAATCGTGTTCTCTCTCCTGTGTGTGTGTGTGCGCACGTGTGTGTGCGCACATGTGTGCGTGTGTGTTGATTTGTGTATGTGTCCGTGTGCATATGCTTGTCTATCCAAACATATGCTTGTAGGTTCTTTGTGCATGTATGCATGTCCTTCCCTGTACATTTATATCCGTTTGGAATGAAAAAGGAGAACCAAAAAGATACTGTGCTGATCAAGTGTTCATATGCTAGCTCCAAAATGAAACTGATCAAAAGGACCATGTCCAGACCCGTAATTTAAACACAGAATGTACTGGACACCTGACACCAATGCCTTTACATGCAGCACACAGATTCTTCATCAATTCCGCTTCCCCACCCTTTTTCAGTTAAAGCTAGGTTAGGTATCTATGTTGGCCTCAAATCTTTTCAACACCACCAACCCAACACTCCCAGTAAACGCAACAGAGGTGGAGGCCTTAAAGACAGAGGGAGACAGAGGCAGAGTGGACAGACAGACTGGCAGTGAATTAAAACTAAGGAGACCCTTCTTGAATGCGGAAACAGTTGATTTCGGAAAAGGAAGATGGGGCAAGTGTCATCATTACTTAATTCGAGATGAAGGGTCGAGTACCATCTTTCTGGGCTTCAGTCTGCCTGCTGCTTTGGTAACCTATAAAGAGAGTAAAACTTACACATCCAAGAACCACAAACTGACAAAAAACAAGTATCCAAATAAAATATCATCAATCTTGGAACAACCCAGTTTCCCCGTCTAATTTTCCTTCCTGATGGACAACTTGCATTTAATATTACACACACACAAAAAACCACCACCAAAAAACACCCATTCCCTCTCTTGGATCTTTGAGTCAGACACCTTTTTATTCACAGTTAATACACTAACTTCTTCTAAAAGATCGTGCCCTCCCTCCAACTGCATACTGAGTATTCTGATCACATGAATTCAGCAGTACTTAACTTTTCCTCGCAATGCAATCTTACTACCTTTAGAAAGATCCGTTTCATTTATCTGAATGAACAATCCTCCAACTCTTTAAATTATCACTGCAAGCCATTTACAAAAAGAAATGAGCTTCTTGTCATCTGCACACCAGAAAGTCCTTTTCTTCCAAATCCAGGGAATAGTTGCCATAGTAGAGAGGCAGTGTGAAAAGATGCTTTAATTAACATGACCTCATCATCAAAACTTTCCTCAACATGACCTCATGATCAAGGCTTTCCTCTCATTTTTTTTTTTCTTTTCCTTTTATTTTTCCCCTCTCGTGTAAAGATTGGGAGATCCTAACAACTCACCATGTGTAACATTACAGCCTAAGTACAAGGATCCAATTTATTAAGCAAAGCAAATTAGACAGACGATGTTGTCAGAGTATCTGCATAACGATCCAATTTATTAAGCAAAGCAAATTAGACAGACGATGTTGTCAGAGTATCTGCATAATTGAATGCTGTGACAAAAAAATGAACAGATGGAGAAAGTCAATACTTGTGTGTGTCAGAACTTGTTCAGCATTAACTACTGACAGTAGCCAGCTATCAAGTTAACTAAATGTCTTTTATCAAATCATACATACTGCTGCAAGAAAGTGATGCTTACACAAGCTCATGCATTCCCTCTTTCAACACAGCCTACCAGTGAGGTAGCACTCCACCCTCTCACATATACCACTATTGAAACTTTTGTCTTTTTTAATCACATACAAAGTTTGAACATGGATCTTTCACAAGCAGCTTGCATCAACACCCTACGAAGTAAAGTACAACTCCAGGTCTGCTACACTGAAACATGAGGAGGTGATAAAATAAGTGTAATATAAACTTATTTCATTACAACCACAGCTGGTGACAAAAGGTTTCAGTTGGGGGAAAAAAAGGTTCTGGTACAACAGGGTTTTAACTGGAAAGCTAATAGTGTTTACTCTCTGTTATTCCACCATTTCTTCAAGATTGTTTATAAATGGCTTTAAATGTCAGTAGCGCTTTTAAAACTTCTCTTCCTGCAATTTCTTGAATTTACATCTGCATCTCGCCAACAAAAAGCGAGCATGCATTACTGAATTCATCAAAACAGGGGCACAGCCTTCTTCCTCAAAACAAAAGTTACCTACAGTATATGGCATGAAAAATTTTAGGCAACATCTCAAATGTTCAATGGAATGGTGTGTTTATGTTGGTGCACTGTTAAAGACACAGGAGTGGCAATACACAATGATGATACACATCCCCAAAGAGAACACATCCAATTTTACGCAAAATTATTTTACAATTATGGTTCATGTGTTTAAGACTACTGCATGCTACAACATGTCACAGTACTACTAAGCATGAATAAATGATGACAGCAGTACAAGCCTTGAGGGATGACAAAGAAAGGGGGGTTTATAAGGGAAGGGAAAGGCATGCTTAGAAAGAGCACTGAATGCTTGTTAAAAACCAAACACGGTGCATGCAATCTTTCACATGGCTGGGAAACTGGTAAATTCAAGACAGCAACAGAAAAGGACATCAATAAACAAAGCAAATGAAACCATTTTTCTTCCCCCACTCGACTGAATTCTAACAAAGACAAAATTCTAACAAATACAATACTTACAATGAACTTTTCAACGAAAAATGGCATGACACTAGACAAAATGTGATCAACAAAAAAAGCAGCATTAATCTCCCCCAAAATGCAACAAATATTTACAGCTGTAAAAATAAATGACAATCACCTTCCTGGAGTAATCCATGGCTATCAGAGAAATGATTGTCACTGTCCGTTGAAACAACTCTGCCCTATACTAATTCAATCTACTTGCAGACACAACAGAATCGGTCTACTACTATGTCTACAAAAGAGCAATTCCTCAATCACACCCTATTCCCAGAGGGTCGCAGCAACAGTGCCGCTTCTATTACTGCATCTGATGTCTTCAATTCCAAAGTGCATTCTAGTATTAGAAACACTCATACCCTCCAATGATGATGTGTTAGGGTTACACATCCTCGGGAAGTAGGGGAGAGGATCCAAGACTATACTAACACCACCATAAGATGGGCAGGGCACTGGTTTTTACATGGACGCCAACAGATCCCAACTTACAATGTCTGACAACATTCCTGCTTCTGTGCCACAGACCTAACCTGGAACAATTTTAGTCACGAAACTCACAAGATGGCTAGCTCCCTCTTCAGTATGCACTTATCTGAGCTTAGTTACACCGAAAACCGTCGGCAAGGTAAGTAACTCCGTAATTTGAACATGGTTACCCAATTAAAAAATTATTTAAAAGAGAGGAAAGGAAATAACGAAATGAAAATATAGTTTTTAAAATTCCTACGAATATATATGTTGCTACATCGTAAGTTTGAAGAATGTCACATGAGCCATTTACTCAGGAAAAAAAAAAAAATCTTCTCAGAACTTTCTTCCGAATTGTTGTTCATCATACCTGGAACTTCATCCCAGTCGAAATCTAGGTCACTCTAAGCTTCATTACCCAGCACTTTCACTAAGTCTTATGCCGTAAATCCTACAAAACACAGTATCTCCCATCACTAAATCTCATTATAGAACGGCAGAACTCAAGGTTAACCACGGTGAAAAACGGCATTTCGACCTCAAAACTTAAAAAAATTCGAAACTCGAGAACCACGGCACGTATCGACTCGCGGTTTTTTTGCAAACGGAAGTAAATGGCTACAGGAAGAAGGGAAGTCACGTTCTCGCGAGACTTCCTTTTCTACGAGAAACATGGCGGCGCCCTTTGTTGCCACATGTTTTACCGGGGTGCTGGCGGGCGCTCGCGCGTTTTGGCTGTGTGATTTCCGGCCGGGCGCTAGCGGGCGCTCAATGGTCAAGAGGGTTAACAATGCAACTACTTCAAGCTCTTCTTCGTTTTCAGTTTCTTCTTCTTTCTATGTAAACGGCAAACTGACCTTCTCTTCCGAAAGTTGATATGGGATTTTACGTGTGTGCAAGATGTGTTATGCGTGCGTTCACACACGGAACCTCGGTTTATAGTCTCATTTGAAGGACTGTATGGGAAATGGAGTCTGAACCAATGTTACCTCAGAAGGAAAAATCCTCCTGTACTGAAACGCCAGCAGAGATTCGAACCCACAAGCCCAGTTTCATTAAGATTACGAGTCCGGTGCTCTACCCCCGAGCTATTCCATCCCCCTTCTTGTTGAAATATCAGCTTTTTGATCATTTCAGTATTTCTTGCATATACCAAACAGAGACATCACAACTTTGCCTACAGTCCAGTTACAGGATGT
Organism: Conus betulinus; assembly: GCA_016801955.1. Taxonomy (NCBI): domain Eukaryota; kingdom Metazoa; phylum Mollusca; class Gastropoda; order Neogastropoda; family Conidae; genus Conus; species Conus betulinus. The sequence goes on along the minus strand of JADBJO010001719.1, from coordinate 144,169 downwards.
TTGTCCTCGAATATGAGACAGATCCGAAACAACTGAATTCTCATCTATTCATAGCCTCACTCACAGCTACAGTGTGCTTTAAAATGCTGTCATCCACCAAGCAAGCAAGAGTTCTTGCCATCTCGGCTCTGCCATGAAATGCTTTTCTGGAGGCCTGTGCTATTCTTTCAAAAAAAGAGGAGATGAATTCTAGTGGTGAAGCCTTTTAATGTGACGCACAGCTGTTATCCCACACCAGGTGATTCAGGCCAGGTACAGTTTACATCTGGAACAAAACCTTGCACAAATGGATTTTAATGAGCATATACTGTGAAATTTGGTTGTCAGCTGGATAAATTCATGTATTTCTGTCCTTAACAGGCACTACCTGAATCGAATTTCTACCTTGTAAGCTCAAGATATGACTACAATGATATTCCTTCGTTGTCTTCACATTCCAACAAACCTCCAGTTTTAAGATTTCCCTTTTAAACCTCCAGTTTTAAGATTTCCCTTTAACTTGCTTGTCTTCAAGCAAGATTTTTTTCTTTTTTTTTTATTTCTGTTAATACCATAGACTTTAAAATTTATTTAAAAAAAAAAAAAAAAAAATCTTTTTTAGAGAATGCCAAATGAATGCATTAGTCAACATCCTACGGCATCCAGATTTGGATGATGTATGATTCTTGGGTTGATGGTGCGAATAGTTTGGATGTCAGCTAATCTTTTGAAGTGGACGTGCATTTCAGCCAACAGTAAAGTTTTGAAAAAAATTTGGGTAGACCTGAAATTTAGGGTGCCCCTGTCTAAACTTTCCTTTGAAAGACAGCTTCTTGGAATGTTTCATTAAAAGGCCTAAGTAAAATCTATACCAACTCATGTATTCAGCATTTGCTAAACAGCAAGGATGTTGTGTGTTCACTTTGCATTTACTGAACAGCGAGTTGTTTTTTAATACATTTTTTCATATTCTCCAACTTTTCTGTTGTCAAGATAATAGACAAAAAACAATGCTAAACACACACACTCACTCACTCACACACACACACCATTTAAATGAAGACCAACAGAAGCAGTACTAGCATGCTGATTTTTGTCCTCTTTTGGGTGGATAGCATGACATGTAACGGATGATTTCTTTTCAACCCACTTCATAAAGCAATTTCTACCAGTTGGAAAGATCGTACATCAAAACTGGAAATCTGACCATTCTACTTGACATACTCAATACTATGACAGATCTAAAAGCATGCACTGCATATTCAGTTGTTGTGTATTTTCAAATTAACTTGAGAAGCTTTGCAAAGTCAATTTAAAAAAAAAGTATCTAAAAGTAAGTTTGCAGGAAACAATCAACCATTTACCTACAAAGAAAATATGGTTCAAAACAGGGAAACAGTAATAAAAAAAACAACAAACAAACAAAAAAAACTGTGACATGTTTTAAACGGCAAAGGGGTTAAAAGACACTTAAAATTAATTTCATGTTCTCAACTATCAGGTTCAATGGTATGTCACTCTCTGTCTCTAATCCTCGTCCCCTATGTCTGACTAAAGGGGGGGGTGTCTCTTCAGCGATGCAGGTCAGGTGCTCACTTGGCTACCCGGCGGCCCCGCCTGGCTCTGCTGCCTCCTCTTCCTCGTCCTCGGGCTGGACTGCTGACGGCAGCCCGTGTGGCTTTCTTCCTGTCAGCTTCTTCCGTCTCCTCCTCCTCCTCTTCCTCTTCTGGTTCAGCCTCAACAGTTGGTTCCACAGTCACCTGTGGGGAAAAAAAGGGCATCAACTCAGGCGTGACAATTATTCTTTGGGGAATGCGTGTGTGAGCTTATTTCAGTATATACAAATTAGTTTATGATTCGCATGCATGTGTGATGCATGTTAAGCACTCACGTGACAAGAACAATGCTTTGCTTGTTAAAAAGTTGGAGTTTCACTGTATATAACTCATAACAAGTGCCAAGCTTACAGCCTCCAGTACCTCCAGAAGTTTGTCTTTTACACCTGCATTGACTGCTTTTTTTGCCTATTGACCAGAGTATGCCACTGAACAGGTCTGAATGAAAACCTGGTGGAAAGATTAGATGTGAGCCTGAGGGAAACCTGCTACATGTTGCAGATCCAAATGAAAGGGCAGATCCAGGATCTGTTGAAAAAGATGGAGGAAAAACACTATCGACTCTACTGAAACTTGCTAGAAAGACAGAATGGGAGCAATGGAGGAACCTACTAAATTCTGGTCAGCATATAGACTACACATTGATCTCCTTGAACTGGAGAAGAATGTGTTTTCCTCAGTACCCTTCTAGCTCACTGTGCTCATTTCCTTCTCTTATGCATCAAACACATACACACATGCTCTTGTATGGCTCTGTTGTGCACTGTGTATCAAGGGGGAAAAAAAAAGCCAATTGCCCTCCACTACCATATGCATGAACGCACAGGAAAAGTATTTACCTGCGGCTCCTCCTCCTGACTGGCGCCTTCCACATTCTCTCCAGCCTGGTCTTCACTGTCCTCCGGAGCCTCCTGCAACACGTATCAATACTGTCAAAGGACTTTCTATGAATCACACTGTAGCACTGCGTACACATCTTCTATTTACTTGTCATCTGGAATTTATTACGTTTCCAGAGGTCCCAAGTCCATTAGAAACATAGAAAACAGACATCTTGAGAGGAGGGATGCCAATGTCATTTGCTCATTTCAAGGTCATAGGTATACAACAAAATAATAGTAATAGAAACAACAGGGTTAAGATAGAGAAAATGATGGAAGACATGGGGGGGGGGGGTGGGCTTGAGTTAGGGACAGTGAGCTGGAAGGAATGGCCGGCATAAAGTATAACAGCACAAAATATTTTTAAATGTCAACACGAGAAGCAATGCACGAGTATGTATGAGCTCCTTCATATAATTAACTCTCTTAACAAGCAGGCGCCTGCTAGCGTCCGACCGGAAATCACACAGCCAAAAGGCTGAGCGCCTGCCAGCGCCCGGTAAAAAACACGTGGCAACAATGAGCGCCGCCATGTTTCTCGTAGAAAAGGAAGTCTTGCAAGAACGTGACTTCCTTCTTCCTGTAGCCATTTACTTCCGTTTGCAAAAAACCGCGAGTCGATGCGTGCCGTGGTTCTCAAGTTAGAATTTTTTAAAGTTTTGAGGTCGAAATGCTGTTTTTCGCCATGGCTAACCTTGATTTCTGCCGTTCTATAAGGAGATTTAGTGATGGAGATACTGTGTTTTGTAGGATTTACGGCATAAGACTTAGTGAAAGTGCTGGGTAATGAAGCTTAGAGTGACCTAGATTCCGACTGGGATGAGGTTCCAGGTATGATGAACAACAATTCAGAAGAAAGTTCTGAAGAAGAAGATTCCCCCCTCCCCTCCCAAGTAAATGGCTCATGTGACATTCTTCAAACTTACGATATAGCAACATATATATTCGTAGGAATTTTAAAAATTATTTTAATTTCATTATTTCCTTTCCTCTCTTTTAAATTCATTTTTTAATAGGGTAACCAACTTACGATATAGCAACATATATATTCGTAGGAATTTTAAAAATTATTTTCATTTCATTATTTCCTTTCCTCTCTTTTAAATTCATTTTTTAATAGGGTAACCATGTTCAAATTACGGAGTTACTTACCTTGCCGATGGTTTTCGGCGTAACTAAGCTCAGATAAGTGCATACTGAAGAGGGTTAAATATTCTAGGACGCAGGGGCAAGCAGTTTACTTTTTGGCATCAATCAGCGACTACAAAATAAAGTGTTGATGCTTGTAATTCAACAAATAAAAGTAGGTAATGGCTTTCCATCTTTTCATTGCATGGAAAGTAAACTTTTAGCTCAAGAGTGACATTTGTACATCTGTCCTAATGGCTTTCCATCTTTTCATTGCATGGAAAGTAAACTTTTAGCTCAAGAGTGACATTTGTACATCTGTCCAAGTGAGCAGAACACGGGGACAGACAGACAGGTAAGGAATTAAATCTTACGAAACATGAAGTTCTAGCAAGAAACATTTAAGGGTTGCCTGCTAGAACCCAGTATCTCTCATATAGATGTATAAGGGAGATACTGGGTTCTGACCGTCAACCCTCGATATGTGGAGGCAGACGGAGTAGGGGAGAGAGGGAAGACCACCTAACATCCACATGAAAATGTACAAATAGGGTTGGGTTTTATGCCCCCTGAAGAATTACAAAGCGAGGGTCAATGACCCTAAAAAACAAAAAGACTGAGGGGCGAGGGTGGGCATGTCAACGGAAGGAACTCACTCTCAGTTTCAACCTTGCAAGCATCTCTTTTTTCTTACTCTTTTCAGTTTTTTGGAGCTCTACACAAATGTTATACAAACAAAAGCTAGGACAAGATAACTTTTTTCTTTGTAGCCTTCAAATTCAACAGTAGAACACAACAACACAAATCTTGTCATCATTAACCAGGATAACCTTTACCTGCCCAACTGCTTCATCTTCACTCACATCAAAATGAAACAGAATGAGACAGGAAAGACATGGCAGGACAAGCAGAGCAGACCTATCACCCTCCCAGTCCCAATAACTCTAACGCACTCACTTCACACAACATTTCTTCAGCAGAAGCTGCCGCTTCATCGTCCACGTATTCCTCTTCCGCTCCGCCACTACTTCGTCACCACCCCCTCTCTTCCTCGGCTCCCCCTTCCTCCATCTCCATCTCCGTTTCCTCTTCCAGCCCCCCCTCCTCTCCTTCCGCACCACCGCCTCTTCCTCCTCCCCAGCTTCCTCCTCCTCTGCAACGCCATTCTCCTCCCCTCCTTCCTGCTCTCCCTCTGCCATTTCCTCATCTCCTTCCTGCTGTTCCGAAGACGGCTCTTTGGCGTTGCCTTCCTCCTTCTCCGCAGCTTCCTCCTCTTTTTTTTCCGTTGCTCCTCTTCAGCTTTCTCTTTGGCGTCACGCTCCGCCTCGGCCTTGGCCTTGAGTTTGGTGTACATGAATTTCTGGGAGAGAAAGAAATGGAAAGGAAGACAATCACCAACTGTCATGTTTTTCTTTTCTTTCTTCTTCTTTTACAATATTTGCCAATATTCAGACAAGCAGAAATGTCTATGCACCTGTTTTTCCAAAAGAAAAAAAAAAATCACTATGTGCCTTTTCTCTTTCCAAATTCCAAACTCTGAAACATAATGTCAAAAGACTGGATACACTCTTGCCAGTGAAATATAGAGGCTCAAGTAATAACCATTCACGTAGGTTTTTTCTCCATACATGGAATGCCTCACCCATAACTGAAAACAATCTCTCTACAATAATCACAAAGAAATCGTGTCATAATGAAAAGCATTCGCACAGTTAACTACAATATCTCTCTATAATAATAACAAAGAAATCGTGTAATAATGAAAAGCATTCGCACAGTTAACTACAATATCTCTCTACAATAATAACAAAGAAATCATGTCATAATGAAAGCATTCACACAGTTAACTTCAGTGATCACAAATAAAGTACAGGACACTATATTACCTATATGCTGTTTACTTCCTATTATGCTGCCTGTGAAAGGCTTTAAACAAGCTTGCTCTAATATACATGCTGTGCTACCTTGTAGTTGTTGAAGTGAGGCTCTGTCATGCAGTGGGTTTCCTTAGCAGCACTCTCGTTGTTGTAGAATTTGTTGCACAGCTTGGCAGAACCAACCCGTGACAGAAATCACACAGGACTGGCCTGTTGATTAGTACAGACCTCCAATTTATAAATATACACACACACACATAGATATAAAGTATGCACAGGCATATAGAAGTCACATAATTCTGGTGTTCCATACTGATCAACAAACTAGTTACCAAATAGGACTCATACCAGAAAATCATTGAAAATTCCCCAATCAATTCCCAAAGTTAGTCCTGATAATGAAGAAAAACAGTCCTGATGATGACAAAATTCAGTTCTGATCTGATCTGAATGGCAATCCCTTTTTTGCTGCACTCAGGCTGGTCAGCTCTGTGTTTATGAACTCAAAAACTCTAGGCCCTCTAAAGGATAACCCTAAAAGCATGTTTGCCATTCATCACTGACTCCACTCAAAGGCGATTCCCCCCACCCCCCCCACCCCCAGGCTGGATTTCTAACCCATACCTGCAAAGTGACATCCCTTGAGCCAGAAAAGTCAAAGGGCACTTTTCCAACGCCTGAACTTGACAGCACAAATTTTATATTGGCCAAAAAGAAGACCTTCAAATCTGTATGTCAATGGCTAGAAATCCTGCCAGGGCTGCAGCACCCCTATACTTTATTTCTCCTGTGTGGGATCAGACTCCCATATTTACATGCAATAAACAAGATAAGTGTTGAGACAGACAGACAGAGAGTGTGTGAGAGAGAGAGAGAGACGACGAAAGACAGAGAGAGAAAGACAGATTGACTGATGGTTTAATTCTATCATGGCCTTGGCCTAGTATAATGTCATTTAAGTTCTTTTGGCCAAGTCAAAACAAACGGTTCAGACTAGCAGTCTTGTAATTCTTACAAGCATACTTCATAATTACACAAATGAACACAACTCAATATACTTATGTGTACATTGCATACAATCGCACAAATAACTTACACCAACATACACTACAAAAAACATGTATGAGGCCATGCGTACACCAACCTAGCGAAATACATGCATACAAATATACACAATATCAAAATCAATCAATCTATACAAAAATGCAAAGTAAAAACACATATTTTCCAACACCTACTTGATACAGCCACAAACAGTTTTCTTTCTAAAAACATGATATAAGTATCTAGATAAATTTGAGGGATGGAGAGCACTTGCACATACAAATAACCAATATGCGCTTACCGATGACAACTTTGGGATCAAACTTTTTCAGCTCTGGGGGCAAATCAACCCGGATAGGCTCCCGCTTTCTCTGGCCCTCACCCCGAGAGTCATGCTGCAAGACACAAACACATGGCATCCACATTGTCTTCTTTTTGCTCACAGAATGCACAGAAAATCAAATTCCTCATGATATGGATTTCAAAAATTCTATATGCCACTCTACATTATTCTCTGGAAAAAAAAAAAAAAAAAAAAAAAAAATCCTGCCAGCCTTACTTTTCATTTCAGTTCTTTGCACTGCATCAAGGCAAATGTACCTACAATAGGCATGATCCGTCTTGTATGTTATGTATGTACTGTCCCCCCATCATCACTTCCCTGTGTACACATCACTCTCCTCAATGCTCCCGCCTGTCTATTGTGTATGTGTGGTCAGTCTTACTTCTTCTCCTCTTTCTCTCCCTCCCTCTGTGTGTGTGTGTGTGTGCGTGTGTAGGTGTACATGCGCGCACGTAAGCATTCAAGCTGCGCATAATCATCTGAAATACAACTTCTGCTGTCCAATGCGTGTGTGTGTATTGTGTGGTGCCCACGACCACCACCAAAAACCATCTTCACAGTACATCAGAGAACAAACACAAACAACCCTTTCCAAAATGATGAAACCCCAAGTCATGCAGAAACCGATCCAAGTTTTTTTCAAACACAGTGACACATACAAACACACATCAAGGAAAAAAAAAAAAATGACCGAGAGAGAAAAAAAAGCACCTCAGAGAACTATACACTCACCCTCGAGTCATTCCTCCGAGGATCTCGCTTGTCATGCAGCTTCTGATTCTGTTAAAAATTAACACATTCATTCTATAAACACATGTATTAACATAAGCCTCCCCCTCCCCCACCCCCCTTCCCCACATCCACTATCCCTCTCAACTTATTCTAACCATACGAGAACAAATATCTGAAATGATACTGACAAACGGGATTTATCAGGGTTCCCACAGATGTGACCAAACAAAATTCCATACTTTTTCCATACTTTTTCCACGGCTTTTCATAATTTTTCCAGACCCCAGAATGTGTGTGTGCGTGCACCTCTGTATGTGATTACCATGTTAAACACATGAGAAAAGAACTGATTTAATGATAGCAGGGCATTCAATACTTACCAAAAAATTTAGTGTGTGCGCACACGCACACATGCATGAAAAAGTCAGAGACACAGAGAGAGACAGAGAAACAGAGAGACAGTGTGTGCATCTATGTATGAGAGAGAGGAGAGAGACAGTGTGCGTGTGTGTGCGCATGTGTGTAGGTGTGTAAGAGACAGTGTGTGTGTGTGTGTGTGTGTGTGTGTGTGTGTGTGTGTGTGTGTGTGTTCGTGCGAGTGTAAGTGTGTGCGAGAGGTATGGGTCAGGTCAGGTCAGGTCATTAGGACACTAGGCCTCGCGGCCTCTCAACTGTCTTTTCATTTTAATTTTGGATGTTCAACATGGCTGAGTACTTTCAAGCCAATGTGCTCTCTATTCATTTCGTATTTAAATTTTGAAATTTTTGGATAAGAGAGAGAGAGAGAGAGAGAGAGAGAGAGAGAGAGTGTTAAAGACAGTGTGTGTGTGTGTGTGTGTGTGTGTCTAAAAATAGGCCAGTGTATCACCCTTGGGCCCTTTGATTTTCTCTACCCCCCCCCCCCCCCACTCCATTGCATGATGATCGCATCCCATACTGAAGTAAAAAAAAATCTCCTTTCACAATCCTTGGGCCGAAAATAATTAGTCACGGTCACAGTTGGAGTCCGAGTCGTTTTGTCTGAAAGCTGCATCATTTCTTGATGTTTCTTGCCTGCCGCGTGGCTTTTCAGAGCAGCTCGCCCATGTTCCCGATGTCAAAGTCTTTCTTGCACAGCAGGCATCGTGCCTTTGTCTTGCATCCATCCATCAGAAGCAGGAGCAATACATTTGCGATAATTTGTATTGTCTAGCCAGGCTAGGCTAAACACACATTTTCCCATGTTTTCTTTAATACTTTGATGCTATTTTTCCCTCGCAACGCTGTTGACTTGAAAGGAAGTCAAACAATGGTACCAACTGCGCATGTGCAACGCTTTCACAGTAAAGGGGAGCTACTCTGCAGAAAAAAAAAGTAGTCTGGTAAACCTCCGGCCAGAGGAAATCTGAAAACCATGATCACTGTGCGTGAATTTTTTTAAATTCTATTTTTTATTCCTATTTCAATGTTTTTGTAAAGAAACTTAAAGCGAAATTCGACATCATGAAAAGTTTGCACAGCTTTTACAAAATTTCAGGACTTTTCCAGACCCATGGCCACAAATTACAAAATTCCAAGACTTTTCCAGCCCTGGAAATTTTTTTTCATTTTTTTTTCCATACTTTTTCCAGACTTCCAGGACTATGTATGAACCCTAGATTTTGGTGGTTGCTTTCCTATGCAGCGACTTCTCTCTGAACATTAGAGTATATCACTTACACACGTTGCAATTCAGCCTGACTACATTACTGTCTCAAGTACTCACAAAACGGAACTGACCCATGCACATATTTCTCATTTTCACTGCAATGTATGCACCCTTACTTTACAGGTTATCAATATGCACACAAACTCATCACAATCTTCCTGATCACATCACCTTCCAAGCTACTAAATTTTGTTATAAAATGAGAAACCTTCCACATGACAACCTAAAAACCTTACACTTTTTGATGCAACGACGTACTAATGGAAGGTATGCTCCCAGATCAAACCAATTCACTTGGGAAGAAAACTTGTCAACTAAATTGTCAGGTTGTCAAAATATGTTTTAATGGTTGGTGAGCGAACTGTATGCCATCTCTAACGGAACTTGACTTTCAAGCATGACAATGCCTCTCTCTGGGATACCTTGATGTGTTTCTCTCTGTGGCACGGTGTGCCCAGCACCTCAGTGAAGTTCTTGAAAGAGGTGACGCTGCACCATCCACAGCCCTTGGTCACCTGTATTCTGCGTTTCTGAAACAGTGAAGCCATTGTTTTTCTTTTACCTGGCAGGTAAGATTCTTCTTCTTATATAAATGTTTTGATATCATCCCATACATATACATGTGCACAAAAGCTCATAAATTATTATGAGACAGTTGTATACTCTCCCACTTACTTACTCCAGGGAATGTTTTGTTAGAATGAAAATTTTTCAGACCACCCATGCCCTTGCAATCCTCTTAACAACGCCAACATGCACTAAATTGGGATGGGAATGGAAAGAAATGGGAGGTGGATCAGTAGAACCTCCCTCCTCCATAAGCCACCAACTGTGCAAGTGTGGTTACCTGTGAAACGTGAGACGTTGATGATGCAAGAAGCTGCCGGTGAGTGACACATCACAAATGTGGCAATGGCCCTTTCTGCAAACAACGCATGAAGCATGCAGGTAAGCTGCCTGGATAGCGCATGTCAGGATACCTTCTCCATCTCTCACAATTCCACACAGCTCATCATTATATATTCTTGTTGTGTGTGTTTACATGTGCATGTATGCATGAGCCCACTTGTGTGTGTGTGTGTGTGTGTGTGTGTGTGTGTGTGTGTGTGTGTGTGTGTGTGTGTGGGCGCATGTGCATGTGTGTATGTATGAGTGTGCGTGTGCGTGTGTTTTGTGTGTGTGATCTTGGAAAAGAGATGAAGGAAAGTAACTTCTAATAGATCATCACTTCTATGTATTTATTTGACTGAATCTAACATGTCTTAGCAGAGACTGCATGTAAACATTAAGGTGCAAAATCTGTTAAATCCTATTATCCGTCCTTCTCATTATGCTTGTTTCTAACTTCTGTTGGAGGAGGGTCTGTCCCTATCATTAAGTTTGTGTAACATTAATGTTCAACATAGCTTACTCCTAAACAGCAGCTCAGCTCTTTGCATAGCCGTAGACATACACATAGCAAGCGTGTGTATATGTGCACGCCCTTCATACTGGGTGACAGGTGAAATGTTGGCCAGTAACTGACTTTGATAGTCAAAGAACTCACAGAAAAAATGTGGATGCAGTTGATGGTCTGATGTAATGAGTCATGCATTTGTCTTGTTAAGTAAAAAGAATTCTGCAAACAAAATTGGTTTTGTGCATTTTATATCGTTACTTTCAAGCTGAAGTGTCGCCTCAAAGTGCAAAGTCAGCCTAACTAGTCATTTTTTTCCCTTGCTTTCCCGCCTCAGGGCAGCCATGGTCCACCTACTTTCTCTCTCCGCTTTTTTTTCCATCATCTTGTGCGGCGCCAGCCACACAATCCTTGTGTTCACTGCTGGACAAGTGCTGTTTCAGTTCCCCCTCATCTTTGCAGACCTCATCACATGGTTTGCACCGGAACTTGTTCTCCCCCTCAGACTGAAACAAAAAGAAGCACCTTTTTCTCTAAAGACATCTACAAAGTAAAACCTCCCTTTACGAACTTGATAAGTTTGCCTCTGTGTGAATACACATTCTTCTGAAACATTTTTCTCTATAGTCAGTCTTCTGTTGAAGACGCACTTTTCTGAAACATTTTTCTCTATAGTCAGTCTTCTGTTGAAGACGCATTTTTCTGAAACATTTTTCTCTATAGTCAGTTTTTAATCAAAATGTGAATTCAGGACCCCTTTTCTACACAGTTTCTTGATGTCTTTTCATAGAGACGTTCCACAGTTTAACATAATAATCTCTTTCAACTTCCTCAAGGTATATGTTCTGCATTTGAGCCCTATCCAGCATCAACCAATTTTACAGTCATGCTGGGTGCATGAAGGTTGGGAGAAGGCAAAGAATAAACAACAGCAGTCACGAACATTTTTACTTGTTCTATGGTTTCATTTTCTTTCAATGCCAGATCCAACAGTATTACAGTCCCTGGAGTTTGTGTTGCACTGGAACGCTGGCACTCCATTTCACTATAGAATTTATTGCAACATGAATATCAAATAGTTTAATTGCGTGAATGGCTCTCTTTTGAACATGTACACCCGAGAAGCACATACCAAAACCAACAGCCCACAAACTACATGATTACTGAATACGTGACAATGGGACACACACACACAAAAAGTACAGAAAGAGAAAAAATGGTAAGTCAAAATGACGTGTTCATTCGTTTTAAATGCCAATTACCACTTAAATTAGAGAAAATTCACCATCAAAGACAGGTAAATGCTACACAATTATTCGTCTTGATACACTTTTTTTTTTTTTTTTTTAAAACAGAGATCAGTTGATTTCAAATATTTGAACTCTTTAAACAGGAATGATCTCCAATGTGGGAAAGAATATGAAAAATTAACAATCTTCAATACAGTTCTAGCAGGCCCACAAAAGAGCGTCTTCCCAAATAAGGACAATGTCCAGATCTGACATCTCCAAAGAACACCTCCTCCACCTTTTCCCACCTTCCAAATGAAAGAACAGGATTCTATAACGGTGCTTCTCTCTCTCTCTTTCTTCTTTTTTTAAAACCTCAAGATGAAAAAGGAAAAAGACAGAAATGTTAAAAAGGTGAAGAACATGCTGCAGGACTTACCTCATCTCCTGATGGTTTCTCTGGATCATTGTTATCCCTGGAACCTCTGGGCTTGTCTGTCAGCAATCAAAGTCATGTCTCCCCATTTACACATTCAATCACACAAATTACCTAGACCCCACATATGGAGAAACTAAATCTTTACAAATGTAACAAAACTTGAGCTGTTGAAGCAAGTCACATGAATTCACCCCACGTAACACTTCCTCCCACTCACTCATCCAATCTCCCTACCTCTAAATCAAGACTACTATTGTTATTAATTCAGTAACAAATTGCAGGGCTAAAAAACGCACACATAAAAATCGACATGTTTTGATTCCAGTTGACTCTATTTATGTTGCATAGCCAACCACAATACAAAGTGACAATCAGGACTTTATCTTCCTCAAGTAAATTCCTTACTTAGTTGTGAAAAATAAATGAATAAATATTGGAAAAAGAAAAAAGTCACATTTCCTTTTTCCCCTTACTTAGTTGTGAAAAATAAATGAATAAATATTGGAAAAAGAAAAAAAGTCACATTTCTAATACTATCATAAATCAAAGAGTCCCTGATCTTAAAAAAATTAAACTGGCCAACCCCAGAAATTTATCATAATGCGATTCTGAAATGTTTTTCCAACAGCTTATGATACAAATGTAACTCATACTCACTGTCATATTTTTGCCAAACGATTTAAATGACACAAGTAAATAAGTCAGTTTTGTTTGTACTAGATATTTTCATGTGAAGGATTTATTTTTTCTCTTCTGGTTCGACCACAAACACATATTATCTATGTCAATCTTCTTGCACTCAAGTTGGTGTACTATCACTATCTTACTTTTGTCAAGTCCATAGACATTTCCATCAACAGCCGTTTTTCACATAGTTTTTTCAAAATTCACTTTCAAGATATCAATGTGCTTTATGTCAAGCACTTCATCCTTTTATTTTTTTGTATTTTCTTTTATTCAAAATTATCATTTTGCGTTATCCATCCATCCCACTTCTGACTTGTTACTATTTGCTCCTCTGATTTCCTCGACTTTTTTGTAACTTCCGACCTGAAGTACTTGGGTACATGTGACAGTCTTTTCTTGATTTTGCATTGAAAAAAAAAAAAAGGACAAAGGTGAAATCCAACACTAGCAACCCTGATAAATCATTTTGCTTTTAATTACCCATTATGAAACAATCTATCAAAATATTTTTAGAAGACACACTGCTTTCCCAAAATTGTAATGAACTGGAAAGTAACTAAAAACAAAAAGAAAATGTCTATCTGGACATTACTAACTCTACCTGGCTAATCAAGAAAGAACTTTTTTGAAAAAAATGAATCCAGCATCTGTTTCCTCCATTCTTACCGTTTCATAGCGTAACATCCTGGAACAAACTATAATGTTATGACATACCAGGCAGGCAACCAAACTAACACTTCTCCAGCTCATCTTCCACATCCCTATTACCTCCATCCCGTGAAGAGTTAGTGTTATGGCGAGAATGTGATGCATCAGAGTCCATAGGCTCAATACCCCCCGTTGAATTTTTAGACACAGTTCCAGGTTTCACAGAATCACGTCGGCATGCACTTCGTCCAGAATTTTTACCATCACGACCAACTTCAGTCTCTTTCAACTTTTTAGAACTCTCTGGTTTGCCCCCTCTTCTGGTTTTTTCTGGGATTTCCTTGTCGAAGTTTCAGGTGTTTTGCCTGAATCTTTCACATCCACAAAAAAAAAAAAGAAAAAAAAGCAGCATGTTTAGTACTATTAACAGATACAAAACAAAAAGAGAATGTATCATTGTAAACTTATTTTCATTATTCAAGCAAATACATTCTTTTCCCCACACATCCATCCTCCTTAATTAGACACTTCAAACATCGGCACTGCTTGCTTGTGATAAGGTATATGTTTGCTTATGTAACAACTTTCCAGTGATTATAAACATCTAAAAGCAGACGCTCACAGACCATAATGATTCACTAATGATCTTACTCTCCATCCATGATGCAACCGACACACTGGACTGTCAGAAAGGAAGAGGTGATGACTGGGTATGTGTGTACACACATTACATAAGATACACTTCTATGAAGCCATCAGATCCATGGTTTGAACTGTACATGACAGGATTTCTGTCTTGAATTTCACTAGACCAAAAGTGCTGGTATGGGAACTGGTACCCAAGAGATAAGATAGTAAATGCGGTTCTGGGTGCAGCATGCATTTCGCCCACAATAAATATGAATAAAGAACATAAATCTTTTAAGAACAAGGGATGAGCAACCCTTGCCCTAAACTAAAGGTAAGGACAGTCTGAGAATTCGTCTACGAATGGGCAAGCTTCCTCGAAAACACCCACACACATACACGTTACATATGTGTCTTGCATACTTTGTGATTGATATGCAGTGCATTGGGCCTGACAGCAAAGTTTGGCCAAGATTTCGAAAGTATAATCTTCTATTCAAAAATAGATGCTTCAGTTGATTAGTTAAGGCTTATTCTTCTAAACTGAAAAGTTTTTACACTTGGGAAAGTTCAAGACTGACCCGAAGATGAACAGCATAAACTGGATCTACTTAATTCTAGGTCAATGTACGTAACATCTTTGCCATAATATCCCCAACAATTAATCCCACTGAAATCTATGGCACGTGAATATACAGCTATACAATTTTGTATATCAAATGTAATGACAATGTGCCTTTGTAACCGCATACAAAAGGAAGCAAACACATAGAAAATCCAGCAGCAGAGAAAATGACACATTTGTGGCGAACTCTGGTTCACATGTGAAAGATCTTACTCTTAGACAGAGAGAGAGAGAGAGAGAGAATGCAGCAAAGCATGCTCAACGAAAGAGACATCCCAAGATTCCTATCCTCACTCCTCTGACAATGCGCTAGTATGGGTTGTCAATCTCTGCTAGAAAAATATCTCAGGAGTCGACAAGAAGCCACCAAGATAGTGACTTGTCCTTGACAAAGTTCTGCTGTAAAAATCCACTTTTAATTTAAATGAAACAAAAATACACGCAAAAAATATGGTAAATAACACTTTTTTTTTTCGTTTTTTTTAATACAGAGATACAAATGAACAGCTCCAGGCTAAGGAATTGTACTATCTGTCCCTTTGGACAAGCTGCCATATCTTTTTTAAGACTTTCTTTTTAAAATTAATATCCATTTCTTTCCAGTGTCTTCTTTCTGCCCAGATTTACCCTACTGCAGTACCGGTACCATAGTCCACCAGGAGAAATCAATATCAAGTGATCAAAAGACAAGCTACCAGACACACACTTGATACCATTTACTAAATATCCTCCTGGTGACAATAATTTGTTAGTCACAGTCAGCATTAGTGAGTGCCCTCTTCTACTGTTCTTGAGAGAGCACAACCACATCCATTCTATCAGCATGCACACGCAGAATCATCTCTTTCACTTCCACTGCCCTTATCCTCACTCTTTCATTCCTTTTTTTTCTCCTTTGTTGTTTAAGCATTATGGCACAGATTAGTTAAAAGTAAAAACAAGAGCAGTCCGTAAGTTCAAAAAAAAAAAAAAAAAACACAGACACACAGACATTGCCCTGCCCCCCCCCCCCAGTTCACTATATAATTGCAGCCCCGCCAACCACACTGGATCTCAACAATTCAACTTAGAAAAACAGTTACAGTTATATTTCCACTACCCTGTCATCAGATCATACCCCCCAAAAAAAGGGTAGCATATGTCATAAACTGTGACCACCACCCCCCCCCCCCCCCCCCCCCCCCCCCCCCCCTGTAAAAGAAAGAAAAAAAAAAAAGCCAAGTCACCGAGAGTAACAGATGTCACAAGCATGAAACGGCGGAACTACCTGCACTGAAACAGCCCCTGGCATTCCCACAGTGGCCCCCGGCTGGACCGCTTTTAAGTCAAACACCAGAGATAACATCGCACAGCTCCCAAGTCACTGTAGTGACTGGCAGCGGAGCCCGTTCTGATTCATCAGACACTCTTCTTTCCTGTCTGATCTAACCATTACTTGGTTGACTTGCATAATGTACACATGTGAATGTTTCCAGCGCTTGCAATGGTATTTTTTTTTATGTCTTTTAACTTTTATCACACACATATAGCATAAATAACCTACAGGTTCTAGTCTTCCTCAGATGAAAAATGAACAGATTTACAAGTGTGTGTAAGTGCACACAAACAAGTACCCACACTTGTGTGCAGATGTGCGTTATGTGCCTGTAGACTAGCATTTACTTATCTGTCTGTCTGCTTTAACTACACTTATTTTTAATCACAGATGGGACGCATGTGTATGTCTGTATGCACGCATGTGATTGTTTGCTTGTGTCCATGGAGAGTAGAATTTACTAGAAAGCAGCAGCAGAGTTATAAAAAGAGCAAGAAACTGAGAGCAGGAGGTTGTAGGTGCCTTGAGGAAAAAATGGAAGAGCGGTGGGAAGGACGGTCCAACTCCACAGAAGGTGTGTAGACAGTCAGAAATCAGGAAAAACGGCATTGGCGACTGTCACAGCAGCATCAGTGCAAGCAGACAGGGGGAGGGGAGTGGGGGGTGTCATTCTTGAAGGAAGCATGTCAGGAACAACACAGCAGAACAGCGATTCATCCCCAGCTCTCTGCAGACGCAGGAAACATTTTTCTGTCTTGTCTGCCATGCTGATACATGAGCAAGCATAAAACACACAATACAATGTAACCTGCGACATCCAACTGCTGACACTGAGGCAGCAGATATACTACAAGATGTGCAGCATTATAATCCAATATTCCCCCATCACCCCCAATCAATTACCTGAGGAAAGACGTCCACGTCCCACGAGATGTCCTCAGGCTACGCCGATACCTGGGACCTGGTTGGGTACCCCTGCCTCCTGCCAATGAATCTCTACCTCCAGTTGAGCGGTCTCTCAGCTGAAAACCACCAGAGCGGTTTGGCCCAGCCTATGAGTCAAAGAAACCACAGCTGACTCTCCAAACAAAACAGCAGGGTGTTTTCAGCAAAGATGAATGCACACCTCTTCAGGATCACTGAATCTGCTGATGAACTTGTTAATCAAAAACAAATTAAAATCATCTGATCATTCAAAAACTCTCAAACTGAGCAAATAGCTGAGTGACATATAAGCATGAACGCAGGAGCCAGGCAAAGCCATGAGACATGCCAAAGGCATGATAAGTAGCAAAAAATATGCCCGGTAGCCTTCTGGTTCTTGCTCCTTACTGCATGCTGACCAAGTGCATGTTGCCTCACTCAGAGCACGTTAATGACACGCCTGTCAGCTTTGTTCCATGCAGCATTGGGTCATCAACAGTCTTTGTCACTGCAGGTACAAGCAACCAACAATGTCAGTCTTACACCTTTTCTGAATGTCAGGCTTCTGGTCTTGTGGAAGTACATCACTGATCAGCCTGAAGCGTACAAGATTTCAGATTGGAGTTTCAAGATATACTGTCTTTTGACTTTTGTCGAAGTGGTGATGAAGACACTGAATCACAGGAACAGGTCAGACATGCATCACAATATCTGTCGTTTTGAAAAAAAAAAGCAAGCATTTAGAAATCATCAAGGATAATGCTTTGATCAAATTCATTACAAGCTGACAGACTCATTCTGAAACTACCAAAAATAGCATCCCCCCCACATTTTTTTTTTTTTTCCAGAGCTCTTCCTCTTTCATGCGGGCCAAGTCAGAAAGGGTTGAATCTTCTGCAAGGCACTGCCCTCATCTCTCAATCTTCTGCTTCCAATACAGCCAGTGGATGGTATGGGATGACAACACATGAGCTCAGTATTCCAAGGAAGAAGCAAGCGAGGAAGTCAGAGAACACAGTCCTGTCCAGAAAGTCATATTGTAGCCCCAATCAATCATTCACTGTGTTAATCGATGAGGCCACATCTCAAAAGGACCAGTTTTCCTCGGTATCTGAGATCCTCTTCACTTCAGCAAGTCTAGCACTGTACATTATCTTTTGTAATGAACTTCCCAACATTGTAATGCAAATGCAAGACAGTGCAACATTTTGATCTGTTCCATTTAACATTTGAAAAAAGACACTTATCTCCAGTCTTCACTTGTTAGACCTAGAGGACACGACATTGGAATCCAACGTAAAAGAAGATGATGATCAAAACCCAATTGATTCATAGATTTTAAACACAACAATGAAGGTACTTTTGAAGCACATGATCCATTCAAACTGCAACAGGTTCATCATATCTCACAAAAAGACTTGCACAGATATTTACATAACACACAACTGCGGCCAGGCTTCCTCAAAGATCTAAACTGACCGTTTAGCGCACTGGAAAGCAATAATGACTCTCCCTGGTCAACAAAACCAATAAATTGTGCTCAACAATCATAGCCAAGTGGTAACACCAGGCAACAGCAATTCCAGCAATGTTCAAAGAACCTTTCCCCTCTACCATGTAATCAATTATCTTCTGCTGTTCCACTTGCTGCGCGCGGTCACTTGCTGAGAAGACTTCAGTCAACTGCGGTCATCCCTTCAGGAACTTCGTTTGAGATGACAGATGGCCAATCCACTGAGCTTAGCGCTGTTGAAATGGCAGTGTGCAAATGCACTTGCAATTTGTTACTGTAGAACTGGCACAGCGTAAATGCACCCTCAATTTGCTGCTTTTGATCAGATTGCCAAAGAACATTAAGAATTCAAATATTTCACCTTGCTCTCCTGATGGTGAAAAGAGCTGTATGAAACACCTCCTTTGGAGATTGGAAGCTGACAGACAGAGAGACAGACAAAGACAGAGAACATGGGTACACAAATGATAAATGAAAGCAAAGGCAAAAGAGTAAATTATGTTCTTAAATGCAAAGCAACAAAATACAAAAAGAATTAGGTGTCGTTTTTCCCATACTCACTTGAAATGATTTATGACTTTTTACATTTAACACTGCACTTGTACTTCCGATGAAATTACAGACATGTTTTTTTAAAATCAAATGATATACTCTAGTTGTAGACCATCCTCAACTGATTTTTTGCCTGAATACTGATTACTGTTGGAACTAACAAAATGATTTTCAATCGGGTGTTCAGCAATTAAAACTGCATAAACAAAAATTAAAACAGAT
The DNA here is from genome assembly GCA_016801955.1 of Conus betulinus. Lineage (NCBI taxonomy): Eukaryota > Metazoa > Mollusca > Gastropoda > Neogastropoda > Conidae > Conus > Conus betulinus. The sequence goes on along the minus strand of JADBJO010001719.1, from coordinate 124,705 downwards.
TACATTACAGTTTTTTTCAATCCTGATTCGAAACTTACTTAAGGTCAACCTATCACTCAATCCACTTAAGGAGCCTCAATCTGCTGGGAAAAAAGAAAAAATCAACATTTCAGTTCTACACTTGCATCTCCTGACTGTGGAACCATTCTTACCCTGGTACGATTATCCATCATGCGAGGCCGTTTGAAATCCTGTCTGAGGTCCCCACCCCTTGGATCCATCCGACGCTTGCTCAAAAAATGCTGCTGCTGCTGATGTTGCAAAAGGGAGTTGGCCAATGCCAGCTGAGATTCTCGAAGGTTGAGCTGCTGCTGTAGAGCCCGCTGATGCATAAGTGTCTCCATAATATCCCGGTCATAACTGCTCCCTCCTCCGTAACTGCTCCTTCCTGATCGATAGCTACTGCCTGGATTACTCAGATAACTATCTCTCGGCGATACCTCTTGATCCAGGTAACTGCTTCCACTATGTCTGCCATAGCCTCTGTAGTCATCATAGTCTCCATAAGTGGACCGGCAAGATCTCGGTAGCTGCGTTCCATTCTTTCCCGTTACCCTTAAACACAAGTGAAAACCCAAAGAAAAAGTCACTTCAATGCACCACAAGAATAATTTCAAAATTCAACCCCCTTAAGGCGCTTCATAAGTTCATAGCATAGTTTAATTAAAAAAAAATAATCCTAAAGATATGCATCCTCTCAGTTTCACTGACAAACACTAAAAACTTGCTGAAGGCCTTTGATTTCCTCAGAGACAGATTTACTGCTCTTCTTCAGTGTTACAGATATCAACAAACTTTAAAGTAGTAGAGTGGACAATGTTTGTTGATCCTGTTTTTCAAGTTTGTTTAATTAAGAGATCAAAACAAAAATGGTGGCAGTGCTGGTACTATCACCAAGGTCTTTAATTAAAGTAAACAATCTTATACTCGCATTAAATCCTCCTCCAGCTTTCGAAAGAGTTAGCCATTATATGATGCCAGCGAGTATGGATGACACAAACATTAACACATGCACACAAAATGCAGCTGATTCTTCACATTCTAAAAGTTGGCTGCCTTAGATTTAAACAAGATGATGAATACCTGTGACAGTAAACGGTTACAGTTAAAAAGTAGTGACTTCAAGCATGTCACAATGCCAGTGTAACTGTAAGAGTGCTGTAAACATAGGAAAAAAAGATTTTCAAGTCAAACAAAGATTAGCCACAGGATTTGGGGTAAGTTCCTCCTTTAGTTTTAGAGTCTCTCCTCCCCTTATGTTTTATTCTTCCCACTGGTAAGATCTCCATTCATCAAGATGAGAATTTCTTGACAGAAGTAAGAAATTTTGTGGGAATGGGGGCACTAAACTAAGATTTTACCCAGTTTTGTTTGTTTCTGATGCTTTTGGTTTGAAAGCAGCTCTGTGACCCTGTCTTTGTCCTCTGTGTTCCATAGCACTATTAGAGCAAAACTGATGGTAAAGGTAATGTTGCTTATCCCAGTTGACCGCAAAGGGCCATATCAGGCTGTAATCGCAATGAAGTCAATTCACCAGTCATTCATTCACACCACTCTTTTTTTCAAATACATCTTCTAAAAACACTCCCGAATTCTGTTAAAAATCCTTTCCACTATAAAATCTCAGATCCGAAATCGATGAGCTTGCTGGCAAACCAGTATAAAGATAAAGTTATTACATTTACAATCAACAATATCTTCACATTTTCATTTTGATATCAGGGATTCTAAAATGACCCTTAAGATTTTTCAACAGTGTCCTAAGGACATTTGGTTGAAAGTTAAATAAAAGTTACACGGAGAAATAGCTTCCATCTCTTTTCTGACAACCACATGTACACATCAAAGCCTCCCACATAAGTTCACAACATTCAGGCCAAACATAAACTTAAGAATTCAGAATTTTGTTTCCTATCTTTACTTGCAAATCAGTTACAAATTACAAAACATAAAATTAACAATACTGCTAGACTGACGCCACTTTAAGAATCATCTCTGACCCAAATACTGTAAAACCTGCCACCCACATTTTCCGAAGATTTTCCCCAACAATGAACAGAATGAAAATCCATGTGATTTCAGCAATGTTGGGCGACTGGCAATTCACTTATAACAAATACCAAATATACAGATATTAAAAGCAGGTATGTACCTTTTTAACTTCCATCAAACTGACAGAAAGAAGCCCTCTGTGAAAAGGATGTTACGTCATAGGAGTAGCATGCTTATAATGCTTCATGCTTGCCTTTTTCTTTTCGCTCTCAATAATCATATTGAACTTTGAGGGCAAAATTAAGACAGTTTTTAGCTTGTGAACTGCATTAACAATCATCAATAGGGTCCTCTGTGACAATTTCGTCCAAATCAGACAGAGTCCATACTTGACAACCTATTCTGGCCAGCAGACACAGCCAGCCAGCCTACTTTTCAAAGCTCTGATACAACATTACAAGTAACCAATCACTAAGAAGATTAGACTATCATGTGGTACAAACTAATGAAAATTCATTAAGTAATGAACTAAAACCAGTGTATATGCAGATGTGATAATTTTGTGCAACCCCAATACAATTTCGTCTATGGTAAAAATGCATTTTTGTCTAAAGGCAAAGAGCAGCAAACGCATGTATGAAAATGAGTGTTTATTACTTATTCTTGGCAGATTTTTAGTACCTGCGATGTATTTTAAGCCTAAAAGAAACAAAGGAAGGTGATAAGGACTATGTAAAGTGAGTAAAGACAGCAACAAAGTACACATACATATCTATACATATGCGTACACTCACACATGCACATCTATGGACATAGACACATTCAGACACACTCTCACATAGTACCACACACATACATACTTTGGTCATTCTCTTGAAACATATACCACAAGGGAGTAGCCGATTCAAGGCCTCATACAAATTCAATTAATATTTAAATGGGACCAAATGCATTCTGGTTAGCAACTTCATTGTATAATCTGCAGAAGCAGCACTGGCTTCTTATCTACCCTACTTTTTTTTCGATCATGGATGTGTCAAATTGGAGGGGGGGGGGGGGGGGGGGGGGGGGGGGGGGGGGGGGGGGGCAGCCATTTTGTGACAATGAAAAACCTGGTCTCATAAATAACATAATATTAATCTAGCCAGCGAGAGTAAGATAAGATAAGATAATAAGATAAGATAAGATAAGATAATGTTGCTTATAGCCCAGCCGACCGCAAAGGGCCATATCAGGGCTGTCACCACGTTAAAATCAACTCACAGGTCATTCATCCACACAATTCTTTAAAAGACATCGTCTAAAATCTCATCCAAAACTTTGTTAAAAATCTTTCCACTGTAAAATCTCAGATCCGATGAAAAATGTTAACCTCTTTCAAGAACTCAAAGATCGCGTCAGGCGGAACATCTCTGAACAAGGTTTTCATGGAATCTGCTGTAAAAATGTTTGTGTCTCACATCGTGCAAATCCCAACACTCTAGAAGAATATGTTTCATTGTGAGTGGCACATGACACAGAATGCCACCAAGGAGCTTCTTCACTCTTTAAAAGGTAGGAATGGGTAAAATATGAATGGCTGGTGTGCAGCCGGCACAGAACTGTTTCTTCTTTACGACCACCAGACGAAGATGAGAGGAACTCCTTTAGGTTTGGACGGATCTGAAAGAGTTTGTTATCCGTCTGGGTACATTCCAATCCTCCTGCCAGAGGTCTCTGACATAATCGTTAATTTTGGGTTTCAAATCTGAGCAGGGGATAGGTGTGTTTGACAGTTTCTCTCTTGTGGCATTCTTGGCCCAACGATCCACCATTTCGTTCCCTCCGATGCCAACATGACCAGGAACCCAGCGACCAGCGAGAGTAACACAGTTTAAAATATGTTAATGGATAAAAACATTTTGCAATAGAAAAGGTATCGAGCGCTCATCATCATTCTATTTAGGAGGAAACGATGGAAGTATGAACGAGTCTTGAGCGTATCGCATAGTATCTGACTCCATGCACTTAACCGATGCGCGGGCGATATATGCAAATGTTTTAAGCCACCAAACCAAAACGGTTTACAGAGTTTAATTCTTTTGCAGCCAATATTCACTTGTTTGTATACCGATATTTATCTAATAGCTACACAAAACCGCATCAATTACCTATCAATGACATGGTGTCCATTTAGTGCAGAAACCGGTTTAAGGAGGAGAGAAACTGTGACTGTGGATGGTCAAATGTGTACTGTGTTCTAACTCGTGACCTCATTCTAACGAGGACGGCGAGTGAATGCTAAACATGTTTGTGGTCAACGCCATAAATCAGTACCACTCCAAAGACCTGAAAGTAAGTTTCTTTATTTTTCACTTGTTTACCATACTTTTAATAAGTGTGTATTGTTTTGCATGTATTAACTGACCCAGTTTGTGTAGTTTTGTCACAAATATTGCTGCTGACACCCAGCAAAATGTGCCTGAAACATGCGAACAAGGAACACTTTCCGACACCGCATCACATTTTTGTTCGGCATTTTTACCATTTATGTTCAATTTTTTTATGTTTACTGTACAACAAGTGTTTGTAGCTCTTACACAGTTATGTCTTAGAAAAAGTCTTCCAATGTTTGCCCTAATGTTGTTTCGATTCATATAGATTTGAACAAAATCTGTGAATGGGCACTGTGTATATTTAAGACACCTTTTTGGACGATGTCATCGATACATTCATGAAGTCATGATTGCGTAATGATCAGTGCCGTACTTTAAAAACAAAAATACTCTAAATAACATTTCCATATTAAGCGTCTGGTGGTGTTTCCGTCAAAAATTATGTAAAATATGACTTCATTCTGCATGATTGTTCAGAAATGACGTTAAAGTGTTTCCATATCTTACACATAGTCTGAGACGCCATGTAAGTTGGCGTCTCCATTACACATGAGATTGTCTTCATTGTTTCAAAGACTTAGATGATTATGAATCATCTTTTAGTGTGTTCAATTTTCTGTTATGTGCTTAAAAAATTTGAAAATGACATTCAACAGTGAATCAGATCAGATAAAAAAGAAGTCTAGTTAAAAAAATTGTTTTTTGCATAATGAAATTCTAGTTGAAAAAATGGTGTTTGGCATATAATTTTACTAAAATTATTTGAAATGCATATGGGTCAGTCTCCAGAGTTTGTGCCCCACTTGCCCCTTACTTAATTAATATTTGTTTAAAAATCTCAGAAATGTTAGTTAACAAATCTGAGTTAAACACACATCAGTTACACACTGAATATGCAGCACAAACAGTTTAAAGACCTAGCATTGCATTAGAAATGTGTTTGATGCTAAAACCTTCTGATTTTGATAAGAAAATGGCAACCTGGAGTGTGACATTTTTTTTGCCTGTCACAAATAGTCATTAAATGTGTACAAAAGAAACATGCAAATGATTAAGAAAAAGGTTTACATCATTGCTTTTTAATTGTTTTTAACTGTCTTTGACATTAAAATATCAGTTGACTTGGTTTCTATTAGACATTAGCGAAAAAAAAAAAATCACTGTCCAATGTAACTTTCGTTACCGGCGTTAACTCCTGTGTTCTGGACGATGACTGTACCAAACGCGGATGAATATAGCACTACTTTTATGGGTACAGACTGGAGGCAGAATCAGATGTTGTGATAGTTATGAACTTTTTAAAAAATTGAAACTGACTTGACTTCAAAATTGGATTTGAATAAATTGATCAAACATGGTTTCCGGAATTCTATGTTACATTGGACCATGCAAATCAGTCGAGTGTGTGTGAAAAAAAATCAAAAGATTTGGAACCATTTCATTCTATTCATGCACACAAATGTGGTGGAAGCATCTATATGCATATTTCAGCCATGTGTCCATTGTGAATCAAACAGGCGGCCGGTTCAAAGCTGTGGTTACCGAAAATCCCGAACAGTTACGCTGGACCGTGTTGTAGCAGAGGTGCACTTGCACCTTCTTTTTTTTTCCTTGTACATCGGTTGTTCGTATGCATTGAATCATTCAAACCACTTCACTGAAAATTAAGCTTAACATTAGTTATGTTTTGGGGGTCTTTTTTGCTTGTTTGGGGTTGTAGTGTCCCATGATTGCGGTCTGATGATTTCGGTTTCCTTGTTACATTGGACAGTAACAATTGTAAGTGCTAAAATATTTACAAAATATCAACTGTTTAGCTTTATATATTTTTGTATCATGAATGTCTTATCATTTAGCAACAGTAAAGTCAGAGATCTGTCCAATTTCCCCAACAAAAAAGCTGTTGTAGATTCTGATTGCATTTTTTTTTGTTTCTGCGTTACACTGGTTACAAAAAAAAAACGGCGGTTTCCTGGTTACATTGGACATTAACAGTTAAAAGCGCTGAAATATTTACAAAATATCAACTGTTTAGCTGTTATATTTTTGTATCATGAATGTCTTATCATTTAGAAATATAGTATAGTAAAATCAGAGATTTGTCCAATTTCCCAAATAAAAAAGCTGTTGTAGGTTCTGATACTATTTTTTGGTCCCTGCGTTACACTGGACACAAAAAAATTGTAATAGGGCAGAAATATTTCAAAAGTGGAGAAATCAGTTTCTGTCTGCAAGTTTTAACCAAGTCCAAGATCACTGCTGCCCAAAATAAGGAAAGTTAGCTGAAAATTGGTTTTAGAGTAAATGTCATAGAGGAAAAAAAACATTTTTTTTTTGGTATTTTTTTGACACAATTTAGCTTATAAATTATTCGTCAAAATTATGTATTGAAACAGTTGTGTTGCATTTATTTGGGTGCTCATTACTGTTTTCATCATGAATAAATGTCTGTAGTGCTCTCACCTTCTTTGTTTGGTTTCAATTTGTGAAGTGTTTAGTTACCGTGTTATATTGGACACACAAGTGTGTGAGTGATTTTAACAGGAGTACAATCAAAGACAAAACATCCATGCTGTTAAATATTTAATACAACTTGATTATTTAGACCTCAAACTATGCAAAAAGTGTAAAAAGCATGCATTCTTGGGATTTTTCACTTTTGTGGTCTGTGTCACATTATTGGTACACAACTCTGGAGACTGACCCATGATATATAGTTTTTGATTAATCACATTTTCTGCAACTCAGTAATGTTTAAATAAAAATGGGATCTTGTCAAGACTCAGCTTTGTACACAAACATAATACTGATGGGGGCCAGAATAGTTCAGCTGGTAGATCGCCGGACTTGTAATCCAAGGGTTGCGGGTTCGAATCTCCGACGGGCCGTTTGGTACAGCCCAGGGGGATTTTTCCCTCGGAGTTAACATTAGTTCTGACTCCATTTCCCATACAGTCCTTCAAATAAGACTATAAACTGAGGTTCCATCTGTGAATGCACACGTAACATCTTGCACACACTTAAAATCCATCACCAACTTTCGGAAGAGAAGGCCAGTTTGGCCGTTGGTATGAATGACATGTTACACATAGCATGCACCTTCCTTGAAGATGTGAGAATGGCTGCCTTACTAGTGGGATAAAAAACGGTCATGCACACACAAAAACTCCACTCCCTTTATAGGGTAGATGGGAAGGGTAGATGGGATTAATACTTGTCTGTCCATATAGGGAGTGTCCGCAGGAGTATCAGCCTGTGTACACACAGAAGAAGAATACTGATAACTAATTTCCTAAATGTTTGTATTGTGTCACCACCGCTCTGGAAATGGAGCATCAGCTCCAAGTGCAGACAGGCAGGCCAGACAGGACAGCCAAGAGCCAACAGCTGTGTTATTGTGGCCTACCCTGATGGGCTGTATCCAGTTAACCTTTCAAACTTCCTATTTTTTTTTCTGCTATATTACTATGAACAAATAAAGGTATAGCTTTTTTTTTCGCATTTGGTCATATAGGTACCCATCACTTTCCATTTAAAGACTTCATATTCTCTTTTATAGTTTTAGTAACAATTCAAAAAAGACTTCATATTCTCTGTTAGTAATAATTCAAACTTTAATGGGAATTTGTTAGTTATGACAGAAGTGACCATGATAACAATAATATATAGGAAATTTTTTTTAAGTGCAGCAATCAGTTGTGACTGTATTAGGTAAATTACCAACTTTTCAAGAGAACTATCCAATTATGTATGTTATATAAAGATAATATGCATGTTTTATAGGTAATACAGTATTCTTAACATCAACGCATAAAAAAAAAAGCTAATTGCTCAGCAAATCTAACAATAGGCCTTTTCCCCCCCTTCTCCTCAGGTGTCATCAGAAGCACAGATCAATTATTTGTGGCCTCGTCCTGGAAGACGAAAGATCTTCTACTATCCAAATCAAAGGGTGTAGTGGATTCTAAAATCTGCTGGAAACACGGAGAAAATAAAGCATTCTGAAACTGTAGCTGTGGTGTTTTACCCTTGAAGTATTGCCTGGATGAGTGATGGTGTCCTTGATGCAGGATGGTGTCCATGTTACACGAGAGACCATGATTTAATAACTGTAAATAAGTGTAATATTCAAACACAACAGTAGTTGGAATGCATAAATATCCCCTCATTTTAAACCTCACAATAAAAGCTACTGATCACATACAAACAGTATAATTTACAAGCTCTGTCATTATGTGTGAAAACAAATAAATCAGGAACACTTTCCAGTCATCTCCAAATGTCCAAAAAGGAACACTTTCCAGTCATCTCCAAATGTCTAAAATGAAGCACAGAGTAACAATGCATAAAAATGAATATAAGACACCATTTTTTGTACACTGGTTGTAACAATACATATTAAGCTAAAAAAAACAAAACAAAAAAAAAGCAAAAATCCTTCATTAGTCAATAATGATATCAAATACTGTCCTTGATACATGCGAGACAATGCTGACCTGCTTTATAATTTAACAAAAACCAGAGTTTGAACTGTTTACTTTCATGCTAAAGTATACAGGGTATTATATATATCTCTCTCTCTCGTACAGAATGCTTTTTTCATCTGAAAAATCTTCATTTTTTATTTGGTCACTGAAATCGTATTCGTTTCCTGTGACTGACACTCATGCATTTAAATGCTGCTTGTTACTTTAATCAACTGAAATACGAATCAACAGTTTAGCCTCAACCTTTCTCATCTAATGATCTATGCATTTGAATGTATCCAAATTGCATAGAGTACATTTTTTCATGCCATGCAATTCTGGCCACCAAAAATTCATCAATTTATCATAATTCCCAAAGCATACACAAAGTTATAATCATAAACTGATAAAGATTAATCACAAATACAACACTCTTTTACATAACCAGGCTTCTCTACTCAAGGAAAAAATGAAGCATTATCAAACTTCAAAGCTGATATCTATTTCTTCTGAATGATGCATTACACAGATTTGATGGGAATCTGAGATGGGCCGTCGTATTGGGTCTTGATTTTTTCTCATTGTGCACGCATATTATGGCAGGTGTTCGTAAAGATACACCGTTTTCATCATTACTAGTTCTAGTTTGATTTACCTTGGCCAGATGGGTCCATTTTTTTAAGAGTGGATGGATTGTTAAGGGTTTGTTTTTTTTTAAATACGAGTACGACTAACTAGGCGATTCGGGCGAATTCGTTTGGGGTACGATATTCTTCTTCTTCCTCCTAAAGACTGGTTCACTCAAAAACGAGGTGGTCACCAGCACGCAAATTGTAACAGGGGACCCTACGAGATTCTGAAAAATGTGGTAAAGAGTGTACGGACTACATGAAATGGTGATACCGAATGAGCCATACTTCCTAAAAGTCTACAGAAAACGCATGCCTCTAGTCTAGAGGCGCATGTGGCAAGTCTTTCTTTCGATCTTCGACGTTCGTCGCATCGGCCGGCCTTACTAATCCGGCTTTGTTCACAACATTCTCCTTTTTCGCATGTTATAGTTCACGCCAACTTTGTTTTTCTTTTAAGCATAAGCTATCACATTTAATAAAATAATTAAGAAAGAGACAAGATGCATGGATATAAACGTTAAAATACTTACAGAACTTGGGAGTACGATACTCTTCCTTACACCGTGCTTTGCTAACAATATGGCCGTGACGATTCTTTTACGCATGCGCAATTAAGATGGATGTATAATTTTCAGATTATATACACAGTAGGCAAAAAAACAATCATTTTAAGTATTAAACAGACACATGCGCTCCCCACACCCAACCCCACCCTTTGCTCCTTCACCCTTCTCATGTTCTAACCCCCACCCCCCAACCCGAGAAATCAACCTTGACATACATACAGAAGTGTACGTATTCCTCTCATCTGCACCTCACAGGACGTTAGTGTCACTTTATAAGATTCGCACGTTAAAAACACACACATGCGCGCGCGCGCGCGCGCGCGCGCGCGCACTCACACACACACACACACACACACACACACACACACACACACACACACACACACACACACACACACACACACACACACACACATACACGCACGTACACACGCGCAAGCACACACATACACACACAGATGATGACGTTGATGATGATGATGATGATGATGATGATGATGATGATGATGATGATGATGATCTTTATTTCCAAGGGTAACAGGTAAGCAAACACTCGCTTTTTACATCATGATGATGATGATGATGATGATGATGATGATGATGATGATGATGATCTTTATTTCTAAAGGTAATAGATAAGCAAACACTTGCTTTTTTTTTCGTGATGATGATGATGATGATGATGATGATGATGATTTTTTTATTTCCAAGGGTAACAGATAAGCAAACACTGCTTTTTTTCATGCTGCCCTTGCCCCGCTTAGGGACTAACTAAGCATAAGAGAGAGAGAGAGAGAGAGAGAGAGAGAGAGAGAGAGAGAGAGAGAGAGAGAGAGAGAGAGAGAGAGAGAGAGAGTTACTGACTGATCAGTTTCAGTTTCAGTTTCATCAAGGAGGCGTCACTGCAGGCACACTAGTCCTTGTACGCTACACACACATCCACCAAGTTTTGAGACCACACTGGGAATGATTTTAAACTGATGGCTAAGTGAATTAACAACTAAGATGAGAGAATTAAAGAAGAGGGTCTCATGGCTACAACTTAGCAGATGTCTGACCTACACATTAGCCCAATACACTGGTCAGACCTTGAGTGTCTACCTAACGTATGTGTGTGTGTGTGTGTGTGTGTGTGTGTGTGTGTGGTGTGTGTGTGTGTGTGTGTGTGTGTGTGTGTGTGTGTGTGAGCATGTGTGTATGCGTGTGTGTGTGTGTGTGTGTGTGTGTGTGTGTGTGTGGTGTGTGTGTGTGTGTGTGTGTGTGTGTGTGTGTGAGAGAGAGAGAGAGAGAGAGAGAGAGAGAGAGAGAGTGTGTAGTAGTAGTAGTACTTTCATTTTACGTCTTTTCACAAAATTATGTGATATTAGACGAGAGAGAGAGAGAGAGAGAGAGAGAGAGAGAGAGAGAGAGAGAGAGAGAGAGAGAGAGAGAGAGAGAGAATGTGTGTGAAGCATAGGTGTGTGTGGAAGTGCACGCAAAATATGGAATAATTACTACTTATAACATTATAGTAAATATCTAACAGGACTACATATTAAACAAAAAGTAACTTTGAAAGCAAAATCAATATCAGAAAAAACATCAGTCACTGTCATACCTAATAAACATGGTAAGTACGCCTTAAGAGTCACACAATCAAATAAAACGTGGGCTCTCGACACGTTTGCCTTACCACATACGCATTTTGTTCCTGCACTATATTTCGTTCTGAATGCGTCGAGTTTCAGTCTATAGAATACTGAAACAAAGTTTCTGTACTGATACATATCACGAACCTGTAGGTGTTCAATGCCTTCAACCTGATCAAAGCTGAGAACATGTCTATTTATGCTTCAACCTGATCAAAGCTGAGAACATGTCTATTTCGAGCATTAACCCGCAAATAAGGGATGTTCTGGTTGTTTTTCTAAAAAAAGTCCCAAGCCACTGTTTTAAAGCTGATGACACTCTCTTGTAAAGTCAAGGGGACAGAAAGTGACTGTGCACTCATTTCAGTTTTGGCTCCCGTTTTGGCAGATCTGTCAGCGAATTCATTGCCCCAAATTCCACAGTGATGTGTGTGTGTGTGTGTGTGTGTGTGTGTGTGTGTGTGTGTGTGTGTGTGTGTGTGTGTGTGTGTGTGTGTGTGTGTGTGTGTGTGTGTGTGTGTGTGTGTGTGCGCGCGCGCGCGCGCGCATGTGTGTGTGCACGCTTGTGTGTGTATGTGCATGAGCATGTATGTGCATGAGCATGTGTGTGTGTGTGTGTGTGTGTGTGTGTGTGTGTGTGTGTGTGTGTGTGTGTGTGTGTGTGTGTGTGTGTTCGTGTGTGTGTGTGTGTGTGTGTGTGTGTGTGTGTGTGTGTGTGTTCGCGCACGTGCGTGTGTGTGTGTGTGTGTGTGTGTGTGTGTGTGTGTGTGTGTGTGTGTGTGTGTGTGTGTGTGTATGCGTGCGTGCGTGCGTGTGCGTGTGTGTTGGGGGGAGGGAGGGTGCGCGTGCATGTGTTCGTGCGTACGTGCGCGCGTGTGTGTGTGTGTGTTTTGAAGTAAAGGCCACGACTGGCCAATGTTAGGCTCAGCAAATCTTCAGGTAAGATGCGGTGAAAAGTAACGAGAAGAGGAAGAACGAAGACTAGTGTTCTACAGACACAAAGATTTTCTGAACTGATTTAAATAAAACGAATGGTTTCTTTTTTCTCTTCTCTTTTCAGGAACTCTTTCTTCAGGTTGACTGGAAACACATATTGATTTTTTTTTTTTACCATATAAAGTGCATAAAGCAAATGTACACAGGCTCAGTGCACTGTACAAAATAAAAAACAAACTGTCCATTAGGCAAAAGTAGATCTATTTGGAAAAAAAAGGTGGAGGGAGGGTTAGGGTGAGAGTAATAGTGGGGATGGGAATAACAGGACAGGGGTGATAATATAAAGAAAGGGTTGGGGACGTGGGTGAGGGGTGGTAGAGCCAGGGGAAAGGGAACCAGGAGGGGGGTGGGGCGGCGAAGGATTTCGCAATTGACGCCTCTCAAAAAATCCTGTGTAATTTAGAACAGCTTCGTGTCTGGATGCTTGGTCCAACAACGTATACTGCATACTGTAACATGTAGTTTACTGAGTGAGGTAAGTGTTAGAGTTGTTTAAGTCGGGTTTGAGTACGTGATTTCTTTCGCAAAAACTTTATTGGTGGACTGTTTTTGTGTATATTCAATTATTCTGTGACCATTCTGTAAAAAAGACAAAATAATAACAAAATAGTAACGGGTCACTGCGCAGGTTTGATTCAGAACTTCCTTTTCCGTGGCATGGTCAACCCCTAGCCGAAGCTATTGAATTGTCGGAGTGAATAACTTCGAAGGGTATAACATGGTGAGGAATATTGTCGTTGTTTTTTGTTTTTGATTAATCACTTTATAATGATAGTTGAATAGTGTGGTATCTCAATGTTAGATGTCGTTTATTTTTGTTTGGATTTATTAGGATTGAAACATCTTGCACTGCCAGCCACGAGTTTCATTTGCTTAAAAGGCCTCGTCATTTTTGATGTCTTATATGCAGCAGAATCGGAATTCGAATGTATCGCGAAAGCTGATAGAAAGAGAAAGAAAACGATAAACGTACCCAGTAATGCGTGGATCTGTTAAGGCCCACATACCCATAGTGGATCTGTTAGGCCCACATACCCCATGTAGGGCAAAAGCGTAGTCCGTTTCAGCCCCCCCCCCCCCCCCCCCCCCCCCCCATGACCTCGTCGATTCTGGCTCTCACATGAAGTTATTCTGACCGGAGAGCGCCATTGCTTCTTCTTCTTCCTAAAATACTGGTTCACTCAAAAAAAACGAGTAGGTCACCAGTGCGAGAGACGGGGGAGACTTTTTAAGTAAGGTACTGCCCAATCTTTCTCTCTTTCCAGCAGGCTGATTCTGAAGGTCCGACATCCAGTTAAACGTGTTAGATGAGTAGCGAGAAAGATTTGAGAGTGTAATGAATGGTAGCAGTTTGTAGAATATTCTTATGGCAAGCCCATTGGTTACATACCCATCAGTGTACCCTGGTCCTTTGTCATGTGTGAGAGAAAATGGCGTCAGTCAGTATGATTATATTCAAAATGTTACAGGTATACTAAACAGTGATAATTTTTTACAAACAAATATGTGTCTGATGTATGAAAGTCCCATCAGATGCATAGGAATTCTGGCTGGTGCATCACGAAAAGGTACAAAAATTTACTCTGCCATGATTTTCTCCTGTATGCATTATAATTGACATTGTGTAAAATAACTTACAGCCAGTCCTACACTTTTGAAATTGGTATGTAATCATGACCTTTCCCAATATTTTAGAACGTTCTAAATTAAGAATTGTTTAAGAACTCTTCTACCAAAAACGGTGAAAACCAATGAGAATCATTAAGATAGGCTACCCAGCTGTGATTGAACCACAAGGTTGCATGAATCGGCCAAGTGAGAAAAGCATGGAACCCCCCCACCTCCCTTATTTCTGGGAAATAAATATAACTGATTAGAAATACATTGAATTGAAAAGGCCGTGACAGCCTTGAATAAATGTAGATTAGTTTTTGTTCATTTCTCCTGTTGTTGCTGTTAAGTTGTCAAGTACAGGGTATATGGGCAAACTTTGTATCTTTGGGGGGGGGGGGGGGGGGGGGGGGGGGGGGGGGGCAGTGATAATTCTTACATACTAATGTGCTTCTGACATGAAATTCCCATCTGACGCGTCGGAATTCAGGCCTGTGTGCATCATTAAAACATTACAGAATTTACTGTGACGCAGTGATTTTTTTTTTTCCCCCTCCCTGTATGCATTACTACACCAAGCAGCGCATCACCCAAAAGTGCTTTTGCCGATCCACCACGATAGAAGTCAGTAAAACCATAACTTCCCTCCACATTTCAGAATATTCTGAACCGATGAACAATTTCCGCTTGAGAACTGTACCGAAAACCAACAAGAGTTATAAAAATAAAGCACCCGGTCACTGATTGGACCACAAGATTACATAATTTCTAAGGCCACGTGGGAAACATGGAAAACCTTGCAAAATTCAGCTTGTCAGAATCAAAACTGACAGTTCAGCTGTGGCTTATGGATGTTAATCCAGTGAGAAACAGATTTGAACAATCTATGCTGCATGACTGGTGTGGACAATTAAAATGACTCCATTATTGATGCATGAATGTGTTGTGTACAGTGTAAGAGTGGCCAGTCTACAAATTGTGCATGGTGCAAGAGTAGCCAAGCTATAATTACAGTATAGTAAAGCTTCATTGCATGACAACTAGAATATGGTGTGAAGTGGTAAAAATGCTTCAGCATTGATGGAAATGGCTTGTGTAGTGAAAATTCTGTGACAATATTCGAAAAGGATATCCCACGTTTATCCTGTTTCACAGTTCAAATCATGATGGTGTTAGGTACTTGCATTTATTTTTTAGTGATAACACTTTACTGACAGTGGAATACAAATCTGAATAAATGAATGTTTTGCATAATCTACAGTGTTTTATTAACTTAATTATTTGTACCTCTTTTCTTATCTGTTTCTCTATGAAAATATAGCCATGTTAATATAGAGCTGTATGTAAAAAAAAAAATTTGAGAAATCTGTTTCATATAATTACATTATTAAAAAAGAACAACAAACAAAACAAACAAAAAAAAACAAAACTAATGAGAATTTTAGTTTCTTGAGAATGAAAAGTAACATTGTAGTATCAACTGATAGTGTGCACAGCTTGCAGTTAGATGAATCCAGATCATCATTTGTGTTTCCAAATCCAAACATCAGGTGAGAGAAAAAAAAAAAAGTTGTTAAAAGCTGATGTCATACATTTATGTCAACTGAAAGAGTCCAGTAGGGACCAACTGGACTGGCATGACCAGAACAGCCCAGAACAGAGTGCAATGGTGAAGGGTCTTCCATGGCCTATGCTCCACAGGGAGCGATAGGCCTAATGAATGAATGAAGGAAGGAGTTCAGATTTCCTTTGTCATTGTCCAACTCCAGTAATAGTTAAAGGATAACATTTTAGTAGTCTAAGCTGATATGCATGCATTTGAACGAGTACAATAACAGATACAGTATTCCTTATAGCATTAGAAACTGAGTGTCCTGGGAAACTTGAAAAATCTGAAGGTCTTTTGGTGATATCTGAGGGACCCTACTGTTAAGATAAACATTTGAAGATTTTAACTATACAGTAATGCTTGCACCGTCACAGTCATCCTTTCTGCTACTCGGCACAGACAGGTAGGTAGCACTAAAGTGTCAAGTTGAAGAAACTTCTTGGCATTGAAATGCATATTGTAACTTTCTGTTTATCGTATAATTCAAAATTGATATAGTAGATGGTTTTTTTTTACCTATTTTTTGTGGCAAGAGTAGATGGCACTTTTAAGTTCCTATTTTGTTGCAGGGGTTCGTGAAAGTTGTCAAGAACAAAGCCTACTTCAAGAGGTTTCAAGTCAGTTCCGCAGGCGACGTGGTGAGTGCTCAGGATCAAAGCATGACGTTGGGGAATGTCTGAGAAATGGAGTCAGAACCTATGTATTCAGATGTATGTGTATATAATTGTGACGAGAACCTTTGTATTCAGATGTGTGCGTACATATTTGTGACAAAACATGCTTTATTGTGGTTTGAAAACTTTTGCCATTTAGAAATGTATTTATCTCGGGATGTATTTGTGTGTGTGTGTATGTATATATATATATATATATATATGTATATATAAAAAATATATATGTGTATGTATGAAATGTGAATGTGTCATTATAACATTGTAAGAGCTCGCTGTCATTCCAGTTGGGTAAATGGAAAATATTTGGAGGTGGTAATATGAAGATACTTTTCCTGATCTTGTATATCCTTAGTTGCCTTCAGGTTTAATGTTTACTCTCACCACAAGTGATGGATATGTCCCTTTTCTGGCCATAATGTTTTAAACCTTCTAAATTGGAAGGATGATAACCACCCAATTAACCTTGAAAAATACTGAATTTAGTTGACAGTTGGAATGTACATGAGCATGTTTTGTATATTGAATCTCGTCAAAAGCGGAAACATACATCCATGGGCGTGATGTGTCTTTCAGAGGGACGCACTGATTATTACTACGCTCGCAAGCGATTGACTTTCCAGGACAAGAACAAGTACAACACCCCCAAGTACAGGTTGATTGTCCGCTTCACCAACAAGGACGTCATCTGCCAGGTAGACATGATGGCAATGTTTGAGGGGGGGGTGGGTGTGTTACATTACAACAGTAGTGTATTAGTTCACCAAATGTGTAGATGCTTAATGACGTAACAGGAGAAATGCTTGTTGGGTTAGGAAGAAATGCTTTTCAGTGTTTGGGGTTAATATTTCTGTTTTGCTTTGGCAGTGTTGTATAGAGCATGGAAGGATACATTCTCAGTCAGCAAAGGCCACCATATAGGCAGTTAGGCGCTATTCAGAGAGCAGTTTGTAATTGCCAGCATGCTTATTAGATGTAAAATTTTAATTGGACGTTCAACAGCTCAAGAACTTTTTTGTAGAGAGAATCTTGGGCACTGTGTGTTATATTACTGAGCAGATTTGTGTTTTTTTTTAAAACCTATGGCAGTACAATTATTTGCACGTGAGTTTTCCTTAAATGACTGCATGGTGCTATAGGCCCACCTGATCGTGCTGTGCCATCATTTCTGCAGATAGCCTACGCCAGAATCGAGGGCGATGTGATAGTATGTGCTGCATACGCCCATGAGTTGCCCCGTTATGGCGTGAAGGTCGGGTTGACCAACTACGCGCTGCTGCCTACTGCACACAGGATTGCTTTTGGCAAGACGCGTAAGTGGAAAAGACATAAGTTTTTGTTTTGAGAAATTCTTTTGTTTTTGTTGCAGTTGAAAAGAAAATTTATGTGTTTTAACAAAGGTACAATTGGAAAGCGTAAAAGAGGCATTTTTGAAAGACTAAATAGGTTTGTTATAAACTTTCATTCCATGTCGTATTTATCAAAGTTTGCTTCCATCATCTTTGAGGCCAGCACTAAAGCGAGCTTTAGGGGAAGAGGATCAGGGGAGGGATCTTAGTGGATTGCTTATTGCCATACTGTAACAGACTGAGCAGCAGAATATAACGCTGTCATTATTGAAGTTCTAGCATATGCAAACACATCCCTCAGTGCATGCTCAGAAGTAAAAGTGGTGACTTGAATATGCTGCGAGTCTCCCAGGCTTTGTTCTTGCATTCACTCGTTCACTTGCATGAACACTTTGTTGTGAACCAGGTGAGTTCCAAGGGCAGCAATACGCTGATTGCTAGCCACAAGGCTTGGAGATGGAGCGCGTTTGTCATGGGGGTTCACTCCCTGTTGTTTATCGGTACATGTTGAGTGTTCTGACTCGTTTGTTGGTGAAAAGGATCGTATCACAAGTATAATCATGTACATAGAATATGAAAGCAAGGATGAATTCTTGATGTGGTTGCAGCTATCAAGAACAACAGAAATGAAAGAAAACTTGCGATGAATGAAGTTGCTAACCAGATGATCTTCACTTTGCGTTGATTGGATGGTCATCTTTAAAGTGCGAGTATTTTGCCTGAAAAGTTGAGCATTTCACTCCCTAGATGGAGCAAGCACTTGCACTTATTTACCTATGTGGTGTCAAAAACAAACTCTTGAGCAAGAGACTTGTCTGGTGTGGCTTTGGCTTAATTTTTTTTTCTATCTAACTGGAAATTGACTGGTGCATAGCCTACCCTTGGCATTAGGAAGTGCACTGCCATGTAACCACCCCACCCAACCCCCATTCCCCAACTATTTAGGAAATGCTTAATTGTGTAGCTTATGGATGACCTTTATTCTAATGAGAAACTCATTGTGGATTCATCACTCTGTTTAGTGAAGTACTTCATTGAAACCAGTGATGATTCAGCAATATTCAACAGGAAATTAATCTTTAAATCGACAGATTATTAATTTGATTGGACAACTGTTAGGAAGATTGGTGAAGGACATAGTGGACACTGAAGTTTAGAGCAGAGACAGCTGCAATACCAGCATGAATTCAGTGGTTTAGAATAGATGTTGGGGGCACCACTGATGTACCCTTTTCAGTGTGTTGATAATCATAATGTTGTCAATGAAATTCACTAACGTCAATAAAAGTTTATAAATCTTTTCATCTTTTTATTTATCTTTATTTATTTGTGTTTTTTCAATCTATTTTGCTTCAGACTTGTCTACCATACGATTTTTTTAGGTCATTTTACAAGATTTGACAGAAAAATACGATAGTATGCCGAGTACAAAAAAAAACAAAAATCAGCAAACATTGGCTACAAAAAACAAGACAAAACAAAAGTACTATTTTCCTGTTCGAAGAGGAGAGTTATTGTCTGTAGTCCTGGTTAGCGCATAGTCACTTACACCATGGTTGGCGATCTTTCATAGTGAGAGACTGACAGATATTCACTTAGAGAATGCCGCCACCAGCGAAATTACGTGTTCATGAGAGTGATGAAGAGCTAGATGTTAAAAAGAAGGTTGCCAAAACGAGGGAGCAAACTTTCCTGAAAGCATACCACGCAAACTTGGAAGTGCTTAGTCCCAAAGCTCAAAAAAGGTCCAACTTTCATGTGGTGCACTTTGTGCGAAACGGGTTTTAGTTGTGCTCATGGAGGGCGCAACGACTGCACAAAGCATGTTTCATCAAAATCGTATAAAAAAAAATATCAAAAATGATGAAAGGAACACTTGCAACTGTACAAGCATTGAAAAAGGCTGAGGCGAAGTTTAGTCGGGGACCTGGAAGAGCAGGTGACAAAACACTGAGATGATGATCATGATGTGTAGGCTGATGATGGCTAACGCAAATCTGTCCCTGTCAACGACTGATCGTCTTGTTCCCTATGCAAGATGATGTTTCCTGACACTAGTGACAATAAAATTGTTCAAGATGTGTTTGTCACTTTAACTTCTACTGTTAATTAGCTGCACTCACCCCGCCCACATCCCAAAAACAGGGGGAGGGGGAATGGAGATGCAGTACAAAGAGAAGAAAAAGATGGGAAAAAAAAAAAAACTGTATGAAGGGTATACATGTGTTTGACTGTCCATCACAGTGTGTGTGGGGTGGGGTTGAAAGGGAGGAGTGCGTTATGATTTTTTTTTTAATTGAGATGGTCATCTAGATACATGCAGTATAGTGCGGCTGTGCTAGTTGCTTTGAGTGTGAGTACAGCACAGCAAGTTAGCTGCAAGAATTGCGTGACGTAAGATCCATATTAAAGTTCAAGGTAGAAAAAAATACTTTTTTTTTTTTTTTTTGGTCATGGAATACTAATGGTTCAGTTTTTAGGTAGACAGGTCCGTGTTTTACTTCCATCCTGTAGTCTGTGATGATGAATTAATGTGCACACCATGATTCCTACTAGAAAAAAAATAGAAAATTTAGTTCCAAGGCAGTCGTATACAATATCATTATTCAGTTCGGAGCAAATCTTTGAAAAGCAGCTTATGAAGGGAACCTGAAACTGGCCAGCACTCTGGATAAGGCTCAGATCAGGGGCTTGCACGGCTCCTAGGCTAGACTTGGTTGCCCGAGATGTAAATGGGTTAAGTGTGACTAGCAAGAGCAGCTGAAGTTCTGTAAATCATGAATCGAAGTATTTGACAACTTCGTCTTCTGCAGAGTTGCAATTGACGGCACATCCTTGTCTGCCTGCAGCTGCTGAAGAAGTTTGGCCTGGATTCCATCTACAAAGGCCAGAGGTGGCTGATGGAGAAGAATACTACGTGGAGGATGAGGATGGCCAGCCTGGTGCCTTCCGCTGTTACCTGGACATTGGCTTGTACCGCACCACCACTGGTGCTCGCATCTTTGGCGCCATGAAGGGAGCTGTGGATGGAGGTCTGGACATCCCTCACAGGTGAGTGCTGTGCTGGCTGGCTGGTGCAGGGTATGAGTCCATGTCATTGAATTTTCATAGTTATGTAGCGGTAAAGAGAGATATGTGATACATTGATAACGCTGGAGTAATTGTAGCAATGAGTTTGACTTAAGTGCACTTCAATGACTGCTTAACCAGGATGATTGATCAGGCTGAAAATAAAACATGATGGTGCTGTTTTTTTTTGGTTGGTTGGTTGGTTGGTTGGTTGGTTGGTTTTTTTTTTGTTTTGTTTTGTTAGTGTTTTTTTCCCCAATATTGTCTGTTGAAACTGAAATAATGGAAACTGGTAGTTCAAACCAGAAATTGACCGTGCTATTAAATGGTGAAATATGGCCATATTTTCAACAGTTTTGAAAAGAAACCCGTTAGTGAGCTGTGGTGAGCTCTTCCGTGGCATATATTAATGACAGACTAGTGGGTGAAATTTTGATATGAGCAGCTTAAGTTTGTGGATATTATGTCGACATAGCTCTTCACAGATTGAAAAAAAGATTAAGGATACCAAACAAAAAGAATATTAAGAGGAATGAGCCTGGTTATTGTCACAGTTACAACTGTCATTCTGCATGAGCTTCAGTAGAAGCAAATAAAGCACAAATGATTTAAAAAAACTAAAATGATTTTGTTGTTGTTGTGCAAGACCAATCTGTGGACAGTACAATGAAAGGGTGAACAGCATAATTAGTCTTCTATAACAGTACTATATACATGAGGCATGGTCATATGAATCGCAACTGAATCCATGCTTTGATCATTCTGACACATAATGAACATGTGTTACAGCCAGAAGCGCTTCCCTGGCTATGACACGGAGAGCGGCAGTTTTGCTGCCGACGTTCACCGCAACTATATCTATGGCAAGCATGTTGCCGACTACATGGAGCACCTGCAGGGCGAGGATGAGGCTCTGTACCAGAAACAGTTTTCCCGCTTCATCAAGCTGGGCATCACCCCTGCTGGTGTAAGTTTTGGCTGACATGTACTTTTGACAAGCTGGCATTCTTGTGCAGTATAGACCATTGGTGATGATGGTGAACAGATTTTTGCGTCATTCACCTAGAGATCCATTTGTCTTCAAGAATATTGTAAGCTCTGGACTTGTGTGATAATTGTCCTTGTTTTTGATGCTCTGATCTCCTGTTGACGTTTGCTGATAGTGCTTTATGTGTGCTGTGAAGAACCTGAGTAGTTTTTTTGCTAAGATTAGTGTCAAGTCTGGTAAATATTCAGTGAAAGTGGGGACAGAATCAGAAAATGTTTTGTGAAGTTTTGCATTAATTCATTTGTGGTTCGTGGGTATTTAAGATTGTGTATTCATCTGTAGGAACCCTGCAAGTCTGGAAAACAGAAAATTTGTTACTTTTGTTGTGAAACTAGGAAAGCAAAAATACAGAATGAAACAAAAATTTGGTGTAGTAGATAGTGGAGCTTTTTTTTTTTTTTTTTTTTAATCTTCATTTCTGTGTAAGTGTCATCCACATTAAAAATGCGTGTCCATGGTTTAGACTGCAGACACACAGCTTAGCATCCTGTCAGTGTTTTGGGTTTTAACAAATCTTTGCAATGTTGCAGAATATCTTTTTTAGTTTTACAGCTGGTTTTTTTTTATTCCAAGTTTTGTAATTCACAGCGGTTTTGTAACTTATAGCAGGTCCATTTCATTTACTGATGAGACATTAATTGTGAGCCCTCATTTTGTAACAGGTTCAGGGTGTTGTGAAATCCTGCGCTTTTTTGTCAGTGGTTGAAATAAAACTGTTCCTGTCCCAGTCAAGTCCAGTTGATGTGTGGTAACCAGCTTGTTTTCAGCGAATGGGTCCGAGGTTCATGGGGGATTTCCCT
Organism: Conus betulinus; assembly: GCA_016801955.1. Taxonomy (NCBI): domain Eukaryota; kingdom Metazoa; phylum Mollusca; class Gastropoda; order Neogastropoda; family Conidae; genus Conus; species Conus betulinus. Next base: position 101,893 of record JADBJO010001719.1, on the reverse strand, counting down.
TTGTTATAGATGGAGGAAATGTACAAAAAGTGCCACGCCAACATCCGTGAGAACCCTGAATCCAAGCCCAAGTCCGAGAAGACTGTGCAGAAGAAGAGGTAAGTGAAGTTCAACATGTCTGGTTTGGGTGCCATTGCCACAGTGCTCAGGATATTTCAATGTGCCATTCAGTCTCATCAAAGGCAATTTGACGTCCCAACTCCACATGAACTGCGAGTGACTCTGTGATCGATTAGAAACTTAAATTGTATATGATATACTTACAGCATACATCCTTTGTACCGAAAGTATTCTGGATCCGTGGAAACAGTCCTCCAAGTGAAAATTAAAGATTTTAAGGTCTGCTAGAGCTGCAGTTTTTGCTTACATACTGAACAAGAAGAAAAATGTTGCAAAAGATGATGAGGACTAGAAATGAAGACAAAACAGAAGTAAATAATTAACAGGGCAAGGTGCTAAGTATGTTAATTCTACAAATGTGTCTTCTTCAGACATTGCACATAACAAACACTCTTAAGAATGGCAACTCATCTCAGATTTTTGTTTCTGGAACAAAAAGATGGTTTCCTCTTCAGGTTTCTGCTGCCTTACGCAGGCACAAAATTGTATGTATTGATGAGGAACAAATGGAGGTGGGAGTGAATGAATGTCTTAACTGTTTGCATCTGAAGAAAAAGATATACACCCAGTTGGAAACCAGCAGATAGGTCACTTTTTCAAGAAGTCAGTAATCCTTTCTTACATTTTGCATTTATGTAAATCTGACATTAAGTATGCTAGAGTTTTTGTCACTTTGTGAAGAAAGAATTGTGCTGATTTTCACTTGACAAGTGCTCAGATTTGTGCATATATTTTAAAGACTTCCATAAGAGCTTTTCTCCTAACTTTGGTAGGTTCCCACTCCAGTCGGTGCCGATAGTTGTGACATTTGAGGGGGAAAAAAAATGATGAGCTTCATGCATAATACTCTGTCGAAGTTAGAACTTGGGGCTGTTCTATCAGAGTTCATGTAGAAGTTAGAACTCCAGGCTGTACTATCAGAGTTCATGTAGAAGTTAGAACTCAGGGCTGTTGTATCAGAGTTCATTTAGAAGTTCAAATTCGGGGCTGTTCTATCAGAGTTCAGCGTAACTCCTGAGCCAAGGAATCTTAATTAAGCAATTGCTATTATTGGAAGATTTCCCACGATCCAGAGTGCGTGATTTGTGTGCGTGTGGACTTTTTGTTTTTGTAATTAGAAGTGTCTGCATTCCATATTCTTTTTGCAGTAAGTATATTGATGGATACGACCAATTCCTTGCAGACCCAGTATTATTGGGATCAGTACAATGGATAGAAGAAACACATAAACGAAGTTGACCTTTTAATTAAGGCAGTGTGTTTTTACAGGTGGAACCGTGCCAAGCTGTCCAAGGCCCAGAGAGATGCACGCGTCAAGCAGAAGAAGGCCGCCTTCCTGAGGAAGTTGGAGGAGGATGATGATGAGTGAACTGGTCTCGCGCTGTGAAACTTGTGTATGAACACTCAATAAAGATGGACAGCTTCAGACTGAAGCTGTTGTGTCAGTTTATTTGGATGACTTGAGCTGTGTGAACAAGTATATGGCTGGAGTTGTGGTGTCTTTCTGTTGCTTTATTTTTTTCTGTCGGTCTCTTTGCTTTCATCTTACTACTTGGTTATTACCCTTTTCCATCCTTTGGATTTATGGCTGTCTCGTCATGTCTGCATAATCGTTCATCTTGCACAATCATTTTTGACCTGTTGGTGACATGCACTCGAAAAATGTACCTCTTGTGGACATTCATCAATAATCTGTTGATGGTAATGCACAGTAATTTTTCCCTGCTGTAGGCATACACTCAAGCCATACCTCTCACGCACATCATGAACAATCTGTTGATGGTCATGCTTTACAGCTGAATGAACTCTCTCAGTAAGGGCCACAAGATCAGTGAGGACGGCGTGTGTTGGGCATATGGTGATATTAGTGACATTCACTGTCCAAGGTGGTGCAAGTTGGTTTCGGTTATATTTCAGAAATAAGTTCTACAGACGTATCTGACTAGGTCACTTTTTTTAATTGGATGGCCAGATATGAGGACACTTACCACTTTCATTTTCTAGGTTTTCATTATCACCATGTGTGGATAAAGAATGATGAAGATGAAGGCACATAAATTTCTCCAAATATTTGTGCTGTAGTGTCGAAGACGGAACATGCTGGTAAACTGTTTGTTGTAATGTTCATAAGAAACTCCACATTTGCACAGCAAAAACATCTAAGAAACGTCATTAATAAAGCAAGTGTGACCATCAGCTACTTTCTGGCTTCAAGTATAAATGAGCATCCACAAAATAGACAATGTTTCTACCATTATGTTCCTTGTTGCCATGAACACATTGTCTTGAGTTTTTCTGATGAAGTACCCATTCATACCTTTTAAAGAGTGAAGAAGCTCTGTGGTGTATTGCATGTCATGTTCCACTCACAGTGAAACATTCTTTTAGATTGTTGGGACTTGTATGATGTGAGACATGAACACTTTACAGCAGAGTCCATGAAAACCCCTGTTCAGATATGTCCCACCTGACGTGATCTTTGAGTTTTTGAGAGAGAATATATCATTTTTCATCTGATTTAAGATTTTATGGAAGAAAGATTTTTAACGACGTTTCTGGTGCGTTTGCAGAAGATATAATTTAAAGAGATGAATGAAAGGCTTTTTTTTTTTTTTTCTATATAAGATGACTTGTGAGTTGATTTTAACGTGGTGACAGCCCCGATGTGGCCGTTTGCGGTCGGCTGGGCTATAAGCAACATTACCTTACCTCTGGTGAGCACTGAAAAACGACTTTTTTTGGTGAAGTACTGAAGAACGTTTGTAAAGATTGACCTGAAAGTCTTGCCAGTTACAGTGACATTTTCATTCTAGAAGCAACTTCAGTGGAGTGCAATGCAGACCTTGCACTTCAGACAAAAATGTAGCATTGTAAGAAGATATTGCACAACTTGTGAACTAACAGTGCTGCAAAACAAGAGTTCTTTGCATTTGGAATATGTTACGCTGAGCAGATACTAAGATGAAGCCTGGAACCGTCCAATCAGATATTGGTTTGATAGAAAACAGAATACTTCAGACCACTGACGAGTTCCAAGAGTGGGGTTAGGTTACGTTAAAGACGCGGGATTTAAAAAAGCAAGACATATTCAAATTTACAAACATGGCTGTTGTAAGTTGTTGAATTGAGGGGTCAGTTTTTCGATCGTTTTATGAACCAGTCGGAGAGCATTTCTACTTTTTTTGCACCTGTTGCAAGACTACAACTGTCGACCACTTCTCACCTGAGAGAGCCCAAGATAAGTGAACTGTAGCCAGTTTATAGCCATGCTTGCTGTAAGGCATGTCATGAAACACTCCCAAACAAGCAAGATTTGCTGCCTTGATTTTATGAAATGCACCTGTATTGGTGAATGACTTAAGTATGTGTAGCCCCAAAACAAGCAGGTGGTGCTATTACGAGTTATATTTTAGTTTTAAGTTTCTAAGACTTCTTCAAAGTGAATTTTACTCGTGACAACTTGTGACGTTAAGATTAAGACGGCAGATACTAGATGGATATCTCCACAGAGGAATGTTACAGGACCTGCTGGGTATATAACAAACTGCCATTGACCAGAAAGCTATCGATCCAGTTGGTATTGTGGTGACAAGCCACTTAACAGATAGGGCTGTAAGTAAATCTGGAGTGCACCTCTCAAACTAAAGCAAGCTGTTCGACACGCCAGGTTTAAAATATTAACTTTTCTTTGGTCTTTGTCGCACTGACTTACTTAATCTTGCACACACACACCCTTTCATGCACATGTGCATACACACATGCCTCTTCAAAACTGGGAATAAGTACATATTCTTTTATGAGCTTTAAGTTATTCAAATAAATTCCTACATGAACATTTTGCCACACGCTGCAGTTTCAGTTACATTAAGGTGTTGCTGCATGCGGACTAGACCACTCTTGCAACACTACATCCACACAGGGCAATCGTCATTAGAATTCAACTGTATTCTGCCAGGGCCAATCCGGCTTAACACTTTGATTATCACCGTAATAAGATCCCTCAGCAGTTGAATGTCTCTGCCCGAACCTGAATTCTGTGTTTTTGTGGTCAAGTCATTGTTTTAATTCAGTGAGTGCAGACAGTCTATGCACAGTTGGAGGTCTGTGCAATTTCTAATCAACATGCACAACTGCCATCTTGGCCATTATCGTCCATAGGACAAGATAATGGAGGGAGGAGAGTTCTGTAGACGACAGATGAACACCTTGGTTTTTACACCAGTTGAGTTGTGCTTCAGGTTTGCTAGAATGGCAATACAATCATGTTTCTTTCTTAGTTTACAGGTCTTCCCAGACCTTTTCAAATAGGCTGACATGGTGACTGTGCTGGCCACGACTGGATCAGAATGAACTGATGCTACTACCACTGTTCCGTTTCGTGGGATTTTTGAGTGAAGGCAGCGTCATCTTGGAGGTGATAATGTTTTGTAGATAATTATCGCAGAACAGGTGGGCGGAGATGGCCCTAAATACAGATGATCGTTAAATGTATTAATCCTTCCGCAAAAACGAGATCATTTGCACTGAAATATGAAATCGCCCCACACCGCAGGTTACACAGACTACATTTTGGACACCACATTTTAGAAGAAGACGTTCGCCAAACTGTTACTCTCTGACAGTGTTCTTCGGTTAGTCAATTCATCAGTAAACAAAAATGCATTTTCAATAGATACTCACAATCCAGTGAACTCTTGCATGACACAAGTTTTTCCCCCCTGAGCTTTCTGTTCACTTCCTTGGTCATAAGCCACACCATAGATATATAGTGGGGGGACCTACATATCTATGGCCACACGCACTCACTTCCTTGGTCATAAGCCACACACACACACACACACACACACACACACACACATGTATTCAACGCCCATCTTGCGCCGATTTAGACGAAAATGAGTGGTTCCTTGTCCGGAGAGTTGTGTATCTTGCCTGAAGAAGACCTAAGAGGTCGAAACATGTCATGTTTTGTCTTGTAATTCGTTTGTCAACGTTCTTCGGCGGAGCTTTATACATGATTTTTAAAATTCGATTTCAAATACGCTGAGAGGCTGACTGTTTTCCCAGGTCTAAAGCATCGTCTGGCCTTCGGCAGCAAATGCTAGCTGTCTGCGGAACCCACTGCTTTGCCTTTGTTGGTGATCTCTGACACTCGTAGCCTTAGGTTCAGGAAAGGAAACCCCTAACACATACACACAGGCACACGACCGCACACGTTGTACACAGATGCACATACACTTTTGCACGCGTGTAGATGTACATGCAAATGTGTGTGTGCGTGCACCTTGACGACTGACAACTTTTGAATACTGTCATGTACTTGGTCATATCTCCAGATAGAGGGGGCCTATGATAATTTTTGCTTGGGTTCCCAATCATATGGGCATTCGAGGCAATGCAGTAGTCAACCTAACTTGTCAAGAAAAAAAGATTTGAGCAGATACTCTACCCATCACACAGATCTAAAACGCAGTGCTCATGCTTACCTCAAAGACCTCTGGCAAGAGGAATGTTAGGTAGGTTCCCAAGGTCTGACCAGCACGTTGGGCTAATGTGCAGGTCAGACACCTGCTAAATCGTAACCATGTCACTCTCTACTTAAATTTTCTCATCTCGGTCATTAATTCGTTTAGCCATCGGTTTAAATCGTGCGCAGTATAGTTTCGAAACTTACCAGATGTGGTGTATTGTATATGGACTAGTCGGCACCCAATGACACCTCTTTGGTGAACCTGAAACTCTGTGCGTGTGTGCGTGCTCGTGCGCGCGCGCGCGGGCGCGTGTGTGTGTGTGTGTGTGTGTGTGCGGAAAAAAAAAAAAGTTGTTGGCAATTTATTTTAATCGCCAGGAGAAAAACGATGTAAAGAATGACCTGGCAAGCTGACATATTGATATAAGATCGTGCGTATGGATAGCAAAACAAACAACAGAAAAACGGGACAAGTGAAAAACAAAAAAAAAAAAAAAAAAAATCAGTAAATAAATCACGTCATGCTGCTTGCAGCTGGCCGACCCAAACGGCAATATCAGCGTCGTCACAAATAATGTGCCAGTTCTTAATGCAAACTAAATATAAAAGGAAATTGCAAAATTGAAAGACAAGTCCGGTCCTGTTCACACACACACACACACACACACACACACAATCAAGGAAGTTACGTCTGAACGAAACAGACGACTTTAATTGTTTCTTACTTAATTTCTGGTGTAACTTTTTTTTTCTTTTTCTTTTTTTTTCTTTTTTTTTTTTTTAAATAAGTGAAAGAGCAAAATGGCTAAATCGTCCGTTTCGCAACACATACAAGGTGCGCGCGATAGTAATAGGAAGAAACTATGGAGTGCTTGACAGCAGGTCTTCAGACAAGAGGTGCCCTGTGCCATACATCATTCCAGGTCAGACTTCTTTGGAGTGCGCTTTCCTATGTCGGCCACTGTCCTTGTTGGACTGCCCTTCTGGATTCTCTTGGCGTCCTCCTCTTTCTTCAGCTCCTCTACTAGCATGTCTCTCTTTGCTTTCCTTTTGCTTTTTGACTACTGTTCCATTTCTGTTGATCCCAGCCCCTGTCTGTTGGTCTGTGTGTGGCCTGCTATTTTCCTGATCTTGAGGTTTTCTTTGCCACTTCTACTGCTTCCCGAACTTTTCATTTTCTGCCAGTCTTCAGCTTTGGCCAGACTGATCTTGCAACGTTGTCTTTGGAGTCCTTCAGCATGGTCAGTAACCTTGATCTACCCTCTTTGTATTCCTCGAGGATGGATTTTAGTAGAAGCTCCAGCTTTGCTTGGAGTGGCAGTTGAGTGCGATATCAGTGAGACCTGGTGGGACACCCAGCCATTTCCTTCTGTACTTGTTGATTTTGGCCTCCATGGATTCCACAGTGCTAGTGCTAATGTTGTATATCAGAAGAGGCCACACAAAGCTTCAGGATCAGCATGAACTGTAATAACTACGCCTTGTAGGCCTACTTGCCAGGGAGCCCACACTGATCTATTGTCTGCAGGCTTTCTTCTGCCATCTGCTTGGTTTCCTCTCCCCACTCTGTGCCTTTCAAGGAGTTATGATACCACCTCGCAAGGACCTTAGCTGGTTCTTCTGTTACCGTTGTAAGCTTGATTTGCTACGGTGAACTTGACTGTTTTTGTTGTTAGAGAGATGTACCGTATTCAAACGATGTTTTGAATGAGTGAACACACACACACACACACACACACACACACACACACACACACACACATTAACCAAATAATTTCAGCTGGGTGTCTAGAGAAACTATAAAACTAACTTGATTATTTTTTAAGCTTACTTCTATCAATACATTATCTTCCTCTGTGTAGGTAAAGAAGGACCAGTCACCCGAGACTTTGCAAAGTAAGGAATGAAAAAATATGTAGAAGTTTCTACCGGTGTTAGGAAACTTTTTTCATCGAAAATTGCATATGAACAACACAATGAATTTCAGAGTGAAATTTATTATGATTTGGTTTATTCTTGAATGGTTAATTTCAATTTTGTCACATGCAAAAGAAAAAAAAAAAATCGAACCGTTTAGGATCAAACCAAAGGATGATGTTTGGTGAAATCAGATCCTGAAAAAGGTATGTACAAAAGTATGGCGATATCTTTGTTGAAAAAGAAGATTAAAAGAAGATTCAAATTACACGATCGTGACCAAGACGATCGTCAGAGATAACTTAAAGAAGTGAATCTGATAGTTGATGATTTTATTATTCTGTCATCAAACAAACTCGATTTCACTCTTCAATGTTTTCATTGGATTTAGTAAATTTGCTATTTGGCGGCACACAAAACACATCCAACTCATAATATGTAGTGACTATCAATCATTTGTCATCAAAGCCACTCACACATCAGACCCACACACACACCCCCCCCCCCCCCCACACACACACACACACACGTGCGTGCGCGCAGACTTAAGTTGTTTATAACCCCAGCCGATTGCAAGGTGCCATATTAGGGCTGTAGGCATACGCGCGCTTGCATACACACACACACACACACACACACACACACACACACACACACACACACACACACACACACACACACACACACACACACACACACACACGCACAGAGAAGGACAGAAGCACTCACACAGTGTACATGCATGCATGTGCAAACAGACACATTCACACTCTTACACACACACACACACACACACACACACACACCCCCTGCCCCCCTTCCCCCTCCCCCGATGCACACACAGGTGTGTTCATTAACTTGTTGTGAGTTTAGAAATACCACTTATAGTCCAAGTAAGATAGAGAAAAGCGGAAACACCTGACTGTGAAAAGGACTTATCCACATTACCCTCGTAAGAGAAGATGATATGTTGACGGATAGAGGGCTTTTTTTAAAATAATACTTTGTCAAGCTTCCTTTCAAACAATAAAGTAGCATCTGTTAAGGGGCAAATGTGATTATTGCATCGAAAAAAATTACTCAAAATAATTCAAGGGAAAATCTACTGACTGACACTGAAATGTAGCACAGCAAAAACAACATCAACATTTTTCATTTTTGACTCAGAAAAAAATCAACCCCAAGTAAGGTAAAGTGAAGCAGAAACTCTGAAAGATACTGCTTCAGGTAAGGCAAAAGAACGCAACAACATTAACTTTGACTCTGAAAAAAGAGTTGTTTTATTAATGACTTCTTGGGTAAATTACCTTGATTCAGTTTAGTATGGTTTGCTCATAGAACAGATTTCCAGACTCCAGCCACTTCAAAAACAGCACAGCATGTTTTGCCCCAGATAAAGGAGAGCTATACCACATTACACCACTTCTTAAGGACAAGATGTTTGCTTTGTCTTCTATTTATGTAATCATTGCTGTATATCATGGGTATCAAATTAACCACAGCTATGATTCAATCTTGATAAAATGATTTAAATTTAAGCTGTCAAAGTCTTAGAATTTTAAGCCTTTGTCCATGAAGTCTAGACCTCTGCATCTCAACCAAAATCGTTTTTTGTCAACAAAGGAGTAAAAAGAATCAAGACCATGGCAATGCTTTAGTCCTTTATTAAAGTATGGGTCACTGGAGACCCATGTATATAGCAATGCTTTAGTCCTTTATTAAAAGTGTGGGTCATGGGAGACCCATAGTATATATAGCAATGCTTTAGTCCTTTGTTAAAAGAGTGGGTCACTGGAAACCCATGGTATATAGCAATGCTTTAGTCCTTTATTAAAAGTGTGGGTCACTGGAAACCCATGGTATAAAGCAATGCTTTAGTCCTTATTAAAAGTGTGGGTCATGGGAAACTCATATATATAGCAATGCTTTAGTCCTTTATTAAAAATGTGGGTCACCGGAGACCCATGGTATATAGCAATGCTTTAGTCCTTTATTACAAGTGTGGGTCAGTAGAGACCCATATTGTATAGCAATGCTTTAGTCCTTTATTAAAAGTATGGGTCACTGGAAACCCATGGTATATATAGCAATGCTTTAGTCCTTTATTAAAAGTGTGGGCCATGGGAGACCCATGGTTTATAGCAATGGTTTTAGTCCTTTATTAAAAGTGTGGGTCACTGGAGACCCAAGGTATATAGCATGCTTTAGTCCTTTATTGAAAGTGTGGGTCACCAGAGACCCATGGTTTATATAGCAATACTTTAGTACTTTATTAAAAGTGTGGGTCACTGGAGACCCATAGTATATTGCAATGCTTTATTCCTTTATTAAAAGTGTGGGTCACTGGAGACCCATAGTATATTGCAATGCTTTAGTCCTTTGTTAAAAGTGTGGGTCAGTGGAGACTCGTGGTATATTAATAATGCTTTAGTCCTTTATTAAAAGTGTGGGTCAGTGGAGACTCATGGTATATATAGCAATACTTTAGTCCTTTATTAAATAGTGTGGGTCACTGGAGACCCATGGTATATAGCAATGCTTTAGTCCTTTATTAAAAGTGTGGGTCAGTGGAGACTCATGGTATATAGTAATGCTTTAGTCCTTTGTTAAAAGTGTGGGGGTCAGTGGAGACTTATGGTATATAGCATAGCAATGCTTTAGTCCTTCAGAAAAAGAATGAGTCCCTAGAGACTCCCGATGTTTGGCAATATTCAAGTGACAAGCAAAATTTTAGGCAATGTTGGACAATATCTAATGGCTCTCTGCTTCCCTTCATGTCCTCTGCTAACCAGTTATCATGCACTCAGTGATCAGAAACTTCAGAAGATTCCTTAGGCAGTCTTGTTTGGTGAGCAATCTGGTAGCTTTGCCACTCCAACTGATTGGAACTGATCGCTTCTCACTTTACAAAATGTGACCAACTTATCTGCTCTTTAAACACATCCCCAAAACACATCCCCAAACTTATCTTTTCAGTCAAGTGTTTGTAGACAATAATGTCCCCACATGTGTGTGCACAATACATTCTGTAGTAAAGTAATAAGTTTGTTGTTACTTGTGAATCAGTGAAAGTGTGAGTGTTGAATGAGGGCTCAATGAGTAGTTTTCTACAAGAATTATATCTTATGTGAATATCATTTATTATTGTTGTTGTTATCTTCATCATTATTATATGGTTTTGTCATCATCATTATCATTTTTATCATGATGATGATAATGATGATGATGATGATGATGATGATGATGATGATGATGATGATGATGATGATCATGATGATGATGATAATGATGATGATGATGATGATGATGATGATGATGATGTAGAAGAAGAAGAAGAAGAAGAAGAAGAAGAAGAAGAAGAAGAAGAAGAAGATGATGATGATGATGATGATGATGATGATGATGATGGAAATACTGCTCTAAGTACAACAAAGTAGAAAACATCAACATCTGACACTATAATGTACTGCTGCAAGTGAGGCAAGGAAGGCAGAAGTATCAGCATCTGACATTTAAAAGAACTGCTCAAAGCCAAATCAGAGTAGAAACATCAAGACATGACACTGAAAAGTACTGAGTGGTCATAGCGTCAGGAAAACTGACATGTCAACACCTGACGTTGAAAAGAACAGCTCCAAGTAAGCCAAAGGGAAGCAGAAACATCAACGCTTTATGCATCAAAGTATTGCTTTTTTAGAAGTTGAAGAGGAGAAGAAACAATTGGCAGCTGTCTTTCTCTTGGAACATAGCCTGACTTTGAACACAGGGGCATGGTTTGCATAGTGGACAGTGCATTTTTTTCTTGATCTAAAGATACTGGGTTTGGTTCTCTGCATCAGACAACCAGGCTAGAGGAGATTTACCATGAAGGTTCAACCCTCTCCCACTCCTTAGGAAGTCCTGTCTGTGAACACGGGCATTGCAAAACAAGGACAAGCAAACAAACAAAAAAAAAACCCTACATGCACTGTAAATCCCATTCAGGGATCCCCAGATTGGCCAAGTGAGTAAGGTATTAGACTCTTGTTCCAAAGTAGAAGATTTGATCCCCACCAAGGACAGCCAAGTTAGAAGATATTCTGTCCATAGAGTTGACGTCTGTACATATTCCACTCACTTGGCTCCAGTCTTTTGCGTCAGACTAAACAATTTTGCATGCATGTTGAATTGGATTCTAGCCATTGGAGAACAGTATACCATCATAGGTGGTGGAATGGATGACATTAAAATAAAACGGATACACCGCTGGTGTTGTTTTGAAAAATTATTCTAAAAGACAGAATATGGCCGCCATAGTGGTGGAATTAAAAAATGGTCATGTATGCAACTGAAAACCCCCAGGAGAGAAAACTGGATGCGTTTTTGACAGCAAATGCCTCAGAAAAAGCATGGGCATCAAGTGGGATAGCTTTGTGTCAAACCAAGAGGTGAGAGGCCAAAGCCAACAGCTTCCTGTATTAACCACTATCTGTAAAGGATGCCTACGCTGGCTAGGCCATGTATAGGGGCTCCCCACGACAAGACCTGCACACCAGGCTGTCAAGTGGGTCCCAGCAGGCAAGAGAGAGAGAGGATGACCCAAGGTGAGCTGGCGGCAGACAGTGGAGAGAGAGACTGCATCTGGCCCACGGTAATGTGAAGGAGGTTAGCAGACTGGAGAAGGGCAGATCACAGGAGATGGCTTTGACCTCATGCGTCGCAGCAAAGACTGAGAAGACATGTACACAGAAATCTCACTGATGGTGCCTCTCTCAGCCACAACAACTACAACAAAAAACTCTATCACTCTCAAATCCTTTGAAGACATTATCCCTGTAGATGGAATATGGCTATTCTAGAGGTGAAACAAAGAACAGTTACACACAAAAAATCTTACCAGTGGTCACCAGCTAAAGAGGAAGAAGAAAGAAAGAAAAGAAAGAAAAAAAAAAAGAAAAGAAGAAGAAAGAAAAAGAAGAAGAAGAAGAAGAAGAAGAAGAAGTTTTATGGAGTAAAAACTATTTGCTGAGAGTACAGTATGTTTCATACCCACTGATTTTGTTGTTGCTGTTTTTGTGCAAGTGTAAATGAATGCTTTTGGTGTATACGATTTTTCTTGTTTCAGATGTCAGAGAATGATGTTTTGGTAAGCGCTGTGGAAGTCCTGGCATGAGACAGGACAGTAAGATGAAGAACTGTGATCCATGCATCTGATGAAACGGACCCTGGTAAAAACAAGGTAACCCTTTGACTGTCTTCATTGAGTCAGATACAGGTATTGTCACATACATGTAGATTCATGTAAATTTTCAGTGTATATAGGAACTAAGACAAGAAACACACACACACGCACACACACACACACACACACACACACACACACACACACACACACACACACACACACACACACACACACACACACACATAGACAGACACACACACACACACACACACACAGACAGACACACACACACACACACACACACACACACACACACACACACACACACACACACACACACACACACACACACACACACACACACACACACACACACACACACACACACAAGCATGCGCGTGTACTTTCACTTGTGTTAACATCTATACACACATGATCTGCACAAAGTGTTTTTGATCAAACATACTCAGAGTTGGGTAGAAATTTATGAGGAATTAATATAAAATGAAATTTTGTAAATTGCGTTAAGTGAATAAAATCATTTTTTTCAAACAAAGCATGTGTAATGTAAATTGATTTTGAAAACAACCATAACATTGTATAGACATAAAAATGTTCAGTATTGTTGCAGTCAATTGGCGATGGAGATTCTTTGCCGTCAAACTCAGAGCAAAGACGGAGTGAGAGAAAGCGCAAGGATCGACTACCTCTTTTCAGTCCAGACGATTTTGACACAAAGAGGAAAACTGCTTCATTGTCAGCCACTCCGACGTCGCCATCCGTGATATCCAAGAAGCGGCGAATTGTGCGTCAGAAAATATCCCTCCGCATCTGCTGCTGATCGTCCATTTGATGTGTTGCCCAATGGTGAACGTTTTTCAGATTCTTTGTCTGCAGCGTTTGTCTTTCATGTGGTTTGATATTCCACTGTACCACAGTTAGTGCCTGACGCAGTCCCCAGCGTGATGTGTGTGTGCTGTAGGCTCATGTGCACTTTATGTGTGTGTGTGTGTGTAGTTTCATGTGTACACATATATGTGTTTGTGTGTGTGCATACGTGTGTTTAAGTGTGTGTGTGTGTATATGTGTGTGTGTGTGTGTGTGTGTGTGTGTGTGTGTGTGTGTGTGTGTGTGTGTGTGTGTGTGTGTGTGTGTGTGTGTGTGTGTGTGTGTGTGTGTGTGTGTGTGTGTGTGTGTGTGTGTGTGTGTGTGTGTGTGTGGGTGTTTATGTGTGTGTGTGTGTGTAAATGGGGTGGGTGTGTGTGTCTGTTTATATGTGTGCACAGTGTATGTGTGTGAGTGTGTGTGTGTGTGTGTGTGTGTGTGTGTGAAAAAGAGGGACACAGTGTGCTGTTTGATTGTTGATCGATAGTTGAGTGAGTAAACAGTCCATTGATTGAACAGTGTGAAAGAGAAGGGAGGGGACGAGATTTGGGGACAGGAAGGAGGCTTGAGAATAAGTCAGTAGAGATGGTGTGGAAGGTTGAAGGCACATGGGTTGGTGAGTGAAAGAGCAGAAACCAAATCAAGCGAAAAAATTTTTCTATACAAAATTAAATTAAGGCAGGAAGTTTTAAAAACTGTGTCGGCTCTGACTTTGATGTACATTAATGACCTTGTGTCCACAGGCCAACCTTTCAACTGTGACCTGTGCCAGTCCCCGTACGTCTGCAATCCCCTTTTATCGAAAGGGGGGTCAAGGGGGAACGCAGTCGCCATATGCCCATACCTCGGCAGAAGCTTAACCCTACAACTGGCAAACTCCTCACCCTTTGCAATGCTTGTTGTAAGGGATTTATTTAATTTTTTTTTTTGCATTCTGGGTAGATTCAGATTTGAATGGAGCTATTTTCACACCACTGGTGTTGAACATGCCTTATTCAGAGAAGACTGAGAGTTGTATCCTTGTTTTGTTTTTCTATATATTTCTTGCGCCTCTCTCTGTGTTGTTTGTTTACTTAAAATGTGGAGGTTTTGTTACATACTGAACAGTTGTGCACTGTAGTGCACTGGAGTGCAGTCAATGAAATTTTTTCACCAAACAGATGTGCTGAAATGTTTAACAATTCAGAGTGATTGGTTCCACCCATCAGCCCCCACCTCACCCACCCTCACCCCAAAATTTTGTCTGAGTTATATACTTCTTTTGAAGTATTATAGGATGAAGAAACAAACGTCACAGTGCTACATTTATGTAAACAGTTACTTTGAATTGTAAATTTCAGTTATCATGAATTATAAACTATTTTTTAATGAATGTAAAAAAAAATCGAAAGTCATGATAGTAGATGCATATAAATAATTGTAATCATATGGTTGTGAGAAAAGATACAGTAGCCTTGGTGTTAGATACAAATCAATATTTAAAAAAAATCTGAATCATTAATTGTAACGGAAATCTTGATCAAAGCTTGGAGAATAGGAGGCATAATAAACGAGGCAAATATTTTTTTGCTTGCACAGTAAAACAAAGGCATGTATACCCCAAACTCAAGCAAAATAGCATCCATTATTTGACTAAGTTTGTGAAAGCAGCTGTCCTTTATCACTTTTATTTTCTTTTATCAGATATTGTGAATGGGTACAAAAGTCACATGGTAAATTGCATGTAGACATGCTGAATTGTAAACTGTATTTTGAAGGAGGAGGAAAGTAGTTTAGGCAAGTGCTCTTTGCTCCCACAGCAACACAAAGGCACATGTGCTCTAAACGCGAGCAAAAGTGCATTACATGTCATCAGTTAAAAGTTACTCTGTGTAAGGTTTTTCTTATGGGAGCAAGAGTTACCCTACTTGTTTATTGCTTATTGTTTACTTTTCCCTGCCTCATTTTATTTCAAACTTAGTTTTATTCCTGTTTTTGTTCAAGCTGCTTTCTTTTATTATTTTTACTTTTCTTGGGGTATTGTGAATGGATACAATAGTTGTGTTATGAGCTGCTTGTGGAAGTACGGAATTGTGAAGTATCTTGAAGGGAAGAGAAAGAAGTTGGTTTGTTAAGAGTCATTTGTTTCATTTGTATGGTGTCTCCTACCCCACCTTCTTTCCCCTTGCTTCAGATTCCACCTGTTGTTGATGAATATCCGACCTAGCTTTATTTGAATGATTATCGGGAAAAGATAGTTTATAATGAGAACAGGGTCAGGAAAGAGGTCCTTTTCTACCCCCCCCCCCCCCCCCCCCTTGTTCTACAAACGTGTCGCTCTGTTAATTACTAAGACCAGTCTGGTTGCAGGAATATTGATTTAAAACTGCAAGAGAACATACAATAATATACTTTCAAGTGAATCCGTGTGATGATTTATGATTTAATGTGGCAAAAGAACATACAGTAATAGACTTGCAAATAAATCAGCTGTAACACTTTCACGGGAAAGAAGCTCTTATACAAAAAGTTGAAAATGCAACCTCTCCTAGGTTCATATGAGAAGGTTAGGTGATATACTTCAAAGTAATCAGGTAATGATTTATGATCTAATATGGCATATAATATATTAGACTTTCAAATAAACCAGGTGTCAGACGTTGACAGGAAAGAAGCTGTCATACGGGGAGCTGAAAAGGTAACCTCTCCCAGGTTCATATGAGAAGGTTGCATTGCATACAGTTTCAAAAGTAGTCAGTGTAATAAATTATGATTTAATACAGCCAGAGAACATGCAGTATTAGACTTTCAAATAAATCGGCTGTAACACATTGATGGGAAAGAAGCTCTTACGAGGGAGTTGAAAAGGTAACCACTCCCAGGTTTATACGAGTAGGTTAAATGATAAACTTTCAAAGTTATTGAATAATATGCTATCAAAGTAACCAGTGTAATGAATCATGATTTGATATGGCTGGAGAATATACAGTATTAGACTTTCAAATAAACCAGCTGTTATACATTGATGGAAAAGAAGCTCTTATACAGGGAGCTGAAAAGGTAACCTCTCCCAGCTTCATACAAGTAGGTTAAATTATAAACCTTCAAAGTTATTGATCAGTGTATTATCAAAGTAACCAGTGTAATGAATCATGATTTGATATGGCTGGAGAACATACAGTATTAGACTTTCAAATAAACCAGCTGTTATACATTGATGGGAAAGAAGCTTTTACACAGGGAGCTGAAAAGGTAACCCTCTCCCAGCTTCATACAAGTAGGTTAAATAATAAACCTTCAAAGCTGTAATACATTGATTATCAAAGAACCAGTGTTAATACAGAGAGCTGAAAAGGTA
>JADBJO010001719.1:77500-82500 GCA_016801955.1 Conus betulinus | reverse complement strand
TCTTCATGAGGCAACCCATTAGAGGAGACACTGCACTGCTGCCGAGTCACTTCGGTGGCGTTCAGTGGTGTCTGTTCTGATCCAACACCTGCAGGACGCCATCTGCTAATTCGCTTAATGACAACAGTAATGGCTTAGCATGAATGGCATCTCCCTCTTGAGGATGCTACCATGTCGGTCCAACAGCAGTCCACTAGTGTCCCTGACAGAACTAAACCAAGAGTGTGGAGAGGTAATCAAAACTGAGGTCAGTATGAGAGTAGGGCATGAAGGACCACAGAATTTGAGAGTTTTGAAATATTTATATGCTGATTGATGAAGAGGATGATGATGTGGATGATGCTATGGATATCCATTTTGGTCTAAAACTGCACAGCAGGGCTGAACTTTACACTTACTTTCGTAACATATCCTGATGTCACCAGGCCAGAGGGATACAGACACCTGCATTGTTAATGAAAAAATTTGAGGAACAGTCTCAGAGACACATCCATTAAGTGGATGAACCTAGACTGTGTGGTGACAGTCTCCTCAAATGAGCCGTTAGCAAGCTCAGATCTGGGTAAGAGCTGGTCAGGGCAGAAAATCTCACAAACAAGTGGCTCTTATGGGAATCGAACCCACAACCTCCCAAGCAGGAGTCTGTGATGTTATCCCATTTGCCACAGGGACTGGTTTCTGTTTCTTTTCTTGTGTTCTTTCCGTGCCTTTTGCAGTGACGTTGGTCCCATACTGCTTACTCTGAGTCCTTCAGACCCAACCCTCTCACCTCCTCCACCTCCTCATACACATGTATATCAGGAAAGTAGTCATAAAAGGTTTATTAAGTAAGAAAATGAAAATGAATGAAAGCGATCATTTTCACTTCTTTTTACATCTTTAACACCACCAGTTTCTCCCCCCTCCTCCTACCCTCTTCCTGTCCACCCCCCTCCTCTCTCCCCCTGTCCACTTTCACCCCTTCCTCATAGAGATGTATTCATGGAAAAATAGCAAATGGATATCATGCAAGAAAATGAACTGTTCTTTTTTTTCATTCTAAGTTCTCTACTCCTCAGTAACACCCCCCTCCCCCTCCTGTACCCCTCTTCCTTCCAGTAGTCTCTCTCACTTCTGTTTTTCGTGATGCCTCCAGCACCACCATCATTCCATCATTTTCATCACACAAGTGAACTCTCGTCAGGTCTCACATGATTTTATGTGCAAGCAAACAAAAAGAACCTACGAAGGCAAAAAATGCTGTTTTACCTGTTGTCCCACCATCCATGCACAGCTGTACCCTAACTGTGCTCTCGTCCCATCCCAACACAACTTTCTTCTCCAGCGGTTCCATCGGACTTGGAAACGGACACAAACGCTCCAAGCGGTTTGAGACCTTCGTGCTCCAGCAGCGGAAACGACTCAAGCATGATCTCCATCTTTGTGAGAAAGCCACGCAGCGTATTCTGTGCTACTCTAACAACTTTCTACACAAAAAAAGCTGAAAACGGAGGAGGTGAGTTTGTTGTGAGGATGGGGATAGTGATGGCTGTTTATTGAATGCTTGGCTGCAGTATTGATCAGTTAATCATATTTGTCTTACAAATCAGGGAGTGATAATGATTGTAGTAGTAATAATAATGATAGAGTATGAGAATAACAAGAATTGTTGTACTAACAATGCTCACTCCTCATGGAATTTATATATACATTCACTGAGACATGCATGCATTATTTTATGCATGACTGAACTGTTAAGTGCAAATGCAGGAATGAAAATGAATTAATAAGAAAAAAAAAGACTTAAGAGAAACAAAACAAATGATACAGAGTTTACATTTGCATAAAAAAAAAAGTTATATTTTTTTTTAATCTGGATATATTTTTTTCAGCATTTTTCATCATCAGAGGCGTCAAAAACTCCAGAGAAACAAAATGCTTTGCTGTTTATTGTTTGTGAGTAGAGAATGCTTGAGAGTTTGTTTTTTAAAAGATGTGAAATAAACAAGGAGGATAAAATTTGAAAAATAAAAGTTTGCAAACAATTGGCTGTTAATATGAAACTCTGTGTCGCAGTGTTATCATTGTATATTTCAATCTGAAATCCCTCAGACTACTCAAGTCCCAACTTGAAACTAATTATTTATGCGGTTTTGTACATTTTAATGCTGTCGGGTGTTGAAGATTGTTCTCGTAATGTTGATTGTTTTCTCTTCTTCCTCAGGGCTTAGTTTTTGCTGTTATTAGAACTGCTTTGGTTCCTATTCTAAGCAGCCATCCTCACAATTAATTTTTTGAAACGATTATTGGAAGTATTGCAAAAACAAGCAGGATCAATAATGATCGTGAAGATGACAGTGCTGATAAGCCCTTTTCCCTGCTTTTTCATCAGTGTCATCATTTTCAGGAATTTGATTGATTGGTTTTGTTTTTTTCTGAATGTATTCATCCTTCAGATGCATTAGGTTTTTTTTTTTTTTCCAAGGCTGATATCTACCCTTGAATATGACTGGGAGCTCCCTTCATTTACCACAGTCCTGCCTGCCAGTTTTTCGGCGGTAGTGCGACTTGGGGCGGGTTGTTTGTAAACCTGTCCATGTACTGGTAATTGCTAGCAGCATTGGCAGACATGTTTTAAACAAAGCTAGCTTTGGCTTCCACCTCCAGTGTGAAAATTTTAAGGTATGGATGGTGTTTTTTTTTTTCTCCCAAGAAACCCAGGACTGAAAAGAATTGGACTGTAACAACTATAGGGGAACCAAGGGAAGTAATGATGACCTATAACCAGTACTTAATGGTTTAATGTGGTTGATTGATTAATGGGTTATATTAAATGCACATCTTAAGGCATAGCTGCATGTTGATGAAAAAGTGATATTAAGATATGATGATAAGTATTCTTGGCATTGTTATTATGACCAGTGGTATTTAATTATGATGACTGTTATTGTTGACATTGCTATTGTGACCAATGCTATTTAAATATGATGACTATTATTGTTGACATTGCTATTATGACCAATGGTATTTAATTATGACGACTATTATTGTTGACATTGCTATTATGACCAATGGTATTTAATTATGATGACTATTATTGTTGACATTGCTATTATGAGCAATGGTATTTAATTATGATGACTATTATTGTTGACCTTGTTATTGTGAACCAATGACAGCGAGGACGACGTGCTGAGCGACAGAAAGGCAAAGCGGCACTGGGTTTGTTAGACCCCCTGGAGTCCCTGGGCAAACGCCATTGCTGTGTGGATCGCTGTGTTGGGGTGAGTTGCTGGCCTTGAACAGGGTTATCGCATCGTCTGAGTGCACAACCACAGTGTTTGAAATCCCATGGAGATGGCTTTCATGGATATATTTACTTGATACGTTACCCCTCGACAGTAAGGTCGTAGCATTGCTTTGTTGTATACAGGATTGATGTTTGCTGCTGTTATTTTAGTGATCATAGCAGTGTGGAAATGCCAGTGCTTGCTCAGTACACACAGCTGCTCCGCCTTCAAGAAGTTCTGTGATAGTAACTTCTTCTTTTCTTCCACCATCTTGACTGCGCTGTTTTGTTTTCAAATTTATTTTTGTCTTTTTTAGTCTTTTTTTTTGTTGTTTTATTTATTGTTGTTTGCTGTATTTCTGTATTTGCAGAACATTGCTTGCTGTGTCTTTGTTCTGAAAACTCATGAATATTCTCTGATGGCAGTTTATGACATACCAGTTTGTTTGTTTTTTTTTTTTTCCCTCTGGGTTTTTTTTTTGGTTATATGGCATTTAGGTCATGAAAGTTATACATTGTCCTGTCTTTGTTCTGGAAGCTCATATGAATATTCTCTGATGGCAGGTTATGACGTACCAGGGTTTTTGTTTTTTTTTTTTTATGTTTTTTTTTTTTTTTTTTTTTTTGATTATATGGCATTTAGGTCGCGAAAGTTATACATTCTGTCTGGGTTGGACGCTAGCTGTCTGTTCTGCATGTGTAGGTATGGTTTTCTTCAGTATTTTTTTTTTTAGCATTGAAACGGTTTTCTTTTTTTTTATGATTATTTTTGTAAAATCTGAAGTGAAAAACTAAGGGTATTGGTTGGTGTTGTATGTTATTTTTTGTTTAATCGGGAGTGAAAAACTCAAGAGTTAAGGCTATGGATGCACAGCCTAATGTTTATAAGCCTTAAGATGTCAAGTTTGGCAGCCATAGGACTGCTTGTGTTGCTCGTTTCCTTTTCAGGAGTGTGTGTGTGTGTGTGTGTGTGTGTGTGTGTGTGTGTGTGTGTGTGTGTGTGTGTGTTTAATGGGTACAGTTGTTTTGTGATGTGACGTTTGTCCTTTTGCTGGTTTAAATAGCCTTAGAAAAGCTCTGTGTGGTTTAAACAAATCTTAAATAAATGTCAGCGAACCGCCCAGAGAAACGTGGACAAACGAGTCACAAGACAACACACAACGCGTTTCGACCTCATAGGTCTTCCTCATAGGTCTTCCTCAGGTGAAACAAAGACGGACAAAATAACGAAAATGCACTTAGCTTTGATCGCTTCAGATTGCTTCTGAGTTCAGCGCAAGGAAGAGGCGCCTTCCTTGCGCTGAACTCAGAAGCAATCTGAAGCGATCAAAGCTAAGTGCATTTTCGTTATTTTGTCCGTCTTTGTTTCACTGAGGAAGACCTAAGAGGTCGGTCGAAACGCGTTGTGTGTTGTCTTGTGACTCGTTTGTCCACGTTTCTCTGGGCGGTTCGCTGACATTTATTTAAGATTTGTTTAGATTTCTGCCTGCAGTCGTTTCACTCTGCAACTAGATCTGTGTGGTTGTTGGGCTATACAGATTAAAACTTGACACTTGACTGTTTTCAGTGAGCAGTGGGGAATACTTGGTGGTACCTGTCTCTCCATGTTTACTGGTGCATGAAAAGAATTTTAGATATGTCCGTCAACCACTGAATGCTAACTCATACTTCAGACATCTTTGACTTGTGTATCTGATCTTGTGTGTACATATACACACGTGAAGGCGTTTCC
>JADBJO010001719.1:42500-72500 GCA_016801955.1 Conus betulinus | reverse complement strand
TGGTGTTCTCTTCTCCCATACCTTGGCGGGATTTCTTAGGGGCACCACACTGAAGTGCAGTTCACCAAGTCCTCCTGTTCTGTTGGTTGTGTGTCTTGCTTGGGTCTTTGCAAGTAGTTACCCCCAGTTCATTCTTCAGTGTTGTAGGTCAATCTTTTTTTTTTTTTCGGCTTCTTCTCCGCCTCTCTCTCCCGACTGTTTTTCTGTGGAGGATTGTTTTAGCAAGGCCACTGGATCCATTTACATGGCCATTCCACTGTAGTTTCATGTCATCAGGAGGAAACCCACCAGAGTGGACTCTGCTCTGCTGCCGAGTTGCTTTGGAAATGTTGAGTGTGGGTTTCAGTGAATGTGTTTTGTTTGTTTATCTCATATTGTTTACTGGATTTGTCCATTGGTGGAGTTTCTTGATTTTCATCTTTTTTCCTCTATTTTGAGATGTGTGTGTGTGTGTGTGTGTGTGTGTGTGTGTGTGTGTGTGTTTAAAACATATCCGTGGCATGGTTTTCATGGGACGTAAACAGTCTCAAAAACAGAAAGGGGAGGAAGGGGTAGTGCGGAGGGGCGGGGAAGCAGCAAAAGTTTATTCTGTAAATTTTTTCCCCCTCACAAAATTTTTTTTTTCCCCCAATATGCAGTATATAAATTTGCCTAATATGCTTCTTGGCAGTAATTTCTGAGAGGAGAAAGATCATGACAGCCTGTAGTTTTTGATTTACAGACAAAAATTAAAGTATAAGATATCTGGTTACAAAATGTTGTGTTTTGGTCAAACTTTTAGCTTGGCTGTTTCTGGATCTGATTCGTCGTTAATGCCTGAAATAGAGCAGTCATTTAAAAGGGAAAAAATTTCATGTTTAATTGTACATATGGTAATTTATCACTTCTAAAAAAGAAGGAAGTTAGCAGAGGATTGTAAGGGAGTGAACACAGTCTTTAGAAAAGTATGTTACTAGATCTTTTTATCACATTCTGTGTAATGTATATGACTTTTTTTTTTTAGCATGCCTCAGTATTCACAAAAATGAAGAAAAAGCTGAAATTCAGAATTCTAACTGAATATACCTGACATTACGTCCTCGTAATTTTTTGTTTTACACTCAGCCAATACCGTGTAAAGATCTAGTTTTGATCTGGAATGTAATCAAGACTGAAATACTCATCATCTTGTGTCAATTTGAGTTGTTTGCGGTGTCTAGATACTGAGAGCAGACACAGCACAAACAGGAGCAGATCCTTCTCGGAAACGTCGCTGGTCAACAGCACGTCCTCTTTCATTGGTGTGACTGGCGGCACCCTCTCACTGTCGGCCATTCTAGATGGAGGGGTGAGTTCCCTTGCGTTTTCAACTTGCGAGCTGTATGTGTTAGTGTTTATGCTGCGTGTTTTTGGGATGGAGGCAAGCTTGATGCGTAAAATTAAAATGCTTGATTCCGCCCAATATAAGAATAGCTCAGTCGGTAGAGAGAGCCAGACTCATGATCCTGGTATCCTGGAGTTGTGGGGTTTGGATCTTTGCTAGATTGTTTTGGTACAGTAGGATTTTCCCTCAGAGGTAATATTTGTTCTGACTTCTTTCCCTGAAAAGACCTTCAAACGAGATTTGAAAACAATTTTCAGTGTGTGAAGTATCAACAACATCTTGCATTCTTGTAAAACCGCATCACCAAGTTTCGGAAGAGAAGGCCTCTGTGGCCTTTGGTGGGGATGACAGGGGTGCACATAGCATGCATCCTTTGTGAATAACTGCAGGAATGAATGACTAGTAACTAATGTGAATGATTATCACCAGCAGGGATCTCTTCAGTCAGCTCTACTCAGGTAGGCAGCCCGTTGTGTAAATGTGATCCAGATTGTAAAGGGCTTAGAGTTGAGGTCTCAGACTGAGGATAGGGGCTACATAAATACTCTTAATAACAATAGTAATCTCAGGATTTCAGTTTCAAACCAGTGACATAAAGTGCATTTTTCTGAATGTCTCGGTCAACATATATGCAAACCTGTTACTGAATTGGCTTTGTCAGCAATTGCATGTTGTCAAATGATGCAACATTTTTTTTTTTCTAGAAATCTGCAGTGTTATAAATCAATAAAGCAAGCATGTGCAAATAATTTGTTTTGGAGTGAAATCAAGTGTAGCGTCTGGGAGCTAGATCAGGTCAAAGTGAAACTGATGCATGCACACGCACACACACACGCACATGCACAGACACAGACACAGACACACACACACACACACACACACACACACACACACACACACACACATGCACACACACACACACACACACACACACACACACACACACACACACACACACACACACACACACAATGCACCCCCCCTCCTCCCCATGCCAGTCCTCTCTTTGAAAGCCATTTGGGACTATTTAATGGTATGACAATTATAGACCCTGGGCCGTTTGTGTCTCAGTGTATGTAAACTTTGTTTTTTTTTACATAAAGGTGACATTCAGTGTCGATACAGCTAGCTTGCTGTCATGAATCTTTCGATATCACCATTTATGTTTTTGATTAACAAGTCAGAACTGGTGCGGTTTATCCGTCATTTTCAGTTTGCTTCTATTAAAGTTATTGCTGAAAGGCAAATTTTCATCTGATAGTGGCCCCTCTTACTAGGTTTAAGATGTCACTTTTGCTTAATAAAACTTAGTAATGTCTTAAGGTTACCTTGTCGTTAGTGAAAATTTTTGGTAACTGGAAATTTAAGAACTGAAGCATTAGAGGATTTTGTAAAAAAAAAAAAAAAAAAAAAAAAAAAGTGCCTGTATGAACTGTGCAGATGGAGACACAGGGGCAGCAGCAGATGCTGCAGCTGCAAGATGAGTTGCTGCAGCAGCAGTCGTCCATCAGCCAGCAGCAGCAGATGATTCAGCAGCAGATGTCGGTGCTGGGCAACATGCAGCAGCAGTGGTCGTGGACTCAAAATGCTTCGGTCAGTAATTTGTTTGCACTGTTCAAGACCTCCAGTTATTTAAAAAAAAAAGTGTTAAAAAACAACTCCACCAAACAACATGGACAAACATTTCACAAAATGCAACATGTTTCGTCCTCTTAGGTCTTCTTCAGGCAAGATAAACAATACTCAGGACAACGAAAATGAAGAATGAGCAATCACTTATCTTGTCAAATTTGGCGCAAGATCCAAAAGGTGATGACAGTCAAAGGAATATTAATTTTTGTTACTACGTGTGTGTGTGTGTTGGGGGGGGGGGGGGGGGGGGGGGGGGGGCAGGAGGCATAATTTTTTTGATAGGGGCTTTACAATATGCAGAATCAAATGTTGGTGATCAGTTGTATGGAAAGTATGTTTTCTTTTTAAACCCCCACATTTGTCAACCGAAACATACGAGAGAAATGCTTTCAGTCAAAAGCTGAGTCACCATCTCTTCAGCCTTGCCTTTCCCCCTTCCCTCCCCCCCCCCCCCCCCCTTTATCTCTCTGGTTCCTGAATTTTGACTCCTGGAGGTTGGCAGCTATGTGTGTACAATTTTCACAACCAGATTACAACAACAACAACAACAACAACAACAACAAGACAAACAATCACAAAACTGGCATATACTGAGACTACAAAAGGGATGGGGGAAGTAAAACACCATTTTTTACCCCCATGTATTCAGGCTGATACTCTTGCAGACACTCCCTGTATAGACAAGCATGGATTAATCCCATCTACCCAACATAGGGAGTGGGGTTTTGTGAGTGTGACTGTTTTTTATCCTGCCATTAAGACAGCCATACTCCGGCAAGGGGGAAGGTGCATGCTATGAGTAATGTCATCCGTACCAACGGCCAAACTGGCCTTCTCTTCTGAAAGTGGGTGATGGGATTTTGACGTGTGTGCAAGATGATATTCATGCGTTCACACATGGAACCTTGGTTTATTGTGTCATTCAAAGGACTGTGTGGGGAATGGAGTCAGAACCAGTGTAAACTCCAAGCGAAAAAAAAACCCTGTACCGAAATGGCCCAGCAGAGATTCAAACCCGCAACCCCAGGATTACCAAGAGTACGAGTCCAGCACTCTATGGACTGAACTATTCCAGCCCCCAAATCAACGCCATAAAAGAGTTTCCAGAAGAACATTTGCAGGAGAATGGTCCTTGAGGATAGGAATTCGGTACATGAAAATAAAGAAAGACAGAAAGAAAGAAAGAAAGGAAAAAAAAAAAGGCAGAGTCAAAGAGAATAACAGAAACAGGAAGTTTTTTTTTCCCTGTCATATCTTCTATGCACTTTTTTTTTGTTTTTCCATTTCTTTTTATCTGTCATAGTTTGGTTCATAAACAATTTCATCTGAGTATCTATCAATCCATCCATCCATCCATCCATCCATCATCCTCCATTCTCCACCCATCTTTTTATCGATCTAACCATTAATCTATCTACCAGTGACACACTGTTGTGTGTTGCCTGTGACACTCTGTCGTGTTGCCTGTGACACACTGTTGTGTGTTGCCTGCCTGCACACACTGTTGTGTTGCCTGTGACACACTGTTGTGTACCTGTGACACTGTTGTGTATTGCCTGTGACACTCTGTTGTGTATTGCCTGTGACACTCTGTTGTGTTGCCTGTGACACACTGTTGTGTGTTGCCTGCAACACACTGTTGTGTTGCCTGTGACACACTGTTGTGTGTTGCCTGTAACACTGTTGTGTGTTGCCTGTGACATACTTGTGTTGCCAGTGACACACTATTGCATTGCCTGTGACACACTATTGTGTATTGCCAATGACACACTATTGTGTGTTTCCTATGACACACTGTTGCCTATGACACACTGTTGTGTTGCCTATGATACACTGTTGTGTTGCCTATGACACACTATTGCCTTGCCTATGACACTCTGTTTTGTGTTGCCTGTAACAGACGATGGCCAACATCCAGCAGCAGGTGCTGCAGCAGATGACCCAGCTGCACACGGTGCAGCAACAACTGGCGGCCTCCATCCACAACCTTCAGCAACAGCTGGCCTCCCTGCAGCCTGTCACACAGATACCTGTGGCCCAGATACCTGTGGCGCAGATACCTGCTGTGCAAATGCCTGCCACCCAGATTCCGGTTTGCCAGGTACCTACTGCCCAGGTGCCTTCTGTGCAGATGCCTGTAGCCAAGATATCTGCAGCCCAGGTACCTGCCACTCAGATACCTGCCCAGGTACCTAATGCTCCGTTACCTGTTGGTCAGATGCCATCTGTGCAGATGCCTGCAACCTTCCAAGCTGCAGCAAGCGCTGCGGTTCCGCCAAACACCCAGTTGTGTGCTACGCTTCCGAATCCACCCAACAGTCAGGTTATTGGTGGGCTTGCAGATCCCTCCAACACTCCACTGTCTGTGGGTTTTGCTTCAAACTCTCAGGTGTCTACAACACTGCTTCCTTCCATTTCAGGTCTGCCGAGTGCTCAGCTTCCTGTCCAGCTTCCTTGCAATCCCAGCAGCACCCTGCTGGCCGTGCCGCCAATCATCAACCCTGTGAACGCTCAGGTGCCCACACAGCAGTTCATCAGCACGGCGGGTGCCTTGTGTCCTGGTCAGCCCATTGTCAGTGTTCCAAACAGTCACCTGTCTAGCCAGGAGTTTGTGAATCCCCCGAACACTCAGGTACCTGTAGAATGTAAGGGTCAGTCTGTGCCGACTCAGCATGTGCCTCAGTTCAGCAGTCATCTTGTGGGGTTCAGCAGCTCCCAGACAACCATGCCTTTTAATCCACAGGCCCAGACTGATCAGCAGAGCCAGCAGTCCAGGTCTGTGGCTGTGCCTCAGCCTGCCGCAGGACACCAGCCAGAGTCTGTCCTGCCTGTTCCTCAGCCAGCCAGTTCTCTGCTGTGCCCTTCACAAAGTTCTCCACTGTGTCCTCCTCCAAGTTCTGACTTGAGCGCTGCGCAACCAGACACTCCTCATCAGTTGGCAGTGATGCCCAACGCTCAGTCTGGCGGCTGGAATAGGAACGGCCTTCAGCAGCAGAATTCACAGAACATGTTGGAGCAAGGGATGTGTGGGCAGCAGGCTCAGAGTGTTGTGATGACACCAGCCACTCAACAGCCCCTGTGTTTCTCTAGCAGTGTCCAAGACCTAGGGCAGCAGCCGCTCACCGTACGCAGTCACCTTACCAGCATCAGAAGCAGCAACAGCAGCCTCTTGTTCAGTGTGTACAGGTGTCTCAGCCGATATCACAGGGGGAGGTCAGAGGTCATGCACTCAGCCTCAGTGGGCGGACACTTCCTGTCAGCCTCCGTCTTATTTCAGCTGCCAGGTCTTCCAGGCAGAAGCCTCACAGTACAGGTCCTTGAAGCAAGTGGAGTCAGCCAACGGAGTGTCGGAGAGAAGCGTGCATCAACAGAACGTTGTCACCCAGCAATGGACCATGCAGCAGCAGCAGCAAACAGTGACAGTTGGACAGCAAGTTCAGCAGTGTCAGCCTCAACCCCGCCTCCGTCTCATCCAGTGGTGGTCACCTGGATTCCGCCGGGGCAATCCCAGCAACAGAGCGTGTCCCTGAACCTGCTGCCTCAGACGGCTCAGTCCTCACAGTGTGGGCAGTCATCAGCTGGTCACCCCCTGCAGAGTCTCAGCCAGTAACTCCACCTCAGCTGGTCAGCTATCCCCAACAGTCTCAGACCTTAACACTTCAGCAGTTGTCGTCGCCCCCCACACACAGACAGTAGACTCGGCGCAGTCTCAGGATCAGATCCAGCTGCCCAACCAGTCCCTGCAACAGTCACCTCAGCAGAAGGAACAGCAAGGTGCACAGTTGCAGGATCAGTCCACACATCCAGCACATCCTCGGCTGGATCAGGAGCACCAGCAGCTGTTCAGACCACCTCCTTACAAGACACACACAGGCAGACACAGCAAGACTGGCTTCAAAACCTCTTTGCTATCTAACCATGCACTTGACTCCAGCAAAGCTTCGGACAAGTGTACCAAAGTTCCATCTGCAAATGTTTCTACAGCTTCATCAGATGGTGTGAATCATCTGGTTGCTGGTACTAACGTGGCCCAGGGTGCTGTGCCTTTGCCTTCACCTCAGAGGACTGCAGCGTCACTAGACAGTCAGATGTCAGGAAGCTCTCGAGCAAAGGCTTGCAAGACGGTTTCCTTGGGTAAAGGAAACAGCGGAGATGCAACACAGCCTGAAATACAAGGTTACCAAATGCCGATCACTGGAATGACACACACAGAGCCTTCCCTGCCCGCAAGTGTCAAAGTCATAAAAAAGTAGCACAAACTGATGTACCTCTTTCAGTGAAGATCTCATCTTCACGACAGCTGACTTCAGTGTGTAACAGCAAGCCTGGTCAGGATTCTGTTGTAGTGACAAGCAGAACAATACCAGTGACTGAATTGCTGTCCTCCACAGATCCAGCGTCCAGTGCTCAGAGTCAGCCGGCACCTTCTTCTGCCAGTTCCGTCCCTGCCCAGCCCCTGATCCTCACCCTGCCTCCGCAGTTGATGATGCCCACTGCAGGTCTTAATCCACAACCGATAATTCTGACCAACGCTGGTGGTAACACCCCAACCACTGTGCTGCTGCAGCAGCCAGTAGATCTGGCCCAGCTGTTGGGGCAACCGGTGCTTGCCACACCAAAGAACATTATAAATGCAGAGGAAGACAAGGGCAACAATGGCAGGCAGAGTCACCAAGCAGGCCAGAGTGAGAAGGTGTGTGCAAGGCAGCAGACGCATACAGGGAAGTGTGTCACTGTTGATACAGGGGTCCAGCCACCTGGGAAGTCACAGCTAGGTGTGTCCAAGCCTGCAGTTCTCCCCCTGTCTGCTGCCTGCACCACTCCTTTGCCAGTACCTTCACCTGTGGGTGCTCCCATCACTCTGTCTTCCAGCCTGACACCGCTGATATCCAGTGTCATGACGTGCTGTTCATCTCTCATGTCCCAGACCATGTCCTGGACTGTGCTGGGTCAGGTGATGGCACCATCCACCTTGCCGCTGTCTGTGCCAGCCTCCCTTCCACAGACAGTGACCTGGACTGTGTTGCCGCAGAGTGTGCCGTCTGTGGCGCCTCAGACTGCTGCATCAGCCAGTGTCCAGCCCTCGGTTTCCTCAGTCGTCCTGCCGCAGACAGTGTTGCCAGCAGTTGTGCCTCAACCGTCAAATGTTATCCCCACCAGTATTCTGTTCAGCAATGTGAATGCAGCTCTGCCGTCGTACACCCTGTCTCCCTCAGTGACTTGTGCAGGCCAGCCTCAGACCGTTTTATCCACTGCAGTGAGCAAGAGTGAAGTGAAAGCTGCACAGAAGAGTCTGGGAAAACAGACACCCAAGAGGAAGAAAGTGACTGTTGCAGCAAAAGCGGCAGCTGTCGTTACAACAGGAAATGAAGAACTTGCTCTTCTGGGTAGTCATTCGCATAGAACAAGTGCTGCACAACCCGCTGCTGCAGCAGAGATTTCTGTTGTGAAAACAGTATCGACAGCAGCTTTGCCATCCAGTGTTACGACATCCATCGCAATGAAAACACTGTCCTCGGGCAGAACTCTTGTTCCTGTGAGCAAGGCACCTCTCTTTACTACTCTAGTCCTCCCCAGTACACAGCTTGTTGCTGGTGGCAAGCCTTAATCCAGACCAACCCTTCCAGACAGTTCTTGTCAGTCTAGCTCCCACTTCTAGCCAGGTGACCACGGTAAGGTCAGCTTTGTCAGCGGCATCTTCAGCTCCAGTGAGAGTTCTCTCTTCTGAAGGTTATTCTGCACAGGGTGCTACTAGCTTAACCAGCAGTCCTACTCTGCCCTCAGTTGAACGTCCCTCTGTGTGCAGTCAGACTTGTTTGCCTGCTGGTCCTCCGCTGAGGAGTATTCCCACCCTGCTTATGCCTGTGCCAAACCAGACTGTTGCAAGCTCGGCCCAGATCCTAAGGAATGCGTCGACAGTCCTGATTCCAAGTGCGTCCGTGACTCAGCAGCAGCGGCTGCGAAACCCCTGGCAGTGAGGGAAAAGTTGGTGCAAAACAACCAAGTTCAGAAAAGAAAGCAGATGTTGCTTCTCCACTGCCAACATCCCATGTGAACCCAGCTCCGTCGGCCACAGTCAGTAGTGCTGGCTGTCCTCCTGCAGGAAGACGTCCACGGAAGAAACAAGGGACTAAAGAGCAAAGAAAGAATGTGTCAGGGAAATCCACAGCTACTAAACCTGTCGAGGCTTCATCAGTTAGCAGGAAGAACACAGGAGAGGTTTCTGTACCTAACAAAGTGATGTCAGAGTCCTGTTATCCTGTGGATCCTGTGAGCAGCATATCCGTCACAAGTTCAGATGTCGCAGGCTTTAGTGAGAACATAATGGTTGTGAAAAGGATTTCCAACCGCCTTGTAGCGATACCTCAACTGGGAAGGGTAATTCAGGCTCCAGCTGTAAAGGTAACTTGGTGTCTGACATTCAGTTTTCTGAGAAAGGTGGAGAAGTTTCTGCACCTGTTCCATCTGCATCCATGGCCGCCACAACCACAGTGTTTTGTGGAAGACCAAAACAGGCTGCTAGAATCAAGGGGAAACGTGCAGTATCTTCTATGCAGGCTTATCCCTCTTGTGATGTACGTTCTCCTCCTTGTGCCCCTAGTAAGTGTGTTCCTGTTGTTCAGGGAAAGGTTCCTTCTGCTAGTGCTGGTCCGCCTGCTGCCTTGTCAGGGACCCAGTCCTTTGCGTCATCTCCGTCAGCATCACAGGATCTGATTTCACAAGTAATTGTTCCATCTGTGGCACAGACGCTGCCTAAGTTGGCCGTGGTTCCGTCTTGCCTCCAGAACGTGACACCAAGCAAGCAATCCTTGCAGAGAGCACCACAGTGCCGGTGCCGATCGTTGAGTTGAGAGTGGCCCAGACTGCAAATGTCCACATTGGGAAGTTCAGTGGTTCAGGTTAGCGAGGTGCCTGTGCAATCAGTGAAAAGTTCAGGGGCAGATCCACAGCTGTTTTACTCCCCACCGCAGGCAACAATATAGTGAGATGACCTCTGCAAGTGAGAGCATATCGTCTTCACCTGTTATGTTGCCAAGTTCAGATAGAAATGGTTCTACAATTATGAAGCAGACACCAGGTAATCCTCAAAGAAATGTGCCACAATTTGTCAGTTCATCATCTGTGCTTGCGGGATCAGAAGCGGCATTAGCAAGGTCTGTGACATCATTCGTGACATTATCTGACAGCGATGTCGTTTTCCGACAATATCACCATCTACCGAGGTGTCATTAAACAGTGTCTCGGCTTCCACAGGTGCATCTGTTCATCAGTTCAGTAATATGTTGAGTAACAAGAGAAAAGTTCGGTCAAACAGTACACCACTGCTTCAGCACGCGATTACCAGTGGCCTGACGCTGGTTGTCACGTCTGTACATACTGGCTCTCCTTCCAAACAAACCCTGCCTACCTCTTCACCTGCTGCTTCCATCAAGGTGACCTCACAGACCCCCCTAGTGTGTCCACAGACCAACCCTGCTTTGCCTGTTGTTTCCTTGGTCACCTGCCCCCAGCAGACAACACGTCTCCCGCAGCAAGCTATGTCTGTCCCACTGGAGAATCCAACATCTCCAGGGACCCAGAGCAGCAGTCCTTTCAAAGTGGTGACTTCACAGTCACAGCTCCTTCAGACTGGCTTTCATGGCCAGATCCCACCCACCCCAGGTTTTCCCTTGAAAAATACAGCTTTGCGGACCACCCAGGTTATGAAACACACACAGAGAGCCAAGGTTTTATCCACTACATCTGGAATCCAGGATCAACCTGTGTTAGTTCCATCTGGCGTGCAGCAGACGCACTCCTTAATGATACCATCCCATACACAAAAAACTTCATCCCTTGCCAGCGCAGACCACCCCCACTGGTTTTCCCTGTAACTGTGCCCCCCATACAGACAGTGTTGCAGCAGGCAGTACCTCATATCCAAAAGCCCATGCCTGTACTATCTCAGGCCATTCCATCATCCTGTCGGGCCACTCCTACAACATCCCAGACGATACACTCGACACCTCAGTCCACACCGGAGACACTGTGGGCAATACCAACGACGACCCAAGGGACCCCCACACCTCCACAGGCTACATCTCCGCTGCAGGCCACATCCGCAGCATCGCGGCCCACGCACGCAGATTCCCAAACCAAACCCTCACCGTCACAGAGCATTCCCCCACCTCAGGCCATGCCTGGTGGTTTCCCTGTCAGCGTCACACCGTGGGGGAGGGCAAGGCAGATGATGTGCATCACCAGCCCCATGAATCTACAGCAGCTGCAGGTGCTGCTGTCCCACCTCAAGCTGCCTGCTGGGTGCGTGGTCAAGCAGATCTGCTCTCCTGTCAAAGGGAAAGGGTCAATGACGGGAGTGGGTCTTGCTGAGATCACCGTGCCGGCGCCCTCACTTCCTGCAAGCTCGGCAGCTCCTGAGAGTGAGAGTGGACTTGATAGGGAGGGGTCATCACGTTCTGTTGTGAAGCAGCTGTCACTGGACACAGTTCAGGGAGATCACGGTCAGACTGTCGCTAGTGGGCCAAAGTCCTATCCTAAAAGGCTGATTCTGAAAAGGGTAGTGGCGGTTTTAGGGTGCAGAGGAAGACTACCAACATCAGTGGCCACAACAGCTCTCCTGGAATCCCTAAAACTCAGCCCAGTGGGAATGTAACCCCTCCTGCATCATTCCAACAATCTCTGACTGATGGACATGCCTCATCAATTTCCGCAGCCACACTGCCTGAGGTTCCACTCTCTGTGACCACGCCCATGAAGAGTAGCAAGGTCAGGAAATCCAAAAGAAAGCAGCGGCACCACAACAGTCAGCAGCCTGACCTGTAGGCAGGACTTGGCCAGGCCATGTGCTGAAGTGGTGTCAGCAGCAGGTGAACAGTTCTCCCCTAAAGGCAGGCATGTCTCCGAGACTCCAGGTTTTCACAGTACCTCAACTCTTCATTCGTCTCCCAGCCTGTCTGCACAGTCAGATCCCCTTCACTGTAGCAAGCACCTTAAGTCCCCACCCGTTACGGTTGAAGACGCTGTGGAATCAAGGAAAAGCAGAATCTGCTCAGTTGAGCATGTATGCATTTCCCCGGCCTGCTTCCAATGCAAATTCCAGTCAGATAATTGTGACAGAAAATACAGAGTCCTCTTTGTCCATGAGCGTCGGCAGAACCAGAAGCAGGTGGACAGACTCAGTGTCAGAGAATCAGGAGTCAGAGAAGTTTCCTCTGGGTGCCAGTGCTGCATACTTTAACCAGACTTTCTGCAGAGGAACAAGCAGTCCACCGGGGCCAGACATACCTGGCTGTTCAGATCAGATTGACACCTGTCTAAGTCACCTGCCCAGGAATTATGTGAGCCAGCCTCCAGGTGATGATTTCAGATCCCTGCAGCCCGAGCCTCGGTCACAGCCGTCAAAGCCAAAGTATCCAAACCGTAGAGGGTCACTATCGTCAAAAACGACAACTTTTGCAACATCTGCACCAGCCAACAGAGAGGCATACGCTGTACAAGGAGAAAGTGAAGGCAGCCCAGAGATTAGTCAGGATGCCAACCAAAATTTTGTCCAAATCATGGAAAAGTCAGATGGTTCAAGAGCAGAAGATGCGACTACAGGCTCACCACGGCTGGATTCCTCTTTGTCACCCTCAGCAGCAGTTGGGATGAATATCAGACACGTGGTGACGTGTTCTAGTCATTTTACCAGTGCGCTGACTGCTAGGAGCAAAGTCCATCAGAGTGAGATGCCCAGGAGTAGCAGTGTTCATAAATCAGGATCCGACTCTACGTCTTCTGTCAGTGTTCCTCATCATTTGAACTGTGATAGCATGTCTTCGAGGAGAAGTGCTGTATCCCATTTCGCTTTTGATTCTGCCTCATCAGCAAAGAACGATGCTGCTCACTCAATGTCTGCGTCTACCACCAAGGACAGAAACTGTGAGACCTCTGGTGCCACTATCACTGAGAGCAGCAACATTCCTCAGCATAGCGTTGTTCCCCGTTTAGTATCTGATAATGAGCCCTTGCCTAGAAGCAGTGTATCTCGGTTGTCGAGATCTGATCATGTCCAGACAATCAGGACCAACGCTTCTCATCATCATTCGGTACCCAGCATTGTTCCAACTCCCAGAAACAGTGGCC
This sequence comes from Conus betulinus, assembly GCA_016801955.1. Taxonomy (NCBI): domain Eukaryota; kingdom Metazoa; phylum Mollusca; class Gastropoda; order Neogastropoda; family Conidae; genus Conus; species Conus betulinus. The sequence continues at coordinate 59,380 of JADBJO010001719.1, read as the reverse complement.
ACTTGATGTCTGATAATGTGTGCATGGTTAGGGGTGATGATACTCATCCTTGGCCGTCTGATCTGGCAGCAAAGAGCGCTACTATCCCTTACCACTTCATTCCGGACAGTGCCTCAGTAGTTAGGAGTAGTGCATCTCATTACGGTGTCGTCAACGCCATCTCAGCTGGCAGGGGTAGTAGCACTCAACATACAGCGCACGACGCTCAATATGAACACAGAAACACGACTCCTCACCACGTTTCCCATGACACCAATGTCATGACCAGGAGCAACATCCCTCCCGTCTACGGTGATGCTGCCACAACTACATCCTTCTTCCCAGACCCCTCTGCTGCTGGCATGGCATCAGCAACGGAAGCAGCAATGTGACCTTGGTTTTCAACCCACCCCATGCGGACTCTCTCCCGGTGTACACCACAGCCACGCTGGATCGCCTGCACACCACCTCTCCAGCCGTGCTGCTGCCTCCCATGGAGCTGGACGACGCCAGCCGGGACGTGGAGCTGCTGTCAGGCCCTGGGTTTTTCCCCTTCCTGTCCACGTCTTCGCGCAGCCGCAACAGCTCCGGAGCGTCCAGTATTGAGCCGACCATCACCATCGACCCGGCCCTCCTGCCCTATGACCTCATGCAGATCATGACGCAGCAGGGGCTGGCCTTGACCGTCACGGAAGTGGTGCCGTCTGGTTGGAGTGAGGATTCTGGATGACTGTGCGTTGCTTGGTCGTGTTTGGTTAAAGGATCTTGACCACTCTCTCTCTCAGTGTGTGTGTGTGTGTGTGTGTGTGTGTGTGATTGCAAACATTAATGTTGAAGCATATTTTTCACGCAAGAATTTATTGTGACATGGCAACAGCCGTGCTATATTTCCCTGCAATTGGCTGCGCTATGAACAGCATGAACTGAAAACGTTGTGTTAATCTTGAATCTCGTATCTTAAATCCTGTATTCTTTCATTGTAAATTTGTTGAGCAAAATGGCACCCACCAGAATATCTTTTTGGTGATTGAATTACATTGTATGTTGACAGCAGTTTTATGTTGAAGTGGGGTTGGGCATTTGTTGTGTACAAAATCTTGATAACTGTTTTTTATGTGCATATTTGTTTGCAAAATCTTGGTAATTGGGTTTTACTTTTTTTTAATGGAATACGAATACTAATGCATCATAAAATTGAAGTTGCTTCTAGAATGATAGAAAATGGGAAGATACGAAATCAATGCATCCAATGACATAAGACGTCGTGTATCTTAGTCAAAGTCAGTTGGTGACATGCATGTGGAAACATCCGAAGCGCATTGGGCCCATCAGCCTTGGAAGTGAGTAATGGGAGAGCGACGCACACTATTCACGCAAACCATGGCATGAAGTCATAGGCAGGACACCATGCACTTGAACGGTCAAGAGAGAGTACTCTTAGGTCAGCCCTGCCCTCATCTCGATTCCTGTCACCCCCATCCCTACCACCCCCCAGGAAATTTCCACGAGATTGGTTCTGCCGTTTAGTCTCATTGTAATCTCACTCAGTACATTGTTTCATTTTTTAATTTTTTTTTTTTTATTTGAAGTGAAGTGCACGTTCTGTAGAGGTTGGAATGCATGAGATTTTTGTTGCACAAACTTTGTACACCTCTCTCCTACCCATTTGTTCAAATCACTCTTTTGTCCGTCAGTCCTCTCTTTATGTTGTTCTTGTGGGTTGTTTTCTTCACTCGTGAGTCAGAGTGGACAAACTGCCTCTTTGTCACCTGGATTGTAGTGTTGTTCCCTTTGTCATTTCTTGACTGGAGTATCCGTCTTACCTGTGCCTGGGAGTGCATTTATTTGGCAGGTCGTTTATGGTATCCCTGAGGGTGTATTGTATAGTGGTGTCATTGTTAGCGGTGGGAAATGCGTTTTGTTCGCACATACATGTGTAAGATCACTGTGCCTGCACATGTGCCTGTGTATTGCGTGTAGGCCTGTACATTCTATGAGTGTTAGCTTGCCTGCATGCGATAGCTTGTTCTTGCAGAAGTGTGTGATTGAGCGCGTGTTCCACTGACTCATCTTTATTTATTTATTTTCTTAGGTCATACAAAATATTTAATCATGTGACCAATTGATATTCATTTTGACAGTTCTGAGTGTCCCTCCTTGCAGGATGGATAAGTGAACGACAAATGGATCCAGTGGCTGTGAGATGAAGCTCATAGTTTCTTTTTTTAATTATTTTTTTTTTGTATTTAGGCATGTAATGCTAGATAAAGGCCACAGTGAACATGCTCTTTTAACTTATTCATCCATATGAACACATTCGGACTTAAACGCACATGTGTACACAGTTCTGTATGGCAAATTCACCATGGAGTCATTTGATTATGAATACGAATGTATTTGACTTAAACCCTAGATTATGAGTATGAATGCATCTAGCTTTACCTCTAGATTATGAATATGAACCTATCTCTCTAGTCTTTTATTTGTGACTTTGTTTCTTAATTTAAAAAGAAAATGAGGAAAAATGTTCCAGAGTTTTGCTGCTGTGACCAGATGTCTGATCGAAGTATAGAATCTCATTTTGTTCGTTTGTTTTTTTTTTACAAAAATTTTTATTTTTACCATTGCTCACAGAGACTGGATCTGTCTTACGTGTTACTCAAACGCAGAAGTAGAATTGCTGGGCCGCCAAATGAACGAACAAACAAGTTGAAAAAAAAAGAAAACTGACATGATTTGACCTATTGGTCTTATTCAGGTAGGAAGACCATCAGGTTCAAACGCGCTGTGTCATTTTGTAAATGAGTTTATTCTGTTCTGTTCGTTTGGCAGCCCAGTGATTGTACTTCTGTTTCATGTGCTACAGTAACACCTGCCTGCAGTCAGCCCATGTTTAAACCTTACACCTGACACCACAAATACCTTTCAATTGAACTTCCTCCATGCCTGTTGAACACTTCATGAAAATTCTCAATGGGCGGCATTTGAAATCTTAGCACAGGAGAGAGAGATAATGTTGCTTATAGCCCAGCTGACCGTAGAGGGCTGTCACCTCGCTGAAGTCAAGTCACAAGTCATGAAAAAATAAACAAACAAACAAACTCATTCAAACCACCCTTTAAAAGACATCTTCTAAAAACATACTGGAAACTTCGTTAAGAATCTTATTTCCGTAAAATCGTTCATCAGATGAAAAATGTTGACCTCTTTCAGAAACTCAAAGATCACATCAGGCGGGACATCTCTGAACAAGGTTTTCATGGGTCTGCTGTAAATCCTAGCAAACAGTTTACTCTAGACAGTGTGGAGAGAGAGAGAGAGAGAGAGTACCTTTATTATATGTCCTGTAGTTGTGGCACTGTTGTTTGTCTGATTTGTATGAATGACTTTTGTGGGTGATATTGAAAAGGAACGGCACCTTTTTAGGGGTGGGGGTGGGGGTATATAAGACTGAAAATGGCAAAATGGTGATGCAGAGCCTTGTTTTGGGTCAGAGATGTGGCTTTTGTTTTCAGAGCTGTGGTGACCTATGTGTTACAATGGCCAAATGAAGCGGCAGGCGTTTTGTTCGGGGTGGAAAAAAAAAAAGTGCCTTTCTTTGCATGTCGAACAGAAAGGTGGCAGAAGCGTGTGTCCTTTATCAGTGTCTGCATTTATTCAGGGGGTCGAGTATCCACAGAATATCTGAGCTGTCAACAAGTGGAAATGTTGCCAGTGTCCCTGAGTACAGACCCCCTTTAGGTCGTACAAGCTAAGCTTCATCAACTAGTTCATGGGGGGTAGGTTGGGTACATCCTTTCCTGAAAGGGTCGCGATGCTGTGAATTATACCTGTCTTGTAGCTGTGAGGAGGGTGGTTTTCTTCCTTTTCATTATAAAATGACTATGGTGGTGGTGATGGTGGAGGTGGTGGTGTGTTTTAAATGTGCTGTGCTGTTCTGCGGATGTCACACCATTATCTGAAAACATTGACACACAAATGACCGTGTTTGGAGTCTGTGGTAGGAAAATAATTCAGTTCTGGTATTTTGTCATAGTGTTCAGTATTATTACTGTAGGCGACTTGTGTTTGTGTTTTATTGAAAAAAAAATTTATTTAGCTATTTGTCTGTGTTTTTTTTATGTATTGGTTGACTGATTTATTGTAATTGTAAATGAATGAGTTTTAAACCTTTTTTTACTCTTAAAGTAAAAAAGAAGAAAATTTGGCGGAGCTCGAAGCACCATTGATCGAGTGATTGTGTATGAAAATAGTGTCGGTGGTGTTGGAAGATATTTTGCATTGAGAGAGGGAAAGGGGGCAGGAAGAGCACTCAGCTTCCAAAGTTTCTAACAAAAGTGGGAGGGGGCGGAAGGGGGGTGGGGGGGGGGGGGGGGGGGGGGGACTCGCATTTTGCCATGGTTTCTAGAAGAGATGTTCTCTCGTCTATTGAAGGAGACGGTGTGTGTATATATGTGTGTGTGTGTGTGTGTGTGTGTGTGTGTGTGCACACGCGAGTGTACATGCGTGCCAATATGCATGCATGCGTGTGTGTGTAAGCACCATAACATGCTGTCCCTACTTTTTGGTTTCAGTTTTTTTTTTTAAACCGGTGTCTCTCCAACCCTCCCATCTCCCCCCCCTCTCCCATGCTCCATGCCCCCCCCCCCCCACTCCCTTTTCTTCCACTCCCCCCCCCCCCCCCCCCCCCCCCCCCCCCCCCCCCCCCAGCCCCTCTCATGGTTCCGACGCCACCGCGTGTCCCGTCATAGATCTGGTTGAGTGGTGTTTGTATGAATAAAGTTTTAAGGGATGGGTCGGATCTGATGGATTTGACTCATGTTCCTAGTCTCTGATTCTCTAACTCCCTTTGCTTTTCTTTTTTGTTTTTGGTTTTTCTTTTTTTTTTTTTTTTTTCTTTTCTGTTTTTTTTTTGTGTGTGCATTTTTTTCTCTCCAGTTTTTGAACATTAAATTAGGAGGTTAAATATATAGAAAATAATTCTGGTGTCATTGAGTGAATGTTCGTTTATATGCTCTCTCTCTCTCTGTTTCTGTTGGTCTCTGTCGGTCTGCCTCTTTCTGTCTCTGTCTCTTGCTCATTGGGCATATGAGCATGCATGCATGCATGCATGCATGTTTGTGTGTGTGTGTGTGTGTGTGTGTGTGTGTGTGTGTGTGTGTGTGTGTGCGCCCCCTCCAGTGTGTGTGTGTGTGTGTGTGTGTGTGTGTGTGTGAAAAAGCTGGAGAGAAAGGAATGCATGCACATGCTTAATACGAACATATGTTTCAAAGTACGTTTTTTTTTCTTTTCTTATAGCAATAACTATACTACTTTATTTCCTGCTGACCCGCTTTCATTGTCCCTTCAAGGGCATTATTCACACGGCGTATTTTGGTTTGTTCCATGTACAGCCACATGCCGAATGTCCACTTGAAACAGTCAGTACCTGGTCAACAGGAGGCAACCCGTTAGAGGAGACCCTGCACTGCTGCGGGATCACTTTAGTGGTGTTCAGTTATGCCTGTGCTGATTCAACATACGCAGGATATCGCCTACTAAGTCCTCTACTGATGACAAAAATTCCCTTTTGAACCAGTATTGAGTTAGTCCCCCTACCCTCCCCCCCCCCCCCCCCCCCCCCCCCCCCTCCAAGAGGGCGCTTCCACGTCCATCCAATGACAATCCTCGCAGTTGAAGATGCTGACGACATTGACATGCATTTACAACAATGAGGGTTCCGGCTTAAAGAGCAGTTGATTTTTTTAGTGTGTTTTGAGTCCCTAACGATGGTCAGTGAAGGTAATAACACCGCACAGTTCTACTTTGGTCTGAGACTGCCAGACAGGGCCCCTGTTCAACTCGTCCTTTCATGATTTATCCCGGCGTCAATCAGGCCGAAGAGTGTTGGTCAGGTAAATGGTAAGATGGTAATGTTGCCTACAGCCCAGCCGACCGCAAGAAACGTGAGCCACACTATCTGACACACCTTTAAGCTCGACCATGTGGTTGCCAGGTTTGCGAGTTTGATGCTGTAAAAAGTATGTGTAGAAGCTGACGGGGGTTGCATCACAGTGGCATCGTTTCACACCCATGGTTTGGCATTTTCTCACTCTTGGTTGAACTGTTACGTTGACTGATGAAATAAAATAGACCTCTTCAGGAAACAACAAAAAAAAAACTAGCACACAAAAAAAAACCAAAGAAGAAGAAGGAAAAAAAGGCGTGAAAGAAAGAGAGAGAGAGAGAGAGAGAGAGAAAAAAACCTGGAGCTGTGGAATGCAGATTGAGTTACGTTTTCTCAGTTTATGGATCTGGCAAGTAAATCCAGAGAGTCAAAGACTTCACATTTGAAGCGCTCGTCAGAACAACGATCGGGATATTGATTGTCTGCGTTCCAGATGTACTGTTCAAACCCATGCTTTAGCATTTTCTCTCTGGTTCAACAGTGACGCTGACTGATGTGGCCAAATAGCTTTGTGCGTTTGTCCTGTCGGGGTCATGTTCGCTGAACACGAGCTTTGACACAGATTACCTCCCTTGAAGATTTTCGAACGTCGTCTATTGAGCTGCCGTGTCATTCACTGTTATTGTTGATCGTAGGTAGCAGTTGTCTTTGTTGTTTGTCATTTTTTTTTTTCTCCCAGGATGTAGCCATTTTTGTGACAGCCCTGTTGAGTTTGTGTGATCGGGTTTTTTTTTTTGAAATAAAATAAAATAAAATAAGGGAATAAACCGCATGTTTAAAAATGTTACATATAAGTTTCATCGTGGTCCTCGATCACACACACACACACACGCACAAACGCGCGCGCGCGCTGGATCACACACACACACACACACACACACACACACACGCACACACACACAGGGCGTTATTTTATATATCTTATGAGGAATAAAGTCATACTGAAATCACTTTTGTTTACTTTGTAAGGATGGAAAAGGTGAATTTCATCAAACTGGTCTAATTTCGTCGCTGTGTAGAGAAAACGATGCCAGAATATGAAATAATCTACGTTTTAATTTATTTAAAAACGAAACAAAACAAAAGGAAGAAAAAAGAAGAAAGAAAGAAAGAAAAAAAAGTAAGTAAAAACACAAAACAAAACAAAACCCCCGCCCATACACACATCTCCAGGTCCTCCATGTACCTTGTCCGAAATGAAGTCTAAATTTCACATTGCGGCATTCTGGTTTCAGTTCGATGCCTTGTCCAAGATTCGACTGAAAGGAGTTCTGACTTGGACAGGAATGTTAGTCTCCCTCTACTTCAGGTGTTAGGCCTATATACTTATGTTAGGAAATGTAAAATGAAAGTCTCTCTCTCTCTCTCTCTCTCTCTCGCGCGCGCGCGCACACACACACACACACAAATACTTGCACACACACACACACACACGCGCGCGCGCGCGCGCGCGCGCGTGCACGCAGACACACACACACACACACACACATGCATGTACAAAATAGCCTAGATACGCACCGTGCGTGTATGCGCACATTTTTTACTCTTTCCAGAATCTCATTCACATACCCATCTTTTCTCTCTCTCTCTCTCTCTCTCTCTTCAAGATTTTCGGCTGGTATCACTCTTTCGAACGAAAACGCAGAACGAAAGACAACACAAAGTAGGCATAGAAAATGGCGCTTGACTGTGCGTCATACGACAGTATGACGTCAGCCGTCTCTGAATGTTCTTGGTGGCTAAAAGGAGCGAAAGTCGAGATAAGAATTGGGTACACACAATTAGGCTAACCGGTTTTTCTTCCAAGAAACCATCAGGTAATGTGTGTGTGTGTGTGTGTGTGTGTGTGTGTTATGTGTGTGTGTGTGTGTGTGTGTGTGTGTGTATCTTACCTATCTTTAGAAAAAAAGGCAAGGTCAGTTAATGATAAAAAAAAGTTAATAATGGTTTAACATTAAACAAACATACAGAGTGAGGTAAGGGGGGGGGGGTGGGGGGGGGGGGGGGGGGGGGGGGGGTGAGGAGGCTCACTCACTGAATGATAATGAATATAACGAGAAACTGCTAGATCTAAATTCGAATGAAAGCTGATGCACCAGCATGACAGTGTAAAGGAATTGTTCGGGTTGTGGCTTCATGTATGATGTTTGCTTTTTTCTCCCCTTTCTTCGTTCCCCCCCCTAACTTCGCTTCTCTTCTGTTTGAGTTCTTTGCTGACTTCTTTCTTTAAGTTGTCTGGTTATTTGTGGTTATTCCTGAATTCTTTCTCACACCCTTCCTCTCTCTCTCTCTCTCTCTCTCTTTTCTCTATTTTTTCCCTGTGTTTTTCTTCTTTCAGGGTCCTGGAGAGCAGTAGAAGTACTGTTGCTGCAGCTGCATGGTAACTCGGAGTCAGACAAGAGCTCTGCTGATCTGAAGGAGAACAAGTACCACGTGCTGTGTGACAGTGGTCAACTGTTACCGGACAGTCTGATTATAAAAACAAGAAGAAGAAGAAGAAAGAAGAAGAAAGAGCAACAACAGCAACAACAACAACAAAGAAGAAGAAAGAAAGAAGAAGAAGCAGAGCAACACAGCAACAACAACAACAAAGAGAAGAAGAAGAAGAAGAAAAGAAGAAGAAGAAGACAAGAGCAACGACAACAGCAGCAAGAAGAAGAAGAAGAAGAAGAGCAATAACAGCAACAACAACAAAAAGAAGAAGAAGAAAGACGAAGAAGAGAAGAAGAAGAAAAAGAAAAGAAAAAAACCAACAACAACAACAAACAACAAAACAACAACAACAACAACGAAAAGAAGAAGAAGAACACCTCCGACAATCCTTGTTCACTTCTCACAAGTCAGTCACTTTAAAGTTCTTTTTTTTTTTTTTTTCCCCCTTTTCTCCTTTGTCTTTGTGTATTGCACCTGATGTCTTTTGTTTTGTTTGTCTGTTTCTTTGCTTTGTTTGTGTACAACTTTCTCTGTTTTCTCCTTCACATTTCAAACTTCTCACTGTCTTCTAATGTGACTAAATAGATACATGAATGAAGAGAATTTGTGCGTCAGTTCAAATGTATATACGACCACATAGACCTGTTCGTTGACACAACACACGTACACAAAACATACGCACGCACGCACTTACGCACGCACGCACACACACACACATGCATCTTTTCTCCAAGCTTTTAGATACTCTCTGTAAATCATCACCGCACATTTTTCTCACTTGTGAAAAGAAAAAGGAAGGGCAGGGACGAAAGAGAGGTGTTAAGAGGGGGTGGGGGTAGGGGTAGGGCTGCAGATGTAAAGGGAAGAGTGGGGGGGGGGGGGGGGGGGGGGGGGGGGGGGGGGGGGGTGGGGGAGGGGCGCATTCATTCTAAGATACCAAAAGTAGCACGGAGAAACTCTCCAAGCATTCAGTTCAACACCACTATCAGTATCACCTGGTATTTCAAGAGCAAATTCATTTTCGTATCGTGGGTCAATGGGCGCATCGATTTCTGAAGCAGTGCACCAACCTTCTTTCGATTTCACTGCCAAAGTTGCTCAGAACAACATCGTCTTCGCACGAAGCAGAGCCCGGTAAAACTTCAGCGGGGATTATTTCCTCTTCTCGAAGGGAAATCACTCTTGCAGAGAGCTTGTTCTCAGAGTACAGCTACTTTCGCAACAATCTGCTTGAAGACCGTACAATACAATCGTTAGATTTCGAGCACTTTCCCGTAGAAATGCCGCCTAAGAAGAAGTTAAAACCCCTTGAGGGGCAAAAAACTTTGTTTCAGGCGTTCTCTCGTGGATCAGCTGAGGTTAGTACTGACTGTATTCCGTCTACATCGACCGCATTAGACCCACCACCCCCGATGCCACCGCATCAAAACCCGCGGAGACTGCTGACGCTGAAAAAGAACAGCAGCGACACTTTCAGGTCGCGTGGCTGCATTCCTTTCCCTGGTTAAGGTATGAGGATGGCGTCATGTTTTTGCCAGGACTGTCGGGCATTAAAGTTTTCAAACACTTTGGCTCAAGGTACCAAGAATTTCCGCACAAGCACTCTGACGCGCTGTAGATCAGGTTTGTATCCATACAGACTCACACACCTCCCCACCCCTACGCACACACCCACCCACCCACCCACACACGCATATACGCACGTACATACGCACACACGCGCACATACACACACACACGCGCGCGCGCATTCGAATACCCACATTAACACGCGCGCGGGCACATGAATACGCACCTGAACACACGTACGCACATACACAGACACAGACACAGGTACACACACACACACACACACACACACACACACACACACACACACACACACACACAGGTACACACACACACACACACACACACACCACACACACACACACACACACACACACACACACACACTTTCTTGCCCGTTCATTGGTAGGAAAGGTGAACACAAAAATTCGAAGATAACGAAAGAGGTGTGTGTGTGTGTGTGTGTGTGTGTGTGTGTGTGTGTGTGTGTGTGTGTGTGTGTGTGTGTGTGTGTGTGTGTGTGTGTGTGTGTGTGTGTGTGTGTGTGCTGCATGCCGATGCGTGTGCGTGCGTGCGTGCGGGTGTGCGTGTGCGTGCTGCATGCGAATGTGTGGGTGTGTGCGGGCGCGCGCGCGTGTGTGTGTGTGTGCGCGCGTGCGTGCTCGCGCGTGCGTGTGTTGTATGCAAATGTCTGTGCATGTGTCCAACAGAATGATGGAAGGGCTGGCAGACGACAGCGAGTCCTTAGACATGGACATACCAGATAGCCATCGTCGAATCAGCTTCGTCTCCGCCAAGAACTCTCAGGAACTCATCCCTACCCACCTGGACCGGACTTTTGAGTACGTCAAAGTTTGGTTTGTTGTTTGTTTACACGACGCGTTTCGACCTCTTGGGTCTTCTTCAGGTAACACAGACAACATTCAGGGCAGTGAAAACCAAGAACGAACAATCACTTATCTTCTCATATTCGGTGCAAGGTGTCTGTTTTACGTTTGTTTTCACCTGAAGAAGAACTAAAAGGTCGAAACCAGTCGTGTTTTGTCTTGTGATCTGTTTGTTCAAATTATCCTGCGGTATCACCAACGATTCTTTTTGAAATTTGTTCCAGTTTCCGCCTGCAGTCACCCCACTTTGAAACTAACTCGTGGGCCTACGTGTCAGTTTCTGGGCCCACTCTCGTTGTGAATGAACAATCTTGTCAAGTCAGTTTCTGGGCCCACTCTCGTTGTGAATGAACAATCTTGTCAAATCAGTTTCTGGGCCCACTCTCGTTGTGAATGAACAATCTTGTCAAGTCAGTTTCTAGGCCCACTCTCGTTGTGAATGAACAATCTTGTCAAGTCAGTTTCTGGGCCCACTCTCGTTGTGAATGAACAATCTTGTCAAGTCAGTTTCTGGGCCCACTCTCGTTGTGAATGAACAATCTTGTCAAGTCAGTTTCTAGGCCCACTCTCGTTGTGAATGAACAATCTTGTCAAGTCAGTTTCTAAGCCCACGCCCTCGTTATGAATGAACAATCTCGTCGGTGTCATTTCTAAGTCCACGCTCTTGTTGTGAATGAACAATCTTGTCAAGTTAGTTTCTAAGCCCACGCTTTCGTTATGATTGAACAATCTCGTGGGTGTCAGTTTCTAAGTCCACGCCCTCGTTATGAATGAACAATCTTGTCACTGTCAAGTTTCTTAGCCCGCGCTCTTGTAGTGAATGAACAATCTTGTCATGCCAAATTTTAGAAAGAGAGGGGGTTAGTTACCGCCAAGGACACAGACAAATAGAGTACGTGTCTTGTATTGTGCTCAGTTTGTCTGTGTCCTTGGCGGCAACTAGCCCCCCTCTCTGTCTAAATTTTGCTTTATTTTCTGCCCTCAGTCACTCCCTTTTGAAACTTGTCAGGCCAGTTTTTCTAAGCCCAAGCGCTCATTGTGAATGAACAATCTTGTCACGTCAGTTTTTAAGTCCACGTTGTCGTTGCGAATGAAGTCTTGTCACTGTCAGTTTCTTAAGTCCACGCTCTCGTTGTGAATGAACAATCTTGTCATGTCAGTTTCTAAGTCCACGTTCTCGTTGTGAATGAACAAATTGTCATGTCAGTTTCAAAGCCCACACTCTCGTTATGAATGGTTAATCTTGTCACTGTCAGTTTTCTAAGTCCACTCTCTTGTTATGAATGAACAATCTTGTCACTGTGAGGAGAAAGAAAGAGAGAGAGAGAGAGAGAGAGAGAGGGGGGGGGGGAGAGAGAGAGAGAGTTGGGGGGGGGGGGGGGGGGGGGGGGGGGGGGGGGGGGGGGGGGGGGGGGGGTCGGGGGCGTCACCACACCACTTCTACTGAGCGACAAACCCATGAATTTACCGGTCGCTGTGATCTCGTCTTGAGTTCGCCGCAGACATGAGAGAGAGGAATCGTGACAGCAGGACTTCGAAGAACCGTAGAACCCGAGACAGTTCTTTTCCTGCTGATCAGTGGACTGGATAGAGACCATACTCTGGGCTTCTATTCCCTCACGACATTACTCCGATGTCAACCAGGCCAAGGAAATACAGACACCTGCAGCGTTGCTAAAGGACATTTGCCAACGCTCGGAGACACAACCGTTAAGTGAACGTTTGTGGACACCCCTATGCTCACAGCAGAACTGTATCCTTTCAGCAATCCCAAACAGCGCATTTTTTCCCCGTTTATCTCGGCACTGTTACGAATTAATAACAAATACATGCACTGTGATTAAAGTACTGAGTACAGAATCCACTGCAAAGAAAGTATATTTTACAAGGGAATACGATTTCTGTAATGAAACACCTGATGAATGAATGCTTAGCAAAGTATTGTCTGTTTTACGCGCGTTCGATGAGAAGCGGTCACTGCGTCTGTCCGCAGTATCCCTGGTCATTATGAGAGAGAGAGAGAAAGAGAGAGAGAGAGAGAGAGAGGGACAAGACAAGACAAGATAAGACAAGACAAAATTCTTTATTTACGAGGATAATAGATAAGCATTGATGTGCTTTTTTTTTTTTAACATCCAGTCCTCACCCTGAATAAGGTCCACAATGCAAAATGCAAAGAGAGAGAGAGAGAGAGAGAGAGAGAGAGAGAGAGAGAGAGAGAGAGAGAGAGAGAGAGAGAGAGAGCGCACGCCGGTAAACACAGCAAACAGCATCATCCCCAGCGTGGGAATTTTTATTGAAAACGCACGCTGGCTGGAACTGGCTCTGTGACGGACAACACGTGCCATGCGCGCGCGGCTGTGGGACAGAACGAGCAGGCTACATCCGTCAAGGGAAGGTGCATTGCTGTCAGCTGACGGTCAGCTGTTAGCCTAAGGGGTCCAGAAACGTCTCTCGGCTGTGTGGTTCCAGCGGTTTCCTGTGGGCACTTCGGATGTGAGTGGCCAGGGCGGAAAATCGCCGGAAATATAAAATGCTTCTGACAGGGCTGGAAGGAACTCGCGACCTGCTAGCCTGCTGCAAACCTGCAGCACTGCAGGAAGAACTCCCTCTTGTTCTTCGTTATCTTTTCTCTTCTGCGACTGCGACTACTTCTCTCTCTCTCTCTCTCTCTCTCTCTCTCTCTCTCTCTCTCTCTCTCTCTCTCTCTCTCTCTCTCTCTCTCTCTGTAATTCAGAACGTGTACACAATCAAGAGTCTCTTTCTCCCCCCCCCTCCCCCTCCCTCCCTCTCTCTCTCTCTCACTCACTCACTCACTTCCCTCTCCCTCCTCTCTTTCTCTGTCACTCTGTCTCTGTCAGTCTGCCTGTATGTCTGTCTGTCTATCCCTCCCCCTCTCTCTCTCTCTTTCTCTCCCTCCCTTCCTGCCTCTCTCTCTCCCTCCCTCCCTCCCTGCCCCCCCCCCCCCCTCCACACGCCTCCCTCTCTCTCTGATTCAAAACGTGTGTACAACATTCAGGAGTCGGCTAAGGCACGCCATAGGCACCATCTTCTTCGGCTCTGTGCACGTGCGCGTGGCCTTCGCCCTGATGGTGGCCTGCGGGCTGTGCATCATCAACCGCCACTGCTGTCACCCGGAGCAAGGGCAGGACTGGCAGGACCTGGGGGTCTACTGCCTGGCCTACGGCTTCTGGTTCGTCTTCTGCGTGCCCATGCTGCTGGCTCACCTCAACGTCCGGCTGCTCATGCAGGTCGTGCACGGCCTCTTCAGGGTGGGTGGGCCTTCAGCTCACACACACACACGCACGCACGCACACACACACACACACACATGCACACACACACGCACACACACACACATGCACACACACACACACACACGCACACACACACACACACACACACACACACACACACACACACACACACTCAGGGAGAGGAGAGTTCGTCGAGGAGTTTCCTGAACGTAGGGTTTACAGTTCCAGTTAAGGGTGAGATTAACGTCCTATTGGCCTGAGGCCCTTAAGGACAAGCTTACTGCAGACATAGGTCTGCATGATTGTAGCAACTGCTGTCGCCGGCAGTAGCGGGTGAGTTGCTGTGGGGTGTGGTATCTCTCTCTGGTCTCTCTCTCTCTCTCTCTCTCTCTCTCTCCTGTCTTCAGGACCACCGGGCGGCTCGGGCGGCGATGGTCCTGTGCTGCGTGAGGCCGCCTCAAGTAGGGAGCAGAGCAGGACGAAAGTCGCTGGAGCGCTGCACGAGTCCCTAATATTCGGCGGGTACTCGCACACTGCGGCCGAGAGGGCAATTTTTTCAGCCCAACCCCTAAGGAGTGCCCGCCATGTCTGCTGCCCCAATTCAGAGCATGGCTTTCCCAGGCCACGGTAGTCGCAGTCAGGCAGCGCTCCTTCGCCGTTCGCCCCACATCTCCAGGAGCCGTCCCCCGGCGACACAGGCTAGACCCGCCGTCACCCATATGGCTAGAAAGGTTGACTGCGCCGCCCGACACTGATCTCTCACATCAGTGTCCCTCAAAGGAGAGCTGCTACCTCTCCCCTGGCGTCCGCTGCTATGTCACACTCGCAGTGAACTAGGCCACGGACGTAGGGGAATCTCGCCCTCTTTTATAGCAACTTTTGAAGCCTTGTCTTTGATCATCTGACTGATATATGCAGATTTGTGCAGATGGGTGATGGTTGAGGGGGGGGGTGGGGAGAGGGCAAGGTGCTGGTGGTAGAGCGAGGTTGTGGATGTGAAGCGAGCCTGTGTCAACTAGGTGTACGGTTTTGTGTGCTGCCTGTTGTTTTAATTTATTTGGCGTGTCATTTGATGTGCGTTCTTGTTTACTGTAAACTCCTGGGGCATTCCGTTGATCAGGCGAATAAAAGTTAATAATAATAATAATAAGATGATAATAATAATAACAATATAATAATAATAATGATAACAACAACAACAAGAATGATAATAGTAATGATGATGATGATGATGATGAATAGTATCATAATATAATAATAATAATAATGATAATATCACTTCCAAATTATTGCATTTACGTGTACATTTTGAGTCAGTTTTTTTTTCTAAACTCCTCATTTCAATATTGAGCAAGTAATTCACCAATAGTCGTGAGCAAAAGGAAAAGAGAAAGTCCCATGCCTATCGGCAAAGAAGGCGGTACAATGCCAGGGTTTAGGAACGGCATAAACGACAGCTAAACTCATCTCTTGCCTTCCGCCGCCGTAACCCCCCTTAAACTGAACAAAATGCCTGTTTTATATTGGGCCGACAGTGGTTTGTAAACCGTTAAAAAAAAAATCTGACGCAGTAATAAGTGGTTCGAATGTATGACCGTTAGCTCCGTTGCCGAACGTTTAAATTGCAGGCCTCCCGGAGACAGACAAACACACTCATTCTGTCCGGGGCCAACATGGTTAGCTACTTCATTTTCAACTCATAAGAAAAGCTGCGAGTTGTGATAATCATTTAAGAAACTGAGGGTTTTTTTTTTTTTTTTTTTTTTTTTTTTTTTTAATATCGTTTGACATGTCCTGTGCGAAGTGCACGTGCGTTCGCCAGGGTTTAGTGCTTATGTGTTGATTTGAAAAACAAAACAAAACAAAAAAAAAAAACAAAACACTGATAACTTATAAGAAAAAAAAAAACCCATTGTACTGGCGCCCCCCCCCCCCCCCCCCCCCCCCCCCCCCCCCCCTTTCATCTTCTTTTACTCTTTACTTCTGATTTGAAAAAAAGAAGTTCTGACTTTGAAAAAAAAAAAAAAGAAACTCTTGTTTTGGAATGGTGAAATTCGAACTTCTCTCCTTTACTGCATGAACAGTCACTGGAGCTCTGCACTGAACTGTACTCCGGTTTTTTTTTCAGCTCTCTCCTTGGTGTCGGCAGGCCTGGGTCTCTGCCAATGTTCTCCCCGTCCCTGCAGTGCTGTCAGCCCATTCCATTTTTGTCTGTCTTCCCTTCCTTCTCCCTCCCTCAGCAGTTCCCCAGAAGATTGCCTTTTAAGTGGCTAAACTATCGGAGGATTGGTTTAGCAAAAGTCATAGGAAGATTGTTTTTTTAGCAAAGTCATAGGAAGGCTGCTTTAGCAAAGCCATCGGATAATGTGACAGTGCATTCACTTCCATAATTTTCGTCAGTTTTTTTTTTCTTCCAGATCCTGAAATCAAAATAGGGAAATCTCCCATTCCAGCTGTCAAAGAGGCCAAATTCCTTGGAGTTACTTTTGACCAAAAACTCAACTTTCTGAGCCACATTAAACACCTCTCAAACCTTTTTGCCAGAAATCTCTGAACAGTCTGCGGGTCGTAGCACACACTGACTGGGGCGCTGATAAGAAAACTTCGCTGAACCTCTACAGAGCCTTGGTCCGTTCCAACTGGACTATGGTTGCGCTGTGTACGGCTCTGCAAGACCGTCTTAACTCAAACTCTTGGACCCTATCCACCATCAAGGGCTTCGTCTCTGTCTTGGAACATTCCGCAGCCCCCTGTGTACAGCCTGTACGCAGAGGCAGGTGAACCTTTACTGTCCAACCGCAGGCTGAA
>JADBJO010001719.1:20000-37500 GCA_016801955.1 Conus betulinus | reverse complement strand
CGAGTTGTTGAAAAGCCATCCAAACGAGAACACACACACATAGACAGAACGCGCCTTATATACAAAACTATTTCTCTATCTATTCATTTATTCATCAATATAAATGTGCGGTTACGCGAGTACGCAAATACTTAATACTTTCCACGGCGTTTTGAGCTGTTGTCATAGAAGCCATGTCTTGTAAAGGGAGCAAGAAGACGAACACACACAAAAGGCAGAACGCGATTTATATATAACATCCATCCATTTATCTATCTACCTATCTATCTATCTATCTATCTATCTATATCTATCTATCTGGTATCTATCTATCAAACAATTACCCATTCATCTATCAACAGAAATGTCCGGTTACGCGAGTACGCAATGACTTAATACTTTCCACGGCGTTTTAGCTGTTGTCGTTGACGCAAAACCGATTTAAGCGAAGAAAGAAACACACAAACATTCGAAAGAACAAGGGAATAGTCAATAATGTATGTGTTGAAGCAAACTCATCAAAATCAACCCCCCCCCCCTCCCCTGCCCCTTACCCACCCCTGTCTCGCTCTCCTACCCCCTCCCCCCCCCCCGGGCCATCTCTACTTGCTGTCAACTGCACCGTTAGATATAACGGGAAAAAAAAAGAAATATAACACGAGATGACAGTCTGTGGCAAACACGGAGCTCACACATGTTACATATTACATTAACAGTTCGGATGAGAACATTTTGAAGAAAATAACAAACAAGTAGTACGATAACTCTTGCTCCCATGATGAAATAAATCAATACACACCCGTACCTCCAAACAAATGCTGCTTCCGAGACCGAATCGATATGACAGCACAGAGCACGCAGAATAAACAAAGAAGAAACATGAAAAAAAAAAATCCACCCTTTATACCCTACACTGGATACATCATCTACACAGCAACAACAACTGGAGAAATGAACAAATACAAATCAACAGTTATTTAAGACTGGCACATCCTTTTCGATCTTTGATATAGTCAGACAAGTTCACGGACGAACAGTAACAAATACAGGTAACCCCGATTTGATTGAAATGAAAGGAAATCTTAAACGAGCTATGGAACAGTAAACAGTAAATAACAAACGAGTAGGGTAACTTTGCTTCCATGATGAAATAAATACACGCCCATAACTCCATAGGAAAGCAGATATGATGTACATGCATGTCATGGCAATATTCTGGGCATTCAAAAGAGATGAAAAATGTACAACGAATACGGATGAACAAAACAGAACTGCACGCACACACGCACACACACACACACACACACACACACACACACACACACACACACACACACACACACATAAAGGGGAACAACTGCCATACTGGGTACTCGCTGGGGAGGAGGATCCTTTCTTATACCCCTTCCCTGCCAGCACAAGACTGTCGTTTGAAATAATTCATACGAGTATGTATGGATTAAAAATGTTTTTTTTCCTCACTTTCTTTCTGGATACTGAAGTCATCCTGGATGTGGTCATTATAATTAATTCTATCTGTTTATCTATCTAGGTATCTATCTATATAAGTATCTCTATAGATATCTATCTTTCTATCTGTCTGTGTATCTATGTGTCTACGTCTGTGTATCTATATATCCATCCATTCATCTATCTGTCTATCTATTCATCCATCTAGCTATCTGTCAATCAATCAGCCTATCTATCCATTCATCCATCAATTTATCGATCTGTCTATCTATCAATCTTATCTGTCTGTCTATCTATCTTTCTGCCTGCCTGTCTATCTGTATATCTATCATCCATCTGTCTGTCTGTCTGTGTCTGTCTATCTATCTGTCGTGTCTGTATATCTATTATCTATCTCTCTATCTATCCATTCACCCATCTGTCAATCCATCTCTCTATCTATCCATTCACCCATCTGTCAATCAATCAATCTTCATCTATCCATTCATCCATCAGTTTATCGATCAATCAATCAATCAATCTGTCAATCTATTTGTCTATCTATCTGTCTGTCTGTCTGTCTATCTATTTATTTGTCTGTCTGTCTGTCTGTCTATCTATCTCTTGTAGATGGATTGAATGACTGGAAGTGCACTGCAGGCCTTCGAAATGGAAAGGGGGGAGGGGGGGGAGGGGGGGGGGGGGGGGGGGAACCATCCAGGGGGGGGGGGGGGGGGGGGGGGAGGGAACCATCCAGAGATCATCAGGAAGAGTAGCACGAGACCGGATATTGTACGCACGCCACTTGGGGTCATTAGAACACGTGATTCTGACTGAACTTACTGCGCCGTACGAAAGTAGAGTGGAGCAAACTGAACTGCATGACTGAAAAATGTATGTTTCAAAACGAGGTGACCGAGGGCAGAAAATGAAGCAAATCTTAAAAAAGAATTAGTATTAGTTACGCCAGACGATACAGACAAACAGATTGTAATCTGTTTGTCTGTATCGTCGGCAGAACTAATACCTTTTCTTTTTAGAATTTAAGAATACATGTCAGTCTGGCGCTAGCAGTTTGAGTGAGTTGGTTTCCATGCCAAAATCTTGTCACAAAAGTTGGAGCAAGAGGATGTGTGTGTGTGTGTGGGGGGGGGGGGGGGGGGGGGGGGGGGGGGGAGGGGGGGGGGGGGGGGGGAGGGCGATCGTTATGGCTCATCAGCGTACGTTCTCAAGAAACAGATCGGGATTTCTGGTAAGAAAAGGTCTAGCACACTAAAGGCAATCGCAGAGGCAGCGGACTGGGACTTTAAGCTGGACTTGGTCGAGGAGGAACGAAAGTGAACTTCACAAGGTTTAAATTTGTCAGCTTAGGTGTCCGACAGCGATGTGGGTAAGACATCCGTCTGAAAAGGCAACGTGTTTGAGACGCTCACCCATCCAGAAGTTGGTGGTTCGAATCCAAGCAGCGAAAGGGAAACAAAACGAAACAAATGCCGTGGCAGCAGCAGAAGGGCATCGAACAGTTATGACCTGGATGCGACCGTGCTTTCTTAGAGTGTTAGGAGTTCAGGGCCGAAGCACTTGTCTGATGGGGGGGGGGGGGGGGGGGGGGGGGGGGGGGGGGGGGGGGGGGGGGGGGGGGGGGGGGGGGGGGCTGGTTTTTTCACAAAAGACCTCCTCAAGAGTTTCTTCCAACATAATTCTAATGCTACATAGTTTCGCCTCTCTCTCACCTGTGCTAATTTGAAAACAGGATGGCTGGCTGGTAGGAAACTCATAGGTTATACAGTACGCTGTTTCTTTTCTCTCTTCTGTGAGGCTGTGTTTTGGGCGGAGCGCTGAAGGCGCAATGAAAGTGGGAACAGGATGCATGTACTGAACGAGTGCCTCTGAATGAAAGTAACTTGACATGATGGAGCACTCGTCCTTTGTCCGTTCCCTATGGAGCTTACTGATCTTAATTTCTTTTCTTTAAAGGAAAGGTTCTTAATATAAACGTGTGGATTCATTTATTCACCAAACTAATGGATCTGATGTTGAGATTGCTTTTTCTTTTGTAATATAAAGGTTAAAAAAAAAGACGCAAAAAAGGCAACAAAAATAACGTTTTTATAGCCAAACACATTTTTTCCATTCCAAATCTTTATGTCAATAGCAAACGGCTAAAAGTAGGCCTGCATACTCACTGGTTTGTTTCATTGACAAAGCTTCAGTGGTTTAATCAGTAAACAAGCAATCAAAAGTCTATGGACAGTGTATGTGCCAGCAAGGGCTAGGGCTGAGCCATGGTGTGTATCAAAAGAAACGCTGCAAAGTCAGACTTGGTCCCAAGTTGCCTGAGTCGCCTTAACTTTTCCATGTTCAACAGTCTTTTCCCACCAAAACAAGGGGCATCAACCATTCTCCATTTTCTCTTGCAAGTCTTTGGAGGTCATACAAAAAGGCAAATCGTACAAATGCAGCCGAACCTTGGAACGTTTTTCACCCTTTAGCTTTCAAATTTTAAGAATAATTCTTAGTGAGTCCGCCGCTAAAAAAACAAGGACAAACAAATTACTAGACAAAACATCTCGTATTTCGAACTCTTAGGTCTTCTTCAGGTAAGAAGATTTGCGAAGTCACCAAAAATGCCAAGTGCTGTTATCTAACTATGAAACTAACTTTAACTCTCAAGTTTTCTTGTTTCTCCAGCCTGAGATTCTCATGTAGCCTGGTTTCTTGAAACATTACTATGGGAACACATGTCGCCAAAATACCACATTCCTTGGCACAGTACTGGATAAGATGATATAAAGACAAAACGGCAGTGACTACACGTTCTTTGGGTTTTCCTTTTTTCCTTTCTCTCCTTTCTCAGCAGATGACCCTAATGACACAATGCACAGGCACAAGATTTGCCAAGGCACCAAAAATACAAAGAACTGTCATCTGACGTTTGGGTCAGCATGAAAATATGCAAGCATAATCAACACACAACACACGTAAATATAGTTATAAATGATGTGATAATATGACCGATGATGTATCGCTGAATGTTACGGACAAAAGTGTATATCCACATGGAATGGTCAACAACATTATCAGGCACGAATATGGATCAGCACATGCTGGGTCATTTTTTTGGCGGACAGTATCTTGATTTGTGAATATCAACCATGACAACAACCGTAAAATAAGCGTTTCAGTTTACTTCCATGCCAAAAAAAAAAAAAGTTTTTGCAACACACACACACACACACACACACACACACACACACACACACACACACACACACACACACACACACACACACACACACACAGAGGCACACACGCACGCACGCACGCACGCACGCACGCACTGACGCACGCACGCACGCACACAAATGCCGCGCAATTTACATTCATGACCAGAAATTTTGTACAATTTATCACTCGGAGAAAATGCCATGCGATTCACCACAGTGACAAAAATGTTTTGCAATTCCTCACAGTGACAAAAAATACTTTGCAATTTTCACAGTGACAAAAATGCTGTGCAGTTCCTCACAGTGACAAAAATACTTTGCAATTCCTCACAGTGACAAAAATGCTGTGCAATTCCTCACAGTGACAAAAATACTTTGCAATTCCTCACAGTGACAAAAATGCTTTGCAATTTCCTCACAGTGACAAAAATGCTGTGCAAATCCTCACAGTGACAAAAATGCTGTGCAATTCCTCACAGTGACAAAAAACGCAGTGCAGCTCATTGACATGGCAAAAAAAAAAAAGTTCTGTCATTCAATCGAAAACTGTCAAGAAACGAATGTCTTTCTTGTAACTTGTACTAGAAATTCAACTTACCAAGTTCAATGATTCTGATTCTAATTATAGAATAATATCTAGCAAGTCTTCAGGAGTCCCCGTGGCTCGATATGGCTTTGGTCGTGTGTGCCGCGAGGGAAGAGCTGTAAATAGAATACCATGTTAGGACATTTTCTCTGTTAGGATCATACAAGAGATGTTTAAGAAACATATAAGAGACAGGTGTGTGTGTGTGTGTGTGTGTGTGTGTGTGTGTGTGTGTGTGTGTGTGTGTGTGTGTGCGTGCGTGCATGCGCGCGCACGCATGTATGTGCAAGCAAACAATACTATGCGTTTTTCTCACACGCACAGGACTGAAATGCAGATGTCTTACCATGCGTGTGAACGCTCTCAAATACCAGACCGCAGACAAAGAAAAAAAAAAAAAAAAAAAAAAAAAAAAAAAAAAAAAAGGATACAAATCCTTTCTCAAAGCGACTTGAACAGAATGATCAGCCTTGGTTGACATTTAACTGCCGGATACGTACCGGGTGCCATGCATTTGCATTCTTTTCCTGGTGTGTCAAACCCCCCCCCCCCCCCCCCCCCCCCCCACCCCCGCCCCCTCCCCTTTCGCTCTCGTGAGGGAGTTGTTCAAAGATCGGCATGGGTACGAAATGGAAGGCTGGAACCCATTCAAAACTTCCAACGAAGGAAGTATCCCTACCCACACGTTTCAAGGAAATTTGGACATCGTCGCTTGAATTCATGCGAAAAGGCCTCTCTCCAGTTCTCGCTACTTCAACTTTAGGTAGGATTCCGACTTCGTCTTCTTGTTCAGCAAATGTAGAGGTACCCCTCTCTTTTGGACGGCTGTTGTAACGAGTTTTCAATAATTTAACCGTACAACGCGAACAAGTCTTGTTTTGCCTACAAGTCCCTGCAAATACAGAAACCGCTTATGCTGTTTTTGTTCCGTAAACCAGTTTCGCAATGGCGAGATGTCTTTGATTTCCATAAAGTGCTGATTTCCCTTTCCAGCCTCCTTTGTTCAGTGTCCCCATTCCACTCTTCCTCATCTGGTATTCCCATTCCACCCTTCCTCGTCTGGTATCCCTATTACAGCCTTTCTCATCTGGTATCCCCATTACAGCCTTTCTTGTCTGGTATCCCCATTCTACCCTTCCTCGTCTGGTATCGCCATTCCACTCTTCCTCCTCTGGTATCCCCATTCCACCTTTCCTCGTCTGGTATCCCCGTTCCACTCTTCCTCGTCTGGTATCCCCATTCCACCCTTCCTTGTCTGGTATCCCCATTCTACTCTTCCTCGTCTGGTATCCCCATTCCACCCTTCCTCGTCTGGTATCCCCATTCCACCCTTCCTCGTCTGGTACCCCCCTTACAGCCTTCCTCGTCTGGTATCCCCATTACAGCCTTCTCGTCTGGTATCCCCGTTCCACCCTTCCTCATCTCTGGTATCCCCGTTCCACCTTTCCTCGTCTGGTATCCCCGTTCCACCTTTCCTCGTCTGGTATCCCCATTACAGCCTTTCTCGTCTGGTATCCCCATTCCGTCCTTCCTCGTCTGGTATCCCCATTACAGCCTTTCTCGTCTGGTATCCCCATTCCATCCTTCCTCGTCTGGTATCCCCATTCCATCCTTCTCGTCTGGTATCCCCATTCCATCCTTCCTCGTCTGGTATCCCCATTCCATCCTTCCTCGTCTGGTATCCCCATTCCATCCTTCCTCGTCTGGTATCCCCATTCCATCCTTCCTCGTCTGGTATCCCCAGTGCAGCTTTCATCATACAGTACCAAGGTCTTAGAGAGGCCAGTTTTCCATTAAAAAAAAGGTATTAGTCAATGCTATTTCATCGGCGAGTCATTCGCTGCTCCCATCGGTCCCCCAATTCAGTGCAGGTCACGGGTTTTAAGTAAACTTTGCCAACCATCAAAGTATGTGGCCCTTCATGCCCTGATGTCATGGTCACCTTAGTCTCCATGTCCTCTTCGCGTCTGTGGCCTTGCTTTGATTCCGTCAAGGTCACCGGTACCGGCAAGTTCATGGGCGTTGTCGTTGGACGGATGTGGTGGCGCCCTCCGGAGGAAGAGCTCACGCCGATTCTGCGACTGAGCAATTATTGTCGTCAGAAGGGGGCTTAGTAGGAGGTGTCCTGCGTATGTTAGATCAGAACAGGCACCACTGAACACCACCGAAGTGACTCAGCAGCAGTGCAGTGTCTCCTCCGGTGGTTTGCCTCTTGGCGACTTGACATTGACTGTTCCCTGTGGATTTCCGGTGCCAGAGATGCAGCGGGCCGGTCGGGCTGTGGCTGTGGACAGGGTGTCGGCGTGGGTGCAGCGCCATGAAAGTGGCACAGAAGATGGGACAGAAAAAAAAATTCCGTCCGTTCCTTCACCCCAGATTTTACTTGCGAGCTCATAGAGTCGTTGTATATATTGTATGGGACTTGGGGGAGACTCAATCCTTCCCTCGCCTCAGCCCCTCTCAGAAGACTGGCGCGAGTCGACGCGCACCGCTTGCGAGCGAAATCCGTTAGGGGTAGGTCTGTGTGGTGAAGGGTGCAGGTTCTCCAGTGCTGATTCCTCGCTGACCCGACTGGGAGGATTGGCTGACCAGCCATGGACCGCCTTTTCCCTTAATCCATTTCCGCATTGAAAAAAAAAGATTATAAGTCAATATGTTCAAATGAAAATGTGGAGAATCGTGGTTTTGATTCTGATAGTCAAAATGATTTCTCACTCCACCCCACCTTTTTTCTCTTCTGTTCTTTTCTTTCTTTCTTTCTTTTTTTTTTTTATTTTTTAAAAGAAATTTTTCTGTATAAAAGCTTTTGTCCACTAGAACATTTTTACTTTCACTTACGTGCTGTATGTATGTATGTATGTATGTATGTATGTATGTATGTATGTATGTATGTATGTATGTATGTATGTATGCACGAATGTTTTTACAGAGAGCTGAAACCTACTTCAGACATGTATACTTTTAAGAAGACGATAATGGACACCTTATTCAGAGATGTTCCAACAGCTATGACATTTTGAGTTTCTGAAAGTGTAGATATTTTCACTTGATTTAAGATTTTCACGGTCTGAAAGACTGGAAAGCAATTTTTGAGTGTCTGATGAACAACATGCACTGAAGAGACCCGAATGGACGCTATTAATCTCTCCCTCTTCCTTGTAGGTAAGGGAAAGGACTGGAAACTGAATGGTGGCCTAAAAGTGTGCAGGTGTGACGTGGCAATCCCTCCTCTCTTCCTGTAGGTAAGGGAAAGGACTGGAAACTGAAAGGTGGCCTTCAAGTGAGCAGGTGTGACGTGGCAGTCAGGGCTAATCACTCTGTGACAGCTTCGGTCTGAGAGAGATGGAGTCTCGCACATTTTGTTTGTGGGAGATCCAGGAAATGAGAGCGTGCACACGCCCGATAGGATAACAGCATCCATTCAGGGAAGTAAGTATTTCCAAAAAAACAAACTTGTGTTAAAAGAATATTCTTTTGTTAATAACCTGGGCTGATCAAATCGCTTACTGTGATAGTGACCAGAACCTTAACATTGTCAGAACGAATTAACATTTAAAATCTACGATCGAGTCTCTAAGCTGTTGTTGGTCAAAACCAAAACAAATGAAACACAAAAACACTGGCACAGGAGCTAGGTAATATGCATAACATGCGAGGATGCAGTAAGAGGTTCAAACAGACATAGTGAGAGGTTCAAACAGACATAGTGAGAGGTTCAAACAGACATAGTGAGAAGTTCAAACAGACATAGTGAGAGGTTCAAACAGACATAGTGAGGGACTCAAACAGACATAGAGAGAGGTTCAAACAGACATAGAGAGAGGTTCAAACAGACATAGTGAGAGGTTCAACAGACATAGTGAGAGGTTCAAACAGACATAGAGAGAGGGTTCAACAGACATAGTGAGAGGTTCAAACAGACATAGTGAGGGGACTCAAACAGACATAGTGAAGGGTTCAAACAGACATAATGATGATTCAAACATACTGACGGGTTTCAAACAGACATAGCAAAGAGTTCAAACAGACATAGTGAAGGGTTCAAAGAGACATAGTGAGGGGGCTCAAACAGACATGGTGCGAGGTTCATACATACATAGTGAGGGACTCAAACAGACATAGTGAAGGGTTCAGGACAGACAGAATGATGGATTCAAACATAGTGATGGGTTCAAACAGACATAGTGAAGGATTCAAACAGACATAGTGATGGATTCAAATATAGTGATGGGTTCAAACATAGCGAATGGTTCAAACAAACATAGTGAAGAATTCAAACAGACATAGTGGGGGGTTCAAACAGACATAGTGTGAGGTTTAAACAAACATAGTGAAGGGTTCAAACAGACATAGTGAAGAATTCAAACAGACATAGTTAAGGGTTCAAACAGACATAGTGAAGGGTTCAAACAGACATAGTGAAGGACTCAAACAAACGGAGGTATTCATACAGGCACAACATGTGGTGAGAGGGTCAAATGTTCATAGGGGGTTCAAACGACATAAAGGGGGGGGGGGGGGGGGTTGAAAACAGACATAGTGAGAGGTTCAAACAGACATAGTGAGGGGCTGAAACTGACACAGTGAAGGGTTCAAACAAAGGGGGGGGTAGTCAAACTGATGATGGGGTGTGAAATAGTCATAGGGGTTCAAAAAAGACATGATGAGGGGTTCAAACACACATAGTGAAGGGGTTCCAACTCGTTGCAGAGTTTAGACATAGTGAAGGCCCCAATGCGTCTCGATGAAAGGGCTCGAACAGAACGATACAATGATGGCTTCATTCACGCTGATGGGTTAAGCAGACACAATCGGGATTGCAAACAGACAAAGTGAGGGTGTCAAACAGTATACGTTTCAGACACACACGTGAGTTGAGACAGTCGAAGTTTGGTGTTTACGCACAGCGAGGAGTTGAACTGAGACATATAGTGAGGGGTTCAAATTGACCTATGACAATCACTGCCGAACTCAAATCGATTTCAACCTTTGGTTGGCGGCCGACAGTTAGTAGTTCAAAAAAGCCACAATGTGGGTTTCAGACGGGCATAGGGGGTCCAACAGACAGAAATGAATTCAGACAGACATAGTAATGGCTTCAAATACACACAGTAATGGGTTCAAACACAGTGCGCAGACACAGAGTCGGGTTCAAACAGACATGTTCAAACAGATATAATCAGGGATTAAGACAGACATTGAGAAAAATTCAAATGGTCATAGTGAAGGGTTGAAACACAGTGACGGGTTCAGACAAAGTGGGGGTATACTAGCAGGCACAACAAGAGCTGAGGGGGTCAAATAGTCAAAGGAATTCAACAGACATTGTGAGGAGTTCTTACAAACGTATTGATGGGTTCAGTCAAACCCTGTGAGGGGTTAAAACACACATAGTGAAGGGGTTCCGTCTCGTTGCAGAGTTCAGGCATAATGAGGGCTTCCAAGCAGACACCATCAAAGGCCTCAAAGAGATGTACTGAGGGATTCAGGCATGGCGAGGAGTTTCAAGCCAACACAACAGAGCGTTCAAACAGTATGGGTTCAGACACACACGCGAGTTAATAAGACGGTCATAGCTTGCTGTTCATACATAGTGAAGAAAGGAGCGAGATACAGTGAGGGATTTGAATCGACACATAAATGATTCACTGCATGCCAAACTCCAATCAAATCCAACCTTGAGTGGGCAGTCGATTTGTGAGAAAACAAGTTTGCAGCCACTTTGAGCTTGCGGGTCGAGTTCAGAATGCCTAAGACAAAGACAGGCATGTTTGTAGAGTTTTATCTATCTCATGTTCAAATGAGAGAGAGAGAGAGGAGAGAGAGAGAAGAGAGAGAGAGAGAGAGAGAGAGAGAGACAGAAAGGGGGATAACGGTACAGAAACACATTGAAAGAATCTGCCCATAGAGGACCGATGAAGGAGAGAGAGAGAGAGAGAGAGAGAGAGGAGAGAGAGAGAGAGAGAGAGGAGGATGTAGAGAAACGCCGAGAGGAGGGGAGAGGATAGAGATGAGGACAGAGAACAGGATTGAGGATAGATAATCTGCCACATAACTACAGAGAGAGAGAGAGAGAGCTGAGAGAGGGAGAGAGGAAAGGGGAGAGGGAGGGAGAGGGAGAGAGAGAGAGGGAGAGGGAGAGAGAGGAGAGAGAGAGAGAGAGAGAGAGAGAGGAGAGAGGAGGGGAGAGTTGAAAAACAGGAGATGAGAGGAGAGGGGGAGGATTAAGAGGAGGGGGGGGAGGAGAGAGAGAGGAGTAGAGAGGAGATGATGGGAGGGAGAGAGGAGAGAGGAGGGATGGATAGAGAGAGACAGACAGAGATGAGAGAGAGGAGTAGAGAGAGGAGATAGAGAAGGAGAGGGAGGAGAAGAGAGAGAGAGAAAAGGATGGAGAGACGAGAAGACATTGAAAAAGGAAGGTCTAGAACGCGAGAGAGGAAAGCATCAGAGGACTGACGGGGAGAGAGAGAGAGAGAGAGAGAGGAGAACAGAGAGAGGAGAGAAGAGAGAGGATAACGGTTAGAGAGGAGACCGGAGGGAGAGAGGGATGAGAGAGGAGAGTGAGGGATGAGAGAGAGAGAGAGAGAGAGGATGCGGATGAGGATCACACATTTTCAGCATTGAGATCAGAGAGATCCTGGGGGGAGAGAGAGACATAACAGAGAGAGAGGGGAGAGAGAGGAGAGAGAGCAGAAGGTGGGAGAGGACCTGAGGAGGGGGGCCGTAAGGCGGGGAGGGAGATTTTTAAAAACAGGAGGACAGAACCAGGAGAGGGGAAATGGGGAAAGGCAAAAAGAGGTGGAGAGAGAGAGAGAGAGATGTGAAATTATGATAGAACAGATTAAACGTGAAACTATGAGAGAAGAGGATGACAAGAGGGAGCGGAGAGAATGAACAGAAACAAAACACATTCAAAATATTGGCATCTTGAAAGAGCAGAGATGAGAGAGAAAAGATATGTGGGATGCAGGTGATTTTTAAAAACAGACAGAACCAGTACAATTATGATATGCTACGCATGTGAATAGATAGAATAGATAAAATACGCTCATAACACCATCCATCTTGAACATGCCGAAAATGTTTCATCACACATATCATCATTATACACCTTCTTATGAAATATCTGACCTCTACTTTTTTTTTTCGGATGTTTCATACAAGTAGTATGTACAAGAGAATGAATCATTGAAAAAGAGTAAAAGAAATATGCGTGCATAGTCCTTAAACTTGCTCTGTAAAGAATAATTCTGCATTACATGCAATGATTTTGTGTTCAAAATATTTCCCTTTAAAAAGGGTGTGGCTGATAAATGAGCACACAGGTGTATCTTTCTATTGACTAGCAAACACACACACACACACACACACACACACACACACACACACACACACACGCGCGCGCGCGCATGCACTGTCTATACTGTTCAGTAAAGGAAGTCAGTTAAGACACAAATATTTTAGAATCCCTTGACTGGCTCCAAATTTTGTCTTGTAATTGAACCCATCGGAAATCAGAAGGTGGAAATGAACTCGGTAAAACTGTTGCGCTTTGTTTGTGAACCGCATATAGTTGTTGTGATGAGATCGACGAGAATTTCGGCTGACAGGGACATTTGTCATAGGAATCGAACAGTGACTCTTAACTGAAATGAAATGTAAAAAAAAAAAAAATTAAAGAAAAAAAAAAAACACCATGAGCGAACCATAAGCGAACCTTACTATGCAGTTTTAATAATACGACGAGTATTTCTTTGTTGGATATATGCATGCATTAGGACTTATTAAAATCTGCACACACACACACACACACACACACACACACACACACACACACACACACACACACAGAGCAAAGCAAAGCGTGGCAAATCAAAGCAAAGCAAAAAGCAAAAAAACAATAATCCTTAGAATATAAAACAAAAACAAACAAACAAAAACTTTTCAATTCTTTAATGAATGATTAATAATTCATACCAAAAAAACCAAACCAACAAGACCGTACATAAATCAACTGAAATTCAAGTAAAAATAAATGACAGAATCCTCAGTTTAAAACAAAAACGTGAACTAACAATACAAACTTACAGTTTTACTGAAAATCAACATACACCAGGAACAACAACAGCAACAGAAGTTAGCTTTTTCACACGGAGCATATTCCTGTACAAGCACTGGCACCTGCATTACAAACATCAAATTTTCACGTATATGTTTTCAACATTACATTTTCAAAATATGAAACAATCACGATTTGACAATCGTTGAATACACAAATGCATCCTAAATCATCAGATTGGCCACTAGCGCACACTAGCAACAAAACAAAAACAACAACATCCCGAAAGAACTGCCGTGGTAAAAGTAGTCAGTAAGCATCGAAGGCTTGTGGGCTGAGAGGTCGTGGGGTTCAATTCTCATCAAAAAAATTCACTTTTCGGTCCAGGTCAGCTCCTACCTGTAGCTGTCCTGTAGGATCAAGTGGGAAGCCTGTAACCACACTGTCGAGTTTTGTCCTCTCAGTGGATGCGTCTCTCTGACAGTGTAGCTCAAATGTTCTGACAAACACTGCAGGTGTCTGTATTTCACAGGCCTGGTTGATGCGGGGATTATTATGAAAGGAGTTACAACCCTGCCATGTAGTTTCTGACGAGAACAACGTGTCTCCTTTTTCATTCTGATTCTCACTGATCATCACTTTAAAAAAAAAAAAAAGAAGAAAAAGCTCAAAGTTTCTTGCCCTGCAAGCCCCGTTCTTGTCGTGACATCACTTCCGATTGGTGACGTCATGTTCACGTGCATACCCATGGTGAATTCGTCAATGTCATCGGTACTGATAAGTTCACGGAGACTGTTGTTGGATCTTCGTAGTGACGAATTCCGCAGGGGGAAATTAAACTAATGCTCCGCGACCAAGCAGTTATTGCCATCGGTAGGAAGCTCAGTAGGAAGTGTCCCGTGTGAGGTGGATCGGAACAGACACTACAACTGAACTCCCCCCAAAAGAATCTACAGCAGGAGGGTGTCTCCTCTGGTGGGTTGCTCATGACGACTTGATATTGGTTGCTCCATGTGCATATGGATGGCCAGTGCTGGGGCTGCTACGACACATACGTGGATGCAGTTGTGTACGCGGAGCCGGAATAAGCGGTATATAAATAATACTTCTAGACAGCTTAGATAATGAGGCGGGACAAAAACAAAACAAAACAAAACAAAACAGAAAAAAAAACAACAGAACAGAAAAAAAAAGTGTAGAGCGAGGTAGGGGAAAGGTAAGGGAGAGGGTTCTGGGAGAGCGCGTGTGCACATGTGTGGAGGGAGGGGGAAAGGTGTAGCGAAGAATGCATGGCAAAACATATATAATGATCACAATCACATGAGAACCAGCGGGCCTTCAACTGCAGCTGAATCACACTTCACCGTTACCATCACCATCTCCTACCCCCGCTCCCCCCAAAAAAAAAACCCATCAACAATAACAACAATGAAAGCATACACAAAGCCCACAGCAAACTGAAACACATAGATATAAGGGTGACAACTGCTCTCTAGCAAAACACCATCCTAGAAAATCAGATCGCTTTTTTCCACTGGAATTAGAAATTAAAAAAAAAACACTGACAGGTAACAAAAAAATCTGTTTAGAGGAAATCACAGAAAATAATGGTCAATTACACACACACACACACACACACACACACACACACACACACACACACACAGGGAACGAGCTCCCTCCCCTCCCCTTTCTTGCAATCCAAATTATCGGATGAAAAAAAAAAACAGCTGCCAAACGAGAAGAGTAACAATCACTGACTGTCGAATAGCGTTGGGATTAGGATGGTTTACGTTCGTTCAAGTTTAAAAAGTAAAACAGGTTAGCTAAAAAAAAAACTCAACAGGCCTCGGATTTGATATTACAAACTATCTTTGAGGGTGCTCAGAAGGTTTACAACAGAAAAAAAGAACAGAAATAATTAACGTTTCGGTCATAGACCGTCTTCAGGACTGGTGACATCAAATGAAATACAAATGCATACGTATAGACAATGACGTATAAAATGGATTAAATGTTCAACAGCGTACAGTAATGTGTATGTGTTCTAGGGAGTGAGAGTATGGAGAAAGGGTTGTTCACAGTTAAACTTGACGGTCCTAATGGCTTCAGTAAAACACACACCACACCACACCACAACCATGACCACTGCCACTGTTAAAGAGTGAATGTCTTGTAGCACCGATTAGAGAACGGATGAAGGATTACATGAACATAGCCGATACAAAACGCATTCAAAACAGTACTGCTAGGTTCATCATTAGAAAAGTCCACAATTGCGTCACGTGACACCGGCCCTGGACACTGACGCTAAACCTTGGGCGAATAATCTGGCTAAACAGGGAGCTTTGGGAAATGTTCAGCGTATTTCTGAATGTCACTTGAAACTATCTATAAGTGAAATACTTCATTTGCAGGAAAACTTTACATATAACAGAAATTTCACTAGGAAGTCACACGAGCTGTCTTCATGCCAAAGAGATAGAGCGCAGACAATCAATAAACTTTGATTAAATACGTGGAACACAAAAATTCTCTCCTGACGTTAGGTGTATACGGGAGGGAAAAATTTCTGTCCATCATATACTGCTAGACTGCCCAATTTCTACCGGGCAGTACAAATCAAAAGGTATGGATACTGCATATTTTGAAAGCACTGACCATATCTTACACGACACATGCTTTACAGACATCGCCCACGTTATTGCCTGGTCAGAGCTGCGCAGACGGTTGTGATTTTTTTTTTTTGTCAGAGTATTTTCAGAAGTATCCTGAGTGGAGTGTCTAGATCACAACATGTGAAGGAAGGAGAGGGGTGGAGGGGAAATGACCAGAGACAGTAGGTGGGACATTCTCAGTGATCTCTGTTGCCTTTCAGTATCGTCTGGTATCATCGATCATGCACAGACACTGAAATAACCACTGAACTGAACCGGTTGGACGAAAAGTCCTGGCAGTGGGAAGTAAATGTTACTGACACACATTCTCTACACTTCATAAAAAAAAAAAATCACAACATGAATGACTACGTCAGGAAAGTCCACGTATACGACGACGGCAGAGAAGAACCACAACTCCCGACAGTAATCAGCGCAGTGGACTGGTCTGCTATTTCGCCATTGTCTCGCCTGTCCGAGATCATTCTACAGGATACAGCAGAAGAGGGATGTCCCAGAGGTAAACAAGATTGAAGTTTAAGGACCCCAAGGTCTCACAGCCGTAGGGGGAGTGTACTAGAAGCAACAGGTTCACTGTATCTAGAGCACGGGATTATGAAAGGCGCAGCTCACTCCTCTCCTTCTGCCGCTACAACTTTCCCTGACCTGAGTCAGGTGACCATTTTCTGCTGGGAGGACAAGAGAGGTTTTTTTAACCGTAAAAAAAAAAAAAAAAAAAAAAAAAAAAAAGAAAAAATCCGGCCCTACCAGAGGTTCGAACTGGCGGATCGTCGACATCCCTGCAGGCAAACGGTCTAACCACCTCACTACTACAGCGATGAGAGTCACCACACAGGCTGACAGACAGGAGGAGCCAGTGTCCTACACAGTTCTCAGGCACCAATAACTGGCTGGGGAATGTCTCCAGGCCTCCCACTCCAATACCATTCCACAGTATAGGGTGGATGCACTGAGACGGGCCGAGAGCGAACTGGAGAGACGACATAAGCACTGAGCTGGGCCCAGCACCTCTCTCTTGCTGCACCTAACCGAGAACAGCGAGTGCCAGAGACCCTTGACTGCCCCAGCATCCCGTCACGCAATTCATATGAACCCCTGTCAATAAGAAAGAAAAGTATGGTCCATACAACCTTCTGTCAGTTAAAAAA
Organism: Conus betulinus; assembly: GCA_016801955.1. NCBI lineage: Eukaryota > Metazoa > Mollusca > Gastropoda > Neogastropoda > Conidae > Conus > Conus betulinus. The sequence goes on along the minus strand of JADBJO010001719.1, from coordinate 20,374 downwards.
GAAAAATGTGGTTCGGTTACATATTCTGTTGACCCATGCGGGCCATGCTGAAAATGGCACCGATGTTTCTCTTACGTAAAGTGTTCTTGCGTTTCGCCAGGGTCTTCTGCTGAATCTTGTTCTGTATCCTCATCTTCTCCATCTCCTCTTTCTCTGCCTCCTGCAAAACAAGTGAAAAGCACGTGCTTGTGTGAGTACATCTTCTGCTTGGTAATGTGTGTGCAGATAAATGAATGTGAGCACAGGCAGAATAGCCTAGTTAACATCCCGAAAGTTCAGTGGACAGAATTTTTTTTTCAGTTTTAACTACACACACACACACACACACACACACACACACACACACACACACGTGCGCAGGCGCCCATACATAC
>JADBJO010001719.1:0-15000 GCA_016801955.1 Conus betulinus | reverse complement strand
AAGCCGATTGGGGAGTCCCACCAGGAGGAGAACACGTCCTGCCTGCCGCGCGGAACGCGATGAAGAAGGCTGCAACATTGGGGAACACAGGGAAAACTGTCTACAGGATGAAAGGCCAGGAGACTGAAGGACATTACGTGCAGACACTTGGCGTACAGGTACTGAGTAACACTCACACACGTGCATGGGGGAGTATATCTACACGATTTCTTTTTTTTTCTTAATCCAAAATCACACCCATCCTTCAAAAAAATGATCAAGGTATCCCCATGTGACAAAATTATATCAACCATACCAGCCGCCGTGACGATGTGGTTAGTGTCGCGGACTCCCGGCTGGGAAGTCGTGGGTTCGATTCCCATCAGAGCCATGTGGGATGTTTCTGCCCCCCAACCGGCTCCTACCCAGAGCTGAGTTTGCTACGGGCTCAGTTAGGAAGACTGGGACTATACAGTCGAGTTTCATCCACAACGTGGATGCGCCTCTGACAGTGTTGCTCAAATTTCCTGACCAACACTGCAGGTGTCTGTATTTCTCGGGCCTGGTTGATGGCCAGCATATGTTATGAAAGTAAGCATCGAGTGCAGACCTGTCATGCAGTCTCAGGCCGGAACGGAAATCCGTAGCATCATCTTCATCCACCCATTCTCATCGAGCAGCATTAAAAAAGTCACAAATTCTGTGGCCCTTAATGTTCTGCTCTCATGGTGACCTCAGTTTCGATGTCCGTCCACGTCTGTGGCCTTGCTTGATTCCGTCGGGTCACCGGTATCGGCAAATTCATAGGGGCTGTCGCTGGACGGACGTGGTGACACCCTCCTGAGGGAGAGCTCACTCACACCGGCTCTGCGACTAAGCAATTATTGACGCCAGTAGGGGAGGGCTGGGAGAGAGGGTTAGTAGGTGGTGTCCTGCGTATGTTGGATCAGAACAGGGGCCACTGAACACCATCGAAGTGACTTGGCAACAATGCAGTGTCTCTCTGGTGTGGTGCCTCTTGACGTCTTGACATTGGTTGCTCCCTGTGGACTGTCAATGCCGGGGCTGCGGCGGGCCGGGCTGTGGCTGTGGACGGGGGATCGGAATGAGCGGTGTGGGTGTAATGCCACTGACCAAGGTGGCACAGAAGATAGGAAAGAAAAAAAAATCCAATCAATCATCTTCACTAAAGCATGTTACTTCTGAATTGGAGAGGGTAGCGATTCTGGACCTGAGCCAGAACTTCACCCTTACCCTGTTCTGTAACAACTGCTTGGTGAGTGATTTGGGGTATTATCCAGAACCACTATCCCGTGGTGTTGACATGGGCACGTACCCAAACTTTCCCACCCTGCGTGACAGGGAGGTGGAAATGTGCGCGTGCCTGTGTCCATGGGGTGTTTCTGGGCCTTACCCCAACTGACTCACCGAGGAGTAGTTCTGGAACAGGGTGAGGGGTAAGAGTGGATTAGGCCCACAATCACCCGTGTACTACAGCTGGCATGATTTCTGGGGTATTACAGATGTTATAGATACTACGATTCTTTGACATTTGCGGTTATTTGTTATTGTTATCATTATTGTTATCATTATTGTTGCTGTTACTGTTATTGTTCTTGTTATCATCTTCAGCCTTATTGTTGTTCTTGTTACTTTTATCGTTACTGTTATTCCTTTTTTTCTCCCTTTTTGTCAAGTTAAAATTGTATACAGATTATGTGTATGGCTGACAGATGTGCCACTGTTGTATTGAAATCTCCAGCGCGCACTGCCCTTTCAGCGCACCTGTAAAACTCTGATTATTTGATAAAAAAAAAAAAAAAACGTGGGAAAACAGTTCAAAATCACCCTTCCCCTAAAATTAAGGTGCACTGTGTTTTGATTGATTCATTTTATCGTTCGTGGCACTTTCGGAATTTTAAAGGAGGGTGTCATTTGGAAGAAAGGATGACGTCAGTCTAGATTTCCTCCTTCTATGGGTGACTTTAATTAAGCACATGCCCTTTCTCATTCCCCCGGAGTGAGATTTGGGGATTTCTTGTATTAAGTAGCGTGTAAAGCTTGCATGATGTATTAGTATGGCTAAGACTGTTTGTACATTATGTGTATGCCGACTGCACATGTATGTAAAGTTTGTTTTTTTTGGTACTCAACGTTATTCCGAATTAAGTTGCATGTAAAGCTTCCATGATATATTAGTGTGCTAAAATATTAATTACGTGTATGCCCACTGCACAAGTATGGAAAGTATTCGCGAATGTATGTCTGTCTGAAAGCAACGTAATGTGATTTCATGCAGCGCCATGACTACGTCTCTAGCGCACACACGCTAAACAAGTATTACGTATCATCATTTATGTTCCATCAAACCATCAAAATGCAGAAGTGACCAGAACAAGAACTCACCTTGCGAGAAACCGATGACGAAAATGGAGTAGATGATGACGAATCGTAGCAGATCTCCACGGATCATGTTGTAGATCATCACCACAAACGGCCCCACCGTGCGAACACCTCTGTAGATCACCCCAAATCAGCATCATCAATCATGGCCAGGGTATGCTTTTATATGTGTCAGCAGAATCCCCATAATTCAACAAGGGGCTTTGGTGGGCAGTGTATTGCAAATATTAGACGAGAACAGACGCCGCTGGTAAACTAACTCAGCAGCAGTGCAGCGTCTACTCTACAGAGGGGGCTAATGGCTGTCTGATATTGACTGTTCCCTTCGGACTGCCGGTGATGCGGCTGCGAGAGAACGTACCTTGGTGCGGGTTTGAGTAGGGTTGAGTACATGAGCAGCGTGAGTGAAATGCCACCGGGAGGGGCACAGAAAATAAGACATTAAAAAACCTAATCCAACAGAGTAACCCTCTCTTTCCGGAGGGGATAGTAAATGCCAAGCATGATGGGCATTACATGTTTAAAGCAGTGAACTGAACAACTTTGTTAATAGATAGATCTATGATAATAATAACCGACAATGTTTCATTATGTAATTATTTCTTAGAATAACTATCGACTGAAGATGTTTAAGTTACGACAGGGTTAATCTCTTAAACTTGTTTGTCTGTCTTGATTTCTCTGTAAATAGTTGTGTAGCTGTGCTAAATGACATTGTCTGATAAGAGAGAGAGAGAGAGAGAGAGAGAGAGAGAGAGAGAGAGAGAGAGAGAGAGAGAGAGAGAGAGACTAGACAGACGGACAGACAGAGCGCACGAGTGTACACGCGTGCATATAGGAGTATGTGCACGCCGTGCACTCAGTATGCGCTCGCGCGTGCATGTAAGTGTCCGTGTGTACATTACACAACATATAGGTTGCTTTCCCACTGAAGTGATCCGAATCTCGTACCAAGCAGGGGCTACGTCCCCTTCTCTCCACTACACCTTAAGCGGTGGGCAGAGTTCTAGTCTTTCGGATAAGACCACACACCAAAGTCCCAAACGTATATTCAAGAAGTCACGGCACCAACAAAGAGTTGCTTATGAATGAATTCTGTGGAAGAATCCGTGTTGACAGACAAGAACATAATGTTAGTTTCAAAGTGGAGATAACTGCTGGCGGATATCAAATTGTCTTGTAATTTGATCGTCTCCTTCGTTCGGCGGAATAGTATTTTTTTTCTTTTAGTTTGTAACGAAAACATTATTGAAATTGAGAAAAAAGGAGCAAAGAAAGAGTGACATCACACATGGTTAATCACTCTCCGGGGCAGAATATAGCCCCGATTTTACTCAGAGGAATCTATTTCGATAGTTGAGGTACACATAATGTAACAGACATAAAGTATAATGAACCAATACAATACAATACAATACAATTCAATACAATACAATACAATACAAAACAATACAATAGAACACAATTCAGTACAATCTTTACAATAGAGTGGAATCCAATACAACCTCTCCCATCCCAATCCAAACCAATTTAACCCGACCCAATCAAACCCAACCCAACCCAACCCAGTCCAATCCAACCCACCCAATCCAATCTAACCCAACCTAACCCAACCCAGTCCAATCCAATCTAATCCAACCCAACCCAGTCTAATATAATCCAACGTAACCCAACCCAACCCAGCCCAATCCAATCTAATCCAACCCAACCCAATCCAGTCCAATCTAATCCAACATAAACCAACCCAACCCAGTCCAATCCAATCTAATCCAACCCAACCCAGTCCAATCCAATCTAATCCAACATAAACCAACCCAACCCAGTCCAATCCAATCTAATCCAACGCAACCCAACCTAGTCAATCTAATCCAACGTAGCTCAACCAAACTCAGTCCAATCCAATCTAATCCAACCCAATCACAACCCGATCACAACCCGACCCAGCCCATCCAATCCAGCAGTACCCAGAGCTCTCACCGACACAGAAGAAGAGGAAGTAGGGGGCGGTGCACAGGATGGCCAGGACGCCCATGACGTCCTCATACTCGTGGGCACAGAAGGCCCGGCCCGGCAGCATCAGCACCACGAAGACCGTGGACAACAGAAGCAGAGCCTTGGCCGGAGAGTGACTGGTCGACTGCAAGGTGTGGGTGAGGTCAAGGTCAGGGTTTGGTGAGGTCAAGGTCAGGGTCTGAGTGAGGTCAAGGTCAAGGTTTGGGTGGGGGTCAACGTCAAAGGTCATGACAGTCAAAGGTCACCAAGGTCATTGATAGGGATCGGAAGGTCGAGTGGGTGTTTTTTTTTTTTTTTTTTTTTTTTTTCAGCATTCATGATTTATGTGTGAACTACTTGACGTCATGCTATCGAATTGTATTTTGAGGTCACATGGGATGTCTGGTGAAAGACTTACAATGCGTCCAAATAGCAAAGTTAGCGTCTTGTGAGACATTACTTTTAAGAACTGTTACTGATTTATAATACTGATACAAATCAACGAATCATATTGTTTGTTATTATCAAATTTTCGCATGAAATTTTAATACATTAACATAAAGGAAAAAAAACAACTTTTAAATGATAACCGCACGATAAAAAGTGAAGGTTTGAAATAAATATGAACGAAAACCCCAAATTACTACAGTGCAACATGACGCAAAACAGTAAGATTTAATATAAAACAAAGCAACGCAACTGGTCGCACCTCAATCCCACAAATCTGTAAAATAAACTCTAGTCACTACAATCCTACCCACCTCAGCTCAACCCAGTCCAATCCACCCCAAACCCACCCAGCTAAACTTACGTTCAACCCAAGCTTAACCTGTTCCACCTCAACCCTACCGCGTTCATTCCAGTCTAGTTCACCCCTATCCCTACCCCCGCTGGTTTCTGTTTTACCAGGGTGGAGAAGAAGATGCGGAATCCTTGGTGATGGATCTCCTTCAAGGCCAGCAGCAGGTACATCACCGCCCCCAGCAGCACGCACACCTCCAGGGTCAGCCTGGCCTGTAATGACCGTACAGCAGTGCAGAGAGAGATACAGCTGAACACACCCCCCCCCCCCCCCCATTAAACAACTTCCTTGCTGGGTCTCCCCATCCTTATAAAGTCCTGTTTCTCTGCAAAAGGATCGTGTCTGCATCTTTACCAGATTTGTTTCTCAACAAACATGACTAGATCTATCTCTAAGCAAATAAGCCTCCCCGGGTAGATCGAAATCTTTTTTTTAAAGGATTTCATGGAGGTCACGATAAAAACATGGTCCAGTGCACTACATCTTTACCTCCGACAGTTTCTCTCCAGCATCATTTCCTTGTCTCTGTTTCTGTTGTTGTTGCTGTTGTCGTACCCTGGCTAAAAGAGTCCAGGGATCATCCAAACAGCCAAATTATTTGAACACTATGGTACAAATGCATCAGCTGGGGATGAGAACATTACGTGTGTGACCGTTTTTTTTTTTTTTTTATTACCCTGCCACATGCGAAGCCACACTCCGACTTCGGGGGATTTTGGGGACTGATAATGTTATGCTAGGAGCTTGTCACAACTGGAGACAATCCCCGCATAACTATGCAGAGCATAGCAACATTTTGATGTAGCCTTGGTGACAATTGGCTTGACACAGCCTTAAGCCAAGGCATTTCCTTTTCTCTGTTCCTTTCCTTTTTCTTCTCTCTCTCTGTTTCGTTGTGTTTTGTTTTTGGTTACTCTCTATCACTTCACACCTTCAAATTAAGTTACTTTCACATGAGAGAGAGAGAGAGAGAGAGAGAGAGAGAGAGAGAGAGAGAGAGAGAGAGAGAGAGAGGTACCACGATCAACCTGTTTCCTATAATCATGTTGGTACAGACCTGTATTTTAATGCAGCTTCTTTTCTGTTTGCTTTCTGAGTGTTAAAGTATGTTTCTTGCGCTTTTTTGCCTACAACAACATTAGGTAACTTGTCACAAATTAACCTAATGTTTGGTGAATTCAAAAAAATAATGGAAACGCTTAGCATAATCGTTTTGGGTTAGTTAAACACACACACACACACACACACACACACACACACACACACACACACACACACACACACACACTCACACACACACACACACACACACACACACACACACACACACACACACACACACACACACACACACCAATTTTCATGAGGAAAAAGGAAAATGTCTCAAAATCGGCGCTAAAAAAAAAAAGAAAAAAAGATAGGGCGCAGACAATCTGAACCCCCAAAAGCAACCGATCACGACCACCACGGCCCTTCCTCCATCACCACAACAACAACCACCACCAGCAGCGACACTAACAGCACAAGATCAAACTACTCACAATGTCCTCCTTCCTGTAGGGACGCAGCAGGTAGCAGGGGTCCACGGTTCGGTTGGGACCGGTCTGGGAGCAGCCCCACAGCTCCGAGGTGTCGTTCCTGGAGGCACACAGGTCCTGCCCGGGACGGAGAGCGAAGGCCGAGAAGAAGATGCAGAAGTAGAAGATGAAGAGGACAAATCGTCGGTAGAACCTGTACAGGCGATATATGCGGAAGATCCAGCATAACGGTTTCTAAACGAGGGGCGATAAATCGCTTCTTCATCCGTTAAGCCGAAGGCATCCACTCGAGAGAGTCGATACTACTACGCCGACAGGGTAAACTACAAATCTGATCTGTTTTCATACAATCATCTGTCCCTTCCAATTTTGACAGGATGAGAAAAAAATACGTTTGGGAAAACTAGAAGGAATCCAGTTTATGATTACTTGAATATTGCAAATTGTTACCTCGTACAATATTTGAAGTTATTCTTGTAATTTTCTGCGAATTCTACAATCCAAACCAAAACACACGATCGCCCCGCTTTATGCTTAGTCCACGCGAATAATTTTCTTACATATATCTTAAAATCTCGACCTTACAGAACTTTACAGCAAGTAAAAGGGGTCGACATAAATATTGACTCAAAAATGGCCGTGAAATATTGCTTTGAAACCGGTGTGTGTGTGTGTGTGTGTGTGTGTGTGTGTGTGTGTGTGTGTGTGTGTGTGTGTGTGTGTGTGTGTGTGTGTGTGTGTGTGTGTGTGTGTGTGTGTGAGTGTGTGTGTGTGTGTGTGTGTGTGTGTGTGTGTGTGTGTGTGTGTGTGTGTGTGTGTGTGTGCGTGCGTGTGTCATGGCGGCCATTTTGCAAAAACGTAGTGTAGTGTTGTACTCCTGGTAGAGCTGGATATTGTTTACTTGCGATGGATCTTCTGTATCACCACAAATTTCACACACATCACACCACACAAAAAGGATGAATCCACTCTTTGAGAAAGTGATTTGCGCATACGTTCTTTCAATACAAATCTAGAGTATACATAAAACAGATTATTTGTTCCTGGTGTCTTCAAAGGATATTAATGTAATTCATCAATCGATTTAAAACTATGATTGCATTAAACTGAAATACGTCCTTTTTGACCCTTTATTACAAGACTCAGGTCGATCCTGGCTTTGAGGTATATTTCAAATGTGTGTGTGTTGCCGAATTTCGCCGGGGAGACAAACAAAATCAAGAAGTTATAAGAGATATGTTTGTGCGTAAAACACCAGGTTTACGAGTGTCTGACTAAGACACTACTTAGTATGGAAAAACACCACCACTATCACCACCACCACCACCACCATCACCAACAACAACGACAACAGCAAAACAACCAAACTACAAACAATTGAGCTATCTAGTGATTTGGTAAAAAAAATGTATTCCTCACTTATATTAGAACTTGTCATTTCTGAACAAGCGTTTAGAAGAAAGACTTCTTCCCTCTGTCTTTGAGTCATATGTGAACAAAGTACACCCTTTTTCAATTTGTAAAGCTGTTGAAATAAAAATAATTTTCTGTCACTAGAATATCAACATTGCAAGTGGCTATTTTTGGCTACTGGGGAATTATTGTCATTCTCCTCCCTACCGCCCTCTGTTTAAACACTCAGTAAATTATTCTCGATTATCAAATAAAACGAGCGAAAGACTTTCATCATTCATGTAAAAACCACTGCACTAAATAATCTTTGCCTATCTACAATAGGCGAACGATCTCCAGTGGACAAGCGGTTTCCATTTTAGCATTTAACTAAACTGAATTTACATGGAATGGGCGAACGTTTTCCATTTTTTGCCCTGTACAATCACTGCTCTGAGTTTTTCTGAAACGGACAAATGTTTTCCTCTTCGCCTGTATAATCACTGACGTGAGTTTACCTGAAACGGGCGAATTTTTTCCATTTCTCCTGTACAATCACTGATGTGAGTTAACCTGAAACGGGTGAACGTTTTCATATTTTCCCCTGTACAATCAAGCTCTGAGTTAAACTGAAACAGGCGAACGTTTTCCTCTTCGCCTGTACAATCACTGTTCTGAGTTTGATTGAAACCGGCGAACTTCTTCCTTTTCGTCTGTACAATCATTACTCTGAGTTTATCTGAAACCGGCGAACGTTCTCCATTTCTCTTGCACAATAACTGCTCTGAATTTATCTGAAACCAGCCAACGTTTTCCCATTTCTCCTATCCAGTCACTGCTCAGTGTTAATCTGAAACGGGCGAATGTTTTCCATTTCTTCTGAGTTTACCCGGAACGGGAGAACGTTTTCTATTTCTCAAATACAATCACTGCTGTGAGTTTTTTTCCTGAAACAGGCGAGCGTTTTCCAGTTCTCCTGTACAATCACTACTCTGAGTTTATCTGAAGCGGGCGAACATTTCTCATTTCTCCTGTACATTTACTGCACTGAGTTTACCTAAGACGGGCGAACGTTTCCCATTTCTCCTGTCCAATCACTGCTCAGTGTTTACCTGAAACGGGCGAACGTTTTCCATTTCTCCTGCAGCAGTTGTACGATCAGGCCATCCATCATATTCAGGTGGCTCTCATCCTCCTGTGCAGCAACATAAAAAAAAACCCAACAACATTAACAACGAAATCAAACATAAGAAAAATTCCACGAACACTAGACTGGGAGGTATGCCGTGAAATGTTTCTCTTTTTTTTTTTTTTTCCCGGAGTTTTGTTTGCTGATAAAATGATAGAATCCAAGGTCAAATCTGTAGTATTCTTTTCATGTAACAGAAGACTCCTCAGCGTCTAGTCTTGTCTCTTGCAGAACATTGTAGAAAAAAACCTGTTCTGATAGGGTCTAGCAGAGAGACAGAGAGAGAGAGAGAGAGAGAGAGAGAGAGAGGACGACCGGACAGAGACAGAATGTACAGGCATCATAAATGATCCTCCCCACGGAACTGTTTCAATATATTACAAGCATACAGGACGAACATTGAGTATGCACGAACAGAGGGAAGACAATGTATCGCTATTCCATCCTACCCCACGATTAAAACAGAAGGCAAGCAATTACATGCTGAACATCACAGTGACCCAGTCTCGGGTAAAGTCTCATACAGTGATCCCCCACGTAGAACTGTCAGAAAACAGCAGATGAAGTGAACATGGGTTGTCTTCCCATTTTTTCTTGTACTGAATTCCAAAGGAAACGCGGACTTTCATCAACCTTGATATGGTTGGCACAATATTTTCTATACTCATTCGTTTTGTTTTTAAGTCATTCTGTTCTTTTCTCATTCTATTAACCCCCCCCCCCCCCCCCCCTCTCTCTCTCTCTCTCCGCGGACGCATCGCCCTTTTCACACGCAATCTTAGTGCAGCCTTACTTTCGAAAGCAATTATTTGACAAGCAGAAACTCTTCTTAAACACCAGTGAGCAGTACAGAAAGCCTCATACAGTGATTCTCCACACACAAACTGTCAGAATATAGACAGCATATAAAGTGTTAATCATAGGCTCGCTCTACTGTTTGTCAAGCACAATAAAAGTAAGTTCAATACATTCACACCTGGAGATACCGTCTGCGTATCTCTATTCTTTCTATGTCATCTCTTGTACATCATCATACAGACGTTCATCTGACCTTTATGATGAATACTTTTTCAATGTATTTTATCCAATACTTTGTTTTTTTTTCATGCTTACACACATATGTTTATACATTTACATGATATACGTAATCACATTTAAAGAACAGACTTATAGCTCCATCAAAAATAAATATGCTAATATCATAGCATATGATAAATATAAATTATACATGGTTACTCTGTGGGTGTGGGTGCAGAAGTAGACTAAAAAAACCCATACATTTACAGATACCTACCTACCTACCTACCTACCTCTCTCTCTCTCTCTCTCAGAAAGAAAATATCAACATGCATACATACGTACAAAAGTTTACCATTCGTGTTACGAAATCTCTCATATTTGTTATGCATTGGAATATAATTATGCGGTGTTCTCACCACCAAGCGTTCAAAAACATAATCCATCAGCACCCCAAAGCAGCCAGCGAAGGTTAGAAAAGTAAAATGGAAAGAAAGTGTGATAAGGAAAAAAAGTTGCTGAGAAACTAAAATCACCTTATAAACAGTTTAAAAACGTAGGGGAAAATCTTTGAGCCTATGCTTGAGGATCCATTTAGCGATGCAAGGGAGGTCAAAAGATATCAAAACAGTCAGAGTCGTCAGCTCTGCTGTTCAATAACCCAAGCTTTGTCAGCAGCTAAAAAATTGTACAGAACAGACTGCATGTCTTGGATCTCCTAAAAGATGCAATCTTTAACTGATTGACCAAAACAATATCATACATACGTGCATAGACACAGATAGTAACATTCGAACACTCCTGCAAAAGCGTACCATCTGTGACACGAAACGTCTAATGTCATTATAAGATGGATTGATATATGTAAGTAAAAATACAAATAACGGTGCAGGAAAAGAAAGAAATTATGATCATAATAATATTAAAAATATTCAGATAAATGTTGTGTTTCGTGCATATCAAAGTACACAGTATTAGTGTATCGATGAACATTGAATTCACACATATAAATGACAGAGAAGACTTGTTCCCCTTTGCTCTGTGATAAGCTCGAAACAGAAGTGTCTAACCAAAAATTGAACATGCTCCCTATTAACAAAAGATTTTTTTTTCCTCTTGTATTACATAGATAACGACTATTCATTTAACATCTGTCAAGTAGGGTGGCAAATGGCAAAACTAAACACAAACTATACAGCGGGCAGTAACGGGTAAAAGCCTCATATCGGAACTTTCCGCACAGAACTGTCAGAATAAAGACAGCAGATAAAGGGATAATCACGTTTTTCTTACATTAAACCTGCAATATCTGAAAAGCAGTGTATACAATTACAGCAACAGATGAACACTTGGAACGCAAATTAAGAAAAAAAAGTCTCTTCCTCTTCTCCTCTCTCACACAAAGCCCAGACATGCTGTTCAGTTGCCACATCTGTCATGGACATTTGGTAATACCACCAACCATTAGGACGGATAAAGAGCGATGACTAGAGTGTTTACACAGTGACTTAGCTACAGGTAAAATCTCGTACAGTGATCCTACGCAAGTAACTGTCAGATTATTGAAAGCAGAGTGTTAATTAAACTAAGCACTGAAAAACACCTCCGTGAACTAACTACAGGTAAAGCCTCATATAATGATTATCACCACAGACATGTCAGAATATAGACAGCAGATGGATGGTTAATCACGGGCTTTCTGATGATAACTGGTAATGTTTTAAAACTAGTGTTAATGATTACATCAATGGACAAACACATGGAACGCAAATTAGAACTCTCGTTTTTTCCTTTTGCTCTCTCTCTCTCTCTCTCTCTCTCTCCTCTCTCTCTCTCTCTCTCTCTCTCTCTCTCTCTCTCTCTCTCTCTCTCACACACACACACACACACACATGTACAATCTCACGAGGCACACACGTGCACAGCGACTCATTTGCGGTCTCTATAACCGACATTTTCTGATACCATCTACTCTTAAGATGGATGACAAGCAATAATTAGAAGTGATACATGCTGATTAGAAGTGATACATGCTGATTACAAAGGGTCGATGCCGTCCATTTAAAGTGTCAAAGCACCATGCTGTATTAAAAATATGCATTTAACTCTTTATCCCCTCAACCCGTTTTACTCCGTCCCTCCCAAAGACACAATGATTCATTCGCCAACTGCACAACTGATATTCAGTGATAGAATCAGCGACAATGAAGTACTGAACTATACAGCGACCGAATGACTGGTATAGCCTCATACACCGATTCTCCACACACAACTGTCGGAATATAGACAGCAGATAAAGTGTTAATCATGGGCTTGCTCTACGGTTGTCTGTAATGAACTACAAGCGATACAGAAATTATAGCAATACACCAAAGTGTGATAATGAACTACATGTAATATAGAAACCATAGCAAAATAACAAAGATATGATGTTGAAATCATAGTTATTGGTCTGCGAATGTAGATGTCTCTTCTTCTCTTAATCACACCTCCCTCCCTCCCTCTCTCTTTCTCTCTCTCTTTCTCACTATTATCTGTGTCTCGCTGTCTCTGTCTCTGTTTAGAAACAATATTTTTTGGTCTGCAAGTATATATGTCCATCTTCTTCTCTTGTTCCCCCCCCCCCCCCCCCCCCCCATCTCTCTCTCTCTCTCTCTCTCTTGCCCACACACTACTCTTTTTCTTTCTATGTCTCTCTCTGTCTCTGTCTGTCTGTTTGACTGATCTCTCTCTCTGTCTCTCTCTCTGTCTCTCTCTCGCTCTCCCCCCTCTCCCCCCCCCCCCCCTCTCTCTCTCTCTCTCTTGGATAACAGATGGTAGTATCTGATGCTGAACATACCAATGTCCTGACTGAAGGTCAAGACTCAAACAGCGATTCTCCACACAGCACTGTCAGAATGTAGACAGCAGATAAAGGATTTTTATCACGAACTTTCTGGTAAGAAACCTATAAAAAATAAAAGCAATTTCAACGGATACACTAATAGACTATATATGAAATGCTGGCGACACTGACTAATGAAAGCTGTGTTTAAACTACTTGAAGCGCAAGATTCAGCCAGACAACCACATGCACGTATGCACGCACGCATGCAAGCACACACACACACACACACACACACACACACACACACACACACACACACACACATGAGTAAGAGCGACTTTCTTCCCCCACTACACTTTCTCTCTCTCTCTTCACACACACATACACACACACACACACACACACACACACACACACACACACACACACACACACACACATGACCTTTGCGACAAATACTTCTCAACATCTATCGATCAAGTTAATAAGTTCAATAAAAATGTTGAACACTACAGTGACTCAGCGACAGTTAAAGCCTCATACAGTCGGTCATTCTCCAGACAGAACTGTCAGAATATAGACAGCAGATAAAGGGTTAATCATTGGCTTTCTACATAGTTCATCCGTAATGTATTTCAAGCAACAGAAATGGTAACAGCAACATTTAGCGGTAAAATGAATCAAAAATAGATCCAAGCTAAATTATCATTATAATGATCTTCAACGGTCACCATACAGAAAATCATGTTCACAATTTGGTCGCTCTCCTCAGCATTAATAGCAGCACAAAAAGTAACAACAGCGACGAGGAGTATTCCAGCAACAAGAACATCTACAATGACGATGACATCGTCAACAATAACAAAGATGCACATAAATCTATTGTTAGTGAGAGTAGCAGCAACAACAATAACAGTATCGTAACAACGGCAGCAAAAGCAAGAGACAACGAAAATGACAAAGATATCGGCGGTAACAACAAAAGAAACAACAAAACATGACAAACACAATTATGAAAATAACCATAACGACCTAATTACAACAGTAATAGCAACGACAAAGACAAAAACAACGACGAGGACAACAGCAACGATGACGACAACTACGACATCAACAATAACAACAATGACATCAGCAGCAACAATAACTGAACAACAATAAGAATCACAATAAAGCGGCCATAGATGACATTAACAAGAATGACACGACAAAAACTTTCACATCTGCAGCAACAACGACGACAACACCACCACCAACAAAACAACCATAATGATAACAACACCACTACAACCACGTTGACGGTAAGAACGAAAAGAACAATGACAAGAAGACCACGAACCACAAACACGAAAAAAAAAATCCAATCAACCAAACAACAAAACATATCACTACCAGCAATAACGATTAAAAAGACAATAACGTCAAGACACGGACACACAAACACAGACACAGACAGACGCAAACACACACACACACACACACACACACACACACACACACACACACACACACACACACACACACACACACACACACACACACACACACACATACAGACACCTTTATGACAAATTTTTCTCAATATCTATTGATCAAGTTGGCCATGGCAATAAAAATGTTGAACACTACAGTGACTCAGCCACAGTTAAAGCCTCATACAGTCGGTCATTCTCCACACAGAACTGTCAGAATATAGACAGCAGATAAAGGGTTAATCATAGGCTTTGTGCGTCTTTCAAGCAACAGATATGGCAACAGCAACATCTAGCGATAAAATGAATCCAAAATGGATCCAAGCTCAAATGTTATTATTACGATCTTCAATGGTCACCATACAGAAAATTATGTTCACAATTCGGTC
>JADBJO010001718.1:381887-386262 GCA_016801955.1 Conus betulinus | reverse complement strand
TTGAAGTCGCTAAACAAACAAAAAAAAAAAAAAATTAATAAATATAAAAATAATAACTAACTAAATAAATTTAAAAAATGAATTAAATAAAACCAAAAAAAAAAAAAGAGAAAAAAAAGGAAAGAAAAAAAGGAAAAAAAAAAAAAAGAAAGGAAAGAGAGGGAAAGAAAAAACGGGGGAAGAAAAAACCAGGCAGTAGGTAGGTAGGGGGGGGGGGGGGGGGGGGGGGGGCGGCGTGGAGGGGAAAGGTGAGGAGGAGGTGGGCGGGGGAAGGGGAGGGGGGTGTTTGGGGGGAGGGGGAGGGCTAGAATGAAAAAAGCCAAAAGGAGCGACAAAAACTCGTCCACCGTAAAATAGTAGAGGATCACCATGTTGTTGTCAGTGGGGACACACCGCCATTTATTTGAGTAACCCCCGATAGCAGGTTATTGACAGAGAGAACAGATAGCGTACCGCATATATGTCAGTTGACCTCCACCGAGATCTTCGCTGTAAGCTTTGTAGGCTACAGTTCTGCCTACCTCACACACGCTCTCTCTTCAGGCGTATAGTAGGACGACGCGGTTAAAAAAAAAAAAAAAAAAATCAAACAGATTCCGCGCGCGCGCGCATGCAGACTTAAAAGAAGAAAAAAAAAAGGTCTGTCAGTGTGTAGGGATTCGATGGGTATCGCACGCTTGAAATATATGAATGACAATGCTGTCTTTCTTGGATACTAATCTAATGGAGAGCTACACACGCAATTGCACACACGCACGCTCGCGCGCGCGCACACACACACACACACACGCACACGCACGCAGTGTGACACTAGTATTGGTTACGATGGAAATCTTAATTCAGAAGCGACTTGAGAACTTCGCAGTTCCTTGCGTAAAATTGTTATTATATCAGTGCTGGCTTTTAAAGAACACACACACACACACATGCACGCACGCACGCACGCACGCACGCTCGCGCGCGCACACATGCACGCACGCACGCACGCACGCACACACGCATACACACACACACACGTACACACACACGCACGCACGCTCGCGCGCGCGCACACATGCACACACGCACGCACGCACACACACACACATATCTTTCTATACATACATACATACGTACTTACTTACTTACATACATACATACATACATACATACTTACAAAACGTATATATAGATGTATGTATATATGTAATAAATATATAATTAAACAAGTGTAAAGTTTTAAACTGTGAGGGAAAACACGTGTAGGCTTACAATTCCTCCGTCATCATATTAATGACTTGAAAAAAAGATTTTGTTTTTTTAAGGGGGGGGGGGGGGGGGGGGGGGGGGGGGGGGGGGGGGAGTGTGAGGAGGGAGAAGAAAGAAAAACGAGAATGAAGAATTAGGAAATACATTAGGAACATAAGATTCTTCACTAGCAGCGTGCGGGGACCATAATGACCCATCTTGAAGACAGAATCATTCATATCGCCTGCTCCGAATTTTTTTTTTTTTTTATTTTTTGTCCGCAGGGTCAGATTCGTCAGGGAGGCACGGCTGATCCAGTCTCTGCTCCCTTGGCGTCAAATGGAGATATACGTCTAAATTTTGTGGTATTCTCACTACCACGGGTTCAAAAACGGAATCCAAGAACACCTCAAAACAGCCCAGTAACGGGTAAAAAAAAAAAAAAGCAAAAAAAAAACAAAACAAAAAAAATTCTGGAATATATAAGTTAACCGTTCTTTTTGTATTAACAAAACAAAAAAAAAACAAAAAAAACAAAAAAAATTTGTGAAGACCGTCAATTTTCTTCTTCGTGGAAACAGTAATTGTGTTGTGAACATGGTAATTTTCTTTGTGAACACGGTAAATGTTTCATCATGAAACCAGTCTTTTGTTCGTGGACTCAGTAATTGTCCTTATGAAACTCATTTCCCTTTGTGAATGTGCAGTTATCTTCTTCATAAACAATCATTATCTTCGTGAAGACAGTGATTTGTATCGTAAAGACACTAATTTTCTTCATGAACACAGTATTTTTTTTCTTGTGAAAAAGTTATATAAACTATAGTTACCTTCGTGAAAACAACAGTTTTCGTGGGGGAACACAGAAACTTTCCTCCTGAAAATCGTGATTTTTCGATGGTAATTGCTCTTGACTTAACAATCATTTTCATTATGAAAACAATAGTGAATACAGTAGTAATTTTGCCCGTAAAAAACAGTGATCTTTCTTCGTGAAAAGAGTAATTTTCTCCGTAAAAAGTAATTTCCTCCACGAAGACAGGAATTCTCGTGTTCATTCTTAGAAATTCATGAACACAAGTTTCGTCATGAACACAGTAATATTATGTTCTTTGACACAATTTTTTTTGTTGTAATAAAGTAATGTTCTTCGTGAAAACAGCATCTTTTCGGGAAGACAGTAATTTCTTTTACGAAAATGGTATTTTGCAGAGGCAACTTACTTTTTTTTTCCCCCCGTGCGTTCCCCCCGCGTAAAAAGAGTAACCTTGAATTTCCCGTGTTAAAATAGTCCCTCAAACCCTCTACCCCCCCCCCCCCCCCCCCCCCCCCCTCCCCCCCCTCCCCCCCAGGTGAAAGCAGTAACATTACTTCCTCCCCTCAATCTCTCCACTTCCCTCGCCCCCTGCCCCCCCTCCCCCCCCCCCCCCCCCCCCCCCCCCTCCCTCCACCTCCAAGTCATATGAAAATGGTTGAAGAAAGTGTTGTTTCTCAGTCAGATATTGTCGATGTATAACATGATGACCCTGAAAAGGGAGGTAATCATGAGTCACGCAAACGCATAAACAACAAAGCCAGATAATCCTAAGTCAATGGCACGAACCCAAGGAGCGATGACTCACATGCACGTGAACTGCTATCGTTGCACAATATGTGACGAAACGTTTACTACGGGAAGATACAGGTTGCCAAAAGTTAAAAACAGCTGCCCCATGGCATATCTTTGGTGTAACAGGATTACAAAGCTTTTTTTCCTTTTTTTCTTTCTTTCTTTCTTTCTTTCTTTCTTTTTTTCTTCTTTCATTCCTTCCTTTTTCTGTCTTTTTCTTTCTTTTTCTTTCTTTCATTTCTTTTTCTTTTTTTTTCTCTTTCTTCCTTTTTTTTCTTTCTTTCTTTTTTCTTTCTTCTCTTTCTACTTACTCAAAGATCCGATATCGTAACAGCGTCAAAAAAAGGAAGGAGAAAATATTATTTGAACGTCATACATAAATACTGTTTCCATATACACATAAAAACACTGTCTTCACCTGAAACAACAGTAAATGATCTTTCGATGCCAGCCACTAACCATACAATCAACCGTGATTGGTAGTCGTTAGTTTCAAAGTGGAGAGCATACAGGAAATTGAAACGAGGGCTTAAAGCAGACTGACTGGGTCGTTGAACGAAGGAACAAACAATGTACAATACAAAACAAACACAACGGACCTACTGGGTAGAGATGGGGACCTAGTTGTTGATTGATATCTAGGAGGAGGGATTCTGTTTTTGTCTCTGAACAAAAACTTCATGCTTCACGATTTTCTGACTTGGCTGATCTCTACTCCAGTCTCTTGTTTCAGCTACGAAAAAATTCTGGCTATTGGTTGTTCGTTGCTGTCGCTGTTTTCTTTATTTTTATTTTCTTTTTTTCCAACAGATCGTACAGGCACGCGCAGGACACTCCATTAAGATATCAAGGGACATAACTGCTCCTGAACAGAGGTAAATCAGACTACAGGATGCAACTCATAACAGCCTTAAAGTAGCATCCCCATGGGTGTACCAGCCCGTATTTCATGACTGCAGAGCCCACCGGCGAAAAAACACCACACCCTCCCAGCTGTCGAGCACACCCCACAGACCCAACCACCCCTGCCCACGGACAGATGAAGACAGTGCCACTCCAGACACAGCCAAGCTTTCGCCATACGGTCTTATGTGCCCTCAAGAGAGAATCCAAAGTTGTAGTCTTTCCCACTGTCAACAGGACTTTCCTGTGGTCAGTGGGTCTTCCACAGACTATGATAGTGACTTTGTTTGGGGGGGTCTTTGCCTGCCAGTAATACTGGCCGTTGTTAAGCTGGATTAAAGCCCCACAGAATCACCTGTCAGATGGTATAAATGTTAAAAGTAAGACAAATCTTAAATAAATGTCAGCGAACCGCCCAGAGAAACGTGGACAAACGAGTCACAAGCCAACACACAACGCGTTTCGACCTCTTAGGTCTTCCTCAGGTGAAATAAAGACGGACAAAATAACGAAAATTTCTTCAACATGAACTCCTGTTCCATCTTCCCTCTTTCCTGTGCATATGTTGTGAAATGTTGATAACTATGCGCACCCCCCCCCCCCCCTCACACACACACACACACATATCCACACACA
>JADBJO010001718.1:341887-349387 GCA_016801955.1 Conus betulinus | reverse complement strand
CCTCACGCATCGAAAAAAGAAAAAAAAAAATTGTGCAGTGCCACTTCTCTCTCCCCTCACGCTTGAACCGTGAGCCCTGAAGCGTGAAGAGTGAGTGGAGTTGTATATTCCCCACGCAAGAGAGAGACCACGTCTGTTCAGTTTTCTGTTCACGCGTGAGGCGTGACGTATGATGAGTGAGATGGAAGGCGTGAGTTTCTATGGTCCAGCAGTCTTTAAAAAAAAAAAATGTTGCTGCTATGTTGAAATCATATTTTCTCGGTTGGCTTTACTTCTGAGTACACTATTATATTCACCACACGGGCATTTCTACGCACAGAAAGTCAGAAATCATACAGCGACACATGAACACACACACGCACATGAACACACACACGAACACCACACACACACACACACACACACACATACACACACACACACACACATACACACAACACACACACACACACACCACACACACACACACACACACCACACACACACACCACACACACACACCACACACACACACACAACACACACACACACACACACACACACACACACACACACACACACACACACACACACACACACACACACACACACACACACACACACACACCACACGATGAAGCGAAGCATCTCCCATTTCCACGTGTTTTTTTTTTTCTCTCCACTGGAGCGGGGGTGACTGAACAAGTGAAACACCCCGTGACTTGAAGATGCCGGTCAGGCGTGCCGAAGCTGGCCTCCTCCACGTGACACAGACAATGTGATCCTCTGTTCAGGGATCGCTGGCTCCCCAATCACTGGGATGGGATGGGGGGGGGGGGGGGGGGGGGGGTGCGTACGCCCTCCGTAGTCGATCCAGTTTGTCCAGGCCACTGACAGACAGGCTCCTTTGCGCCTCTGGTGAATGTTGCGCCTGTGTCTGTGTGTGTGTGTTTGGGGGAGGGTTAAAAGGGATATTAAAAAAGGATAGGATGACTCACTTCAGTCAATCATTATGTTGATTATTCTGAGACTTTTGTGTGTATGACCTTTTTTTTTTTTTTTTTTTTTTTTTTATCCCGCCATGATGGCAGCCATACTCCAACTTCGAGGAAGATGCATGCTATGTGTAACGTGTCATCCATACCAACGGCCAAACTGGCCTTCTCTTCCGAAAGTTGGTGATGGGATCTGACGTGTGTGCAAGAAGTTGTGCGTGCGTTCACACGCGGAAGCTCGGTTTTATAGTCTCATTCGAAGGACTGTGTGAGGAATGGAATCACAACCAATGTTAACTCCGAGGGAAAAATCCCCCTGTACCGAAACGGCCCGGCGGAGATGTGAACCCGCATCCCCAAGATCACAAGTCCGATGCTGTACCAACTGAGCTATTCCGGTCCCTGATTCCTGGAACATATGGCTGAAAGTACGGGACTCGGAAGCATTACGTAAAACAGACAGCGGCCTTCAATGAGGTAAGTGTGCATCTATTATTGTCTTCTTGCTGAAACGAGCACCGAGATCTATGCAAGCCTTCTTACCGTTCGCATTCAGACAAGCTCAGCCAAACATGCAGCTTTCGCAACTTATCATTGTCCAGGTCTCAGTTCACGGGGAACAACTCGTGTTCTTTAGCTGTGCGCATTTTTCAGGAGTGTTGACTGCATGGGAGAAAGATTTCCTTTCGTGCCCCTTGCCTTAGAATAGGTTTTATTCTGTTTTTAAAACCGGGTTTGTTTGTTTGTTTTTTTTGAAAAAGCCAAATGAACTGCATGTTGTCTGGAACATTTTGGAGCAATTCTGACACTTTCTGCAACCAAACTGACCTGTATCTTGGACAGAAAGAAACTGTTGTCCTGGTAAGGGAGAGGGCAAGAAATAAGGAAAAGGGGGGGGGGGGGGGGGGGGGGGGGGGGAGGGGGGGAAGGGAGGTTACCAAAGGAAATCTTTTCATCGTATCATTTTGTGTGTGTGTGTGTGTGTGTGTGTGTGTGTGTGTGTGTGTGTGTGCAAATAGCGCCAGTTTTGCAGCACTATTTGTCGTATTCTCGCCTTTGCAGTGGTGACAGACATTGAGCGCCATCAAGTTTTAAGCTGGTGTTCCCAATATTATCATCCATGCCTCTTAGACCTCCTTCTCAGTATTATATGGGGCCATTATGTTCTCAAACCTCAACAGTGAGAAGCGCGAGCGCTCGCGATAGTGTGTGTGTGTGTGTGTGTGTGTGTGTGTGTGTGTGTGTGTTTCAAATTTTAACGTCTATCCACTCTTGGTGATGTTAGACGGAAAAAAAAAAAAAAAAAAAAACAAACAAACAGAAAAAACTACATCAACAAAAACAGACAAAACGAACAAACGAAGCCCCCATGATAAAGCTAGAAAACTACAAATGGTTTTGATGTGGGAGAGAAGAGTGAGAGGTAGGGGACGGATGAAGGTGGTCCTTTCGTACATATTATGTAGATTTAGTAGTAGGTAAATGATTGACTCACTTAAAAGTAACATCATAAGTATGAGATGATAAATGTAAGAAACTATCCGTACTTACTTGTTGGACTCTTTGACAAAGAAAGAAAGAATTCATAGTGTGTGTGTGTGTGTGTGTGTGTGTGTGTGTGTGTGTGTGTGTGTGTGTGTGTGTGTGTGTGTGTGTGTTGTGTGCGTGCGTGCGTGCGTGCGTGCGTGCGTGCGTGTGCGTGTGTGATTTTGACGTTAATTTTTTTTTTATGTTGTAAAAAACTATCCTGAAATCTGAAACATTTTTTTTTTCAAAGTCAATACTCTGATAATATTTCGTGTCAGCATATCGCATGACTGCATTATCTTATGAGTGAGCGTGGCATGAGCATTGTCTTGTGAGAAATGGGTTATGTCAGCATCCTATCTTGTGAGCAGTGTGTCAACCCTGTTTTGGAGGGAATCCCTTTCCAGGGGAAAAAAAAACAAAAAACAACGTTGATTTGCGCGACAGAGTGTAACGGCATGAACCGAAGAATTCCAGTGATGCCGTTGAGCCTATAATTACTTTCAGTCGAGCCCCCACCATTCTGTTCTGGAATACTCTGTGAATCGAGCACCGGTGCCGCCACATTCACAGATTTCAGGAGGTAAGGTGAGAGGTCATGTTGCTTACAGCCCAGCCGACCGCAAAGGGCCATAGCAGGGCTGTCACTACGTAAACATCAACTCGCAAGTCATTCATTCACACAACTCTTCAAACTACAACTTCTAAAGGCTAGGTATGATCGTAGTGGATCGACAATAACATTACCGCAATACTCCAAGCACCGGGATTCGTGATCCTGGCGATTCTGGGGTTGCGGGTTCGAATCTCCGCCAGGCCGTTTCGATACAGTGGGGAGGGGGGGGGGGGGGGGGGTGGAGGAGGGGGGGTGGAGGAAGGGGGGGGGGGGAGGGGGGAGTTAAATCTCGGGAGCTGACATTCACTCTGACTCCACTTTAAGAAAATCCTTCGAATGAGACTAACAAGCCGACGTTCCGTGTGTGAGAGCACGCATGAAGTACTGCACACACGTCAAATCCCATCACCAACATCCGGATGATAAGGCCACTCTGGCCGTTGGTATGGATGACATGTCTACACATAGCATACACCCTGCACGAGAAATGGAAAGGGAGAAATTCAAAACAAACAAACAAACAAAACTGATTTGCTGGCAGTTACTGAATGACACGGGGGAAACGACTGAATGAAGCGCCAGCAGGCAGCTCCACACAGTCGGCTCTACCCAGGTAGGCAGCCCCCGTTGTGTAAACGACAGCTTGGATTGTAAAGCGCTTAGAGCTTGGTCTCTAACCTAGAACAGGCGTTATATGTGTTCTCTCAATGACGATGACGATGACGATGATGATGATGATGAGGAGGGAGGAGGAGGGGGAGAATGTGAAGAAAAGGAAAAAGAACAACTACTGTAATGATTTTAATGACAACAACAACACCAAATAATGATAGTAATAACAATGATATTAACGATAATGATGATAATGATCACAGTAATAATGATTAAGGTAATAATAATAATGGTGATGATGATGATGATGATGATGATGATGAGAATAAATATTATTATAACAGCAACAATGATAACAACATGGATAATTATAATGATGATGTTGATAATGATAATAATGATGAAAATAAGAATGAAAATAAAGGTGATGATGATGACGATGGTGATGATAATAATGATGATAATGATGATGTTGATGATGATGGTCATGATAATAATAATTGTACTGCTACTACTAATAACAATAGTGATAATGATGGTGTTGACGATGATAATTATAATACTAATGATGATGCTCATCATGATAATAATAACAATAACAACAATGATAATAATAATAGTAATAATAATATAATAATGATGATGATAATGATGATAATAATAATTCATACGGAATTGATTTTGATAACAGCCCCCCCCCCCCCCCCTTCCTTGAGAACCACGGTAACATCGCTGCACTGTATCATTCTCCATCGAATACCATCTTCATCTTACACACCCCGGAGCTCCAGCACCAGCGGTGCTCACACGCCGTCTGTCTTCAGAAGACTGCGGTGCCGAATGGAAGGCAATACGTGTGTCACCTGTGTGCCTCCCAGTTCACGTTCAGTCCTGTAACACGTTGTAGCCACGCTCAGTCCTGTAGGAAAAAACTGTAGGGAGAGCTTGACAGCAGAAGGTCTTCAGAGAAGACCCCCCCCCCCCCCCCCCCTCCTCTCCTCGCCCCCCCCCCCCCCCCCCCCCCCCCCCCCCCCCCCCCCCCCCCAGACAAGTGTTTCGGTCCTGAACTCCTTACACTCTAAGGGGGCCGGGCCGCATCCAGGTCATGACTCCCAGATGCCCTTCAATTTTTTTTTTTTTTCCCCTGGCGCTGCCGGGATTCGAACCCGCGCAACTTGTTGGATGGATGGTCATCTCGAGGCGTGCCTTTTGTTTAAGATGGATGTCTTAGCCCCCACTGTTAACGGGAAACCTGTTGTCAGTTGGGAAATTGTAAGGCTTATGGAGTTCACGTTTGTTCCTCCTCGACCAGATCAGGGACACACTTTTTCGGCTGCCTCTGCCATTGCCTTCGGGGTTGTGGTCCTCTTCTTACCTGACATCCCGAGCTGTTTCATGAGGTCATAGGCTGATTACCCTACCAATCCCCTGGCTCCAGCTTCTCTGGCGAGGACCCGGACCTGGAAGCCGGATTCCCTCAAGCTGATCGCTAGACTGGCATGCTTCTCAGTCTTGCAGAGGTGCGCTTGCTCCAGTCTGCTTTTCGTATGGCTCAGTGAGGTCGATCAGAATCATTTGTTTTGGATGAGCCTGAGTGGAGAACAATATCCGGTCTCATACCACTCTTCCTGATGATCGCCGGATGGTTCTCCCGTTCTGGAAGGTCTGCTGCGCATTCCCAGCAGTCGTCTGCTCCATCCAGTACACCCTGCCTCCACGCTCTTGATGCCCCAGCTGTTGCAGACCATGAGTTCTGGCCTCCTGCCGTGTAGAACTGCGTTGCTGGTGACCCTGAAGCTTCCTCCAGCAGTACTAACCGCGTGTGCGATCTCCTTGAGCACTTGGTCGTGCCTCCGTGTGTACCTTCCCTGGGTTAGTGCTGCTTTCAATGAACTCAGGACATGCTCCACTGTTTGTTTTGCTGGGACAGAATGGACGCGGTACGGTGGCGTTTGATTAAGCCGACGAGAGCCATGGTCAAGTTGGACGCAGTATTTTATTATTGTTATTATTATTCTTGATCGAGTATCATCTTTGTTCTTGGGCAGTCATGTTGACGTTTTCTTTCATTAAGTTGAGACTAAGGTTCAGCGCCGCAATTGAACTGTGTGTTCCGATGTGCGTAATGGTTGCGTGTGTGTGTGAGTGTGTGTGTGTGTGTGTGTGTGTGTGTGTGTGTGTGTGTGTGTGTGTGTGTGTGTGTGTGTGTGTGTGTGTGTGTGTGTGTGTGTGTGTGTGTGTGTGCGTGCGTGTGCTGCGCGCGTCTCTGTCTGTCTGTCTGTCTGTCTCTGTCTCTCTCTCTCTCTCTCTCTCTCTCTCTCTCTCTCTCTCTCTCTCTCTCTCTCTCGAGCACGCGCGTGCGCGTCTGTTCGTGCGAGCCTGTGTGTGTGTGTGTGTGTGTGTGTGTGTGTGTGTGTGTGTGTGTGTGTGTGTGATGAGCCCCACCCACCCACCTTCTCCTTTCGCACATCCGTCTCCCCTGCTATATGTCAACTGACAGTTGCATGGAATAGTCGACCCACAACTGACCCCCCCCCCCCCCCTCCCCCATACATCTCCACGCCTACCCCGACGACCCTCCCTCCCTTCATTCTATCCCCTCCGTCTCTTCTTTCTCTTATTCTTTCTGGCAGGATGGAGATTGAGTGGGGGGTGGGGGTGGGTGGGTGTTCTTGTCTATGTAACCACGTGTATGTTATTGCAAGTGCGCGGACCAGAGGTTTATGGGACAGGGTAGTATTCGTCAGTGGTCGCTTGTTTCTGATGACATGGAACACGCATGATGTGGAGAAGATCGATGAAGATAATTAGTACTGGAACTTTAGAAAAAAAACACTCACAAAACACTCAAAAAACACACACACACACACACACACACACACACACACACACACACACACACACACACAACGTATGATTGATAACAGTTGGATAGTAATTGGATTCTTAGCACTGGAATGCAATTTTCAGCGTTTACAAATCGATGTCTAGATAGAAAATCATCAAGTAACTTTTCTTTGTTTTAAACTTTTTTTTTTCTTTTTTTTTTTTTCTTTTTCTTTTTTTTTTTTTCTTTCTTTCTTTTTTTTTTTTTTTTTTTTTTCGTATTTGTCGGTTTCCATAGAAATCGATGCACTATACACTATTGCCGGCGTTCACAACGTTCGTCGTACAAACAAACACGTGAGTTGCACTGTTGCCGGCGTTTACAACGTTCGTCGTACAAACAAACACGGGAGTTGCACTGTTGCCGGCGTTTACAACGGGTAATAAACTTAAGTGTAACCAACCGTTGTGAGCTCTTTGGTAGCGTAGTGGTTAGTATCCCCGCCTGTCACGCGGGAGACGGGGGTTCGTTTTGTTTTTGTTTTGTCTTACATACAAATTTCTACCACCAAAAGGGGAGAAAGTGCTAGTGACTGATTTTGTATATATCCTTTTTTTTTTTTTTTTTTTTTTTGATACCGTACTGGGAGTACGTTTATATGCTTTGCATCTTGTTTGGGTTTCTTGCTTGTATTTTTGTATTTTTTTTTTTGCTGTCCCATCTTCTGTGCCACCTCAGTGGCCATGCGCCCACGCCGCTCATTCCGACTCCCCCCCCCCCCCCCCCCCCCCCCCCCCCGTGTCTCACAGCCGCAGCCTGGCCCGAGCCGCCCGCATACCCGGCACCGGCAATCCACCACAGCAAGGAACAGTCTGTGTCCAGTCGTCAAGAGGCAACCCGCCGCAGGAGACTCTGCGCTGCCGCCCAGTCACTTCGGTGGTGTT
>JADBJO010001718.1:326887-331887 GCA_016801955.1 Conus betulinus | reverse complement strand
AAGAAAAAAAAAAAAGGGAGGGTTGAAGATGAAGAAAAAATGGGGAAAATGTTTATTATCATGAATAAAAACCCTTCACTAGCTGCATGAGGGAACCATCGCAATCCCTCTTGAAGGCAGATCTGTATGTATCACCTGCTCCTAGGCCTTTCGTCCGCTGGATCGGACTCATCTGTAAGTATCTCCTCCGCCATAACAGGACAGGGCAAAGAAAACTATAATGGTGCCAAAAAAAAAAGACGAAAATCGCAGCAAAAAATACTGATTAAAAGGTTTAAAGATTAAATCGTTTTAAAACTGCCGTTTATTAAAAATGCCAAGATGGTTCCGGCTTACGCTTGCCGCTTCGAAGTCAACGTCCAAGATTATTTTGGCGTCAGCTCTGATTCCGAAACTTTTCGCTCTGTACTTTTAGAAGTACAGGAGAAGGACACTTAGTATCAGAGGAGGGCGTTTGCAAGTTAGGAATTCGTAAGTTCTCGGTTACATGAGCATTGTCAGAAGAGCTACGATTTCAATATAATAGAGATTCCAGTTTTGTTGAGGTTGGGTCTTTTTTTTTTTCTTCTTTTTTTTTTTTTTTCGCGTACGCAGGCTGATACTCCCGCGGACACTCCCTGTATAGACAGGCAAGGGTTGCTCCCATCTACCCAACAAAGGGAGTGGAGTTTTGTGTGTATGACCGTCTTTTTTTTTATCCCGCCATTAAGGCAGCCATACTCCATCTTCGGGGAAGGTGCATGCTATGTGTAACGTGTCATCCATACCAACGGCCAAACTGGTCTTCTCTTCCCGAAAGTTGGTGTTGGGATTTGACGTGTGTGCAAGATGTTATGCGTGCGTTCACACACGAAACCTCGGTTTATAAGTCTCATTCGAAGGACTGTATGGGGAACGGAGTCAGAACCAAATGTTAACCCCGAGGGAAAAATCCCCCTGTACCGAAAACGGCCCGGCGGAGATTCGAACCCGCAACCCCCAGAGTACGAGTCAGGCGCCCTACCACTAAGCTATTCCGGCCCCCTCTGCTGCCAAAGCCTACTTTTTTTTTCCAGTGCATAGCCTTCCACCAAATCTACCCCAGCCTGTAAAAAGTGACGATTAATATCGCCACATTGGGGAGCGGTGCCTCCATTTAAAGGAAGGAACTCTTAAGGGGTGGTTTCCTAGGCGTCTGGAATTTCGGTTTTTTTTTTTTTTTTTTTTTTTTTTTTTTTTTTAAAACAGGTCACTTAAATCGTTCACAGTTAGTCCATCAGTCATCAATCACAACACGTAGTTTCACAATCAATCAATAGTCACCCCAGCTATTCACAGGTAATCGATCAATAGCAGCAAACCACCATCACACAATACATAGCTACACATCAATCACAACACATGGTTACACCGGTCACCAAGTCATTCACAGTTAATCAGTAGCAATAAACCCACCGGTCACAATATATAATTACACCGGTCACCCAGTCATTGACATTTAATCGGTCAGTAGCGATAAACTCATCAATCACGATATATCAGTTGACTACATTAAGCCAACGAATCATTTGAAAAGTCACGGGGAAAGGGGGGGGGGGGGGGGGGGGGTGGCAGGAACGGGGGGGGGGGGGGAGGGGGAGGGGGAGGGGCAGGGACGTGGCACAGAGGGCAAGGAGGGCAGGGCGGAAAATAATCCCGCAGACAGAAGAGGGTTTTCATTTGAAAGTATATTCTCACACCCACAACATCCCCATCACCACCCCACCCCCCCCACCCCCGAAACCGATGCTATCCCCTCCCCCCACCCCCTCCCCCCTCCACAGTCATTGATCACCATGAACATCCGTCTCATCGAACACAGTGATCAATAAATCACGGTAAACTGGTCAATCTCGACAGAGAAAAAAGACAATCGTGACAAATTAAATGCCAGCGCAAATTAAATGCAAATCAATATTAAACAGCCAAAAAACAAACAAACAAACAAAAAGAGATCGAGAGTAAAATAGTCACTGCTCGTGATGTATTCCTCTGTGTGGATATGCACGGCCCGCGGGCGTGTGCCTCAATGCGCCTATGTCTGCGTGGACTCGGCCGTGTACATTAATGTGTGTACGTGTGTGTGTGTGTGTGTGTGTGTGTGTGTGTGTGTGTGTGTGTGTGTGTATGTGTGTGTGTGTGTGTGTGGGGGGGGGGGGGGGGGGGGGGGCGGCGTCCGCGCAAGATGTGTGTACATGCGTGCATATGCGCGCGCGCGCACACTGTTAATACAAGTAACATTGGGCCATCGATCCCAATACACAAGTTTCACCGACAATTCAGTCCGTTACAGTTCATCAGTCAGTGACAATAAATCAATCAGTCACAATGCACCCGTTAATTACATTCATCCACTGAATGACTTCGAAGGGGGTGAGGGAGAGAAGGGATGGCACAGAGGGCAAGATGGCCGGGGCGGGAGGCGACCCCCCCCCCCCCCCCCCATTTTTTTTTCCTTCCCCTCCCCCCCCCCCCCCCCCATTTTCTTCCCTTTTTTTCCCCCCCCCCCCTTTTTTTTTTTTTTTTTTTTTTGTTGTAAAACCAGTTGATATCACTGCCTCTCACAGCATTGATCACTATGAACATCAACACACACCAAACACCAAAAAAATTAACAAAATCACAATTCACTATTGAATCTCAACTAGACGGGGAAAAAGGCAATCCTTACAGAGAAACTAATGCATTTTGCCAATAGACCAGTCGATCACAATGACCAAATGAACAACTGAAAAATATGAATGAATGAATGCTCATCCATATGAGAGGGGGGGAGGGGGGGGGGGGAGGCAGCAGGGCGGGGGAGGGGGGAGGGGGTCTAAAACAGGAGAAGGGCACAGGCTCAAAAGGCCTGGGACTATACACACTGTCAAAAACCATTATTCCGGGGAGGTGTGAAGAACCGTGCACCCTCGGGGGACGAGGGGAGGTGGGGTGGGGGTGGGGGGGGGGGGGGCGAACAGAAGCGCACACCAACATGAATTACAGGTCTGGCTTACCGTTGAACTCGTCTGTGAAATTCCAAAATTTGTTTCAAAATGTCAAAAATTACTTAAATATTTAATATGATATAAACCAGTCTAAAGATATAAATGATACTATAAAGCTTCACGCCACACAAAATTTTCACTTCTCTGATGATCGTAAATGTCAATTATCGATTGTCAACCTTCCCCATCCGACCCATCCCCAGTCCCCCCCCTCCCCCCCCCCCCCCCCCCCCACCCGCAAAGGAGCATGCACAAGAACAGAATTGTACCTGTCACCCAGCTGCGCGCCATCCCCCCTTGGAAAGCACATCGTCAACATCCATGTCAACCTCCAGCTTCACTGTCTTTCCGTTCTTCAGTTTGGCGATCATTTTGCCGTTGGATGACCGGGCGGCCATTGTGGCAGAATGGTCGTTTGCCTTTTTTTTTTTTTTTTTTTTTTTAGGAGTTTATAGTTAATTTGGGTTAGGTCCTCGCCCACTGAAGTTCCTGATTGTTTCAGGTTTTTTTTTCGTTTTTTTTTTTTTTCTTCTGTTTGTGAGAACGAGTCCTCTTTGCCTGCGAGAGTAGAAGCGCACAATCATGGGGCGTGGTCTACCGCCCCCCTGTGGCACCCTCCCTGATCGATGGGCAATCTCCACGTCATTCTTGGAGACAGGGACACCCAATTTGTGAGAGAAGATGTCCACACACCTTGACACACAGCTCTCCACCGTCTCGTCTGGAGCTTCCCCGGACACCGTATACTCAGGAGGTTCCACTGGCGTCCGTGCTGCTCCTGGTCGTTGAGAGCCCGTCGCAGTCCTCTCCAGTTTGTCCCAGTCTTGTTGTCAAAGTCGCTAGCCAGCCATTTCTCCCCTAAGTTGCTCCATTTCTCCCCTAGGTTGCTGTGTGGTGACTTCCTTTGCCGCCAAGGTGAATAAATCTAAATCTTCCTTTGTCGCCAAGGTGACTAAGTTTGCTTCTGAATCTTCCTTGTCGCCAAGGTGACTAAATCTTCCTTTGTCGCCGCCAAGGTGACTAAAAGGTGACTTCCTTTGTCGCCAAGGTGACTGAATCTTCCTTTGTCGCCAAGGTGACTACATCTTCCTTTGTCGCCAAGGTGACTACATCTTCCTTTGTGGCCAAGGTGACTAAATCTTCCTTTGTGGCCAAGGTGACTAAATCTTCCTTTGTCGCCAAGGTGACTAAATCTTCCTTTGTGGCCAGTCTGCTGACGGTTGCCTGCCTTTCATGAAGTGTTCCCTGCATGGCCATATTGTCCTCTGCTTCCTGCCTCTTGTTTCTTGCTGTCTTGTTTCACTCTGTCAGATTCCGGACTAAACACACACGCACCACTTTGCCGGCGACGTTGATGATGGTTTTCGTTTGCCGGTCGTTCTGTTCGCCAAGTATGTGGATAGTGTACTGGTCATAATACAGCGAGTTTTGAACCTAACATTGTAGAAGTCAAGTTGTTCCAGACAGGGTACACTGTCACTGTCACAGGAGGGAATCCAAGCGGTAATCGCATCCAGCAGAACGTATCCCACATGAACACACACACAGTGCTCCCTCACTGCTTGCTCAAAACATAATCCACAGCGCATACAGAAAACATATCATATTGACTTTGTGTCAAGAAAACATTTGTTCAGATGCGCGTACACAAGAGACACTATCGTTCCCTGCTCACATTTTCGAAGTTTGAATCAGGTCATAGGTCACCCGTGTATTACGACAGGTTGAATTCTCTGCTTATAATAAATTCTCAATACAGTCGGATTTTTTTTTTTTTTTATATATATATACGTTTCAGAACAAAGTCCAATTCCTCAGTCATGAAATACAATAGCTTCAGTGTTGTACAATGATGGACAGCCTCGGGGGGGGGGGGGGGGGGGGGGGGGGGGGGGGGGGGGGGGGGAAGGTAGAGTTGCGTGACAGAGCAATTTCGCCGCACGTCCGCCCTGTTCGGTGAGCAACGGTCAAGTGCGTGTCTGGAATTTCTTA
>JADBJO010001718.1:314387-319387 GCA_016801955.1 Conus betulinus | reverse complement strand
TGACCAACGGCTGTGAAGATCGTTGACTAGCTCCTAAGATTTTGATGAGCAAAGCTCTATCCGTTCGTAAGATAAGATTTTTTTTTTTTTTTTTTTTTTTTTTTAATTGAGTCACTGGGTCATGGAAGACCCAGGAAGCGCTTGCGTGTTTGAGAGTACGCGTGTGTCTTCTTCATTTTCTCCTCTTTTTGGCGTAGCAAACAGCTGGCGAGGCCTCATATTCACATGCCCTTCATCTTGGATGTGAAGAGTTCAAGCTGCTCATCTTTGAATGTCAGTTCACCTCTGTGTGTGTGTGTGTGTGTGTGTGTGTGTGTGTGTGTGTGTGTGTGTGTGTGTGTGTGTGTGTGTGTGTGTTGGTCATACAGGTTGTTGCTGAGGTCTTCTGCATGTGCATGATCAGAAAAAACGCTGATGTGACGAATTTCTGTTACTTTTATCACATCTGTACAGCTGAGTTTCAAAACAGAGTGACTGAGGGCGGAAAATGAAGCAAAATTTGGAAAGAGAGGAGGGTTAGTCACCGCCAAGGACACAGACAAACAAAGCGTACAGGGCTAGACACTGTACTCTGTTGGTCTGTGTCCTTGGCGTTTTTTATTACAATCGCTGCAAGCATTTGCTGTTTCTCCTGTTTACCGCCTGTTTCACTATCATTTTGGCTACAGATGCAAGCATTTGCTGTTTCTCCTACTGACCGCCTGTTTCACTATCATTTTGGCTACAGATGCAAGCATTTGATAGTTCTCCTATTGACCGCCTATTTCAGTAGATCAGTTTGGCTACAGATGCACGCATTTGTTATTTCTCCTAGTTACCACCGCCAATTTCAGGATCATTTTGGCTACAGATGCAAGCATTTGCTAGTTCTCCTCTATTTTACCGCCGATTTCAGTATCATTTTGGCTACAGATACTTAGTACATTCCAGTGACTTTTTGTAAGGATGTCTTTTCTACTGAAACAAAAGAAAAACTACTTGATGAGATTCTTTACTGCGGATTCTGATGGCTGAGTCACTATAAACGATAAGCTCATAAAGTCTTAGCCAGCGTCTTACCTAACTTCATTTGGCGGTGGATAGGTTTTTATTGTCCACCTCCGTTTTGTACTTGGTAGCGTTCTAATCTATATCTCCATCTGTGTGCTTTTCGTAGAAATCACATAGAAAACTCCAATCTTGAGGGAACGTAACCTGATATTTATGACAGTATTTGCAGATGGTCATAATGTCACATGTCTTTTAGTTTATCTTAGTTATATTCAGTGATGTATATGTCCACGATTTTGAGAAAATATGATCTCATGATATTGAAAACATTGCTGCTTTTGTTAAGATTACAGGAGTGTAGCCATTACTTGTGTGTGACATCTAAATTCAGGAGCAGTTGCATATGTTGCAAAAATTCCAGCGCTAAAAGTTTCACATGAACGCTCGCTCTCTCTCATTCACACACACATACACACATACACACGCGCGCGCGCGGGCACTGGCGCGCGCGCACACACACACACACACGCACACACACACACACACACACACACACACACACACACACACACACACACACACACACGCACACACACACACACATGCGCACACGCACG
Source organism: Conus betulinus (assembly GCA_016801955.1). Taxonomy (NCBI): domain Eukaryota; kingdom Metazoa; phylum Mollusca; class Gastropoda; order Neogastropoda; family Conidae; genus Conus; species Conus betulinus. The sequence continues at coordinate 317,780 of JADBJO010001718.1, read as the reverse complement.
CGCACACGCACACACACACACACACACACACACACACACACACACACAACATGCGCACGAGCACGCATGCACGCACACCACACCACACAACCAACACACACCACTATCACCACCAACACACCACCACCACCACCACCAACACATACCATCACCAACAACACAACACCACATCAACACACACATCACCACCACACACACACATCACCACCAACACACACCACACCACCACCACACACATACATCACCACCAACACACACACAATCACCACCACACACACAATCACCACCAACACACATACCACCACCACCACACACATCACCCACCACACATACCACCAACACACACCACACAACCACCAACACTAGTACACACACACACACACACACACACACACACACACACACACACACACACCACACACACACACATCACACACACATACACACACACACACACACACACACACACACACACACACACACACACACACACACACACACACACACACACACACACACACACACACACACACACACACACACACACACACACCACACACACACACACACACACACACACACACACACACACACACACACACACACACATATGCTTTAATCTGCATAATCACAAAGACTCACTTGATTTGCAGAGACGGCTTTGTTTAAAAAAAAAAAAAAAAAAGGAAAAAAAATCGAAAGAGATAATTCAATGGTGGGTAGAAAATACCTCTCGGTGATCTCTGTTGGCACAGTGATATCTGTCGTATTTTCACCCTCTTCTACTGGCAGTGTAATGGGGGTGGGAGCCCGTTGTTTGTCCAGACACGCAAGAATTTAGAATCCACGCAGAGTGGAAGTCGACCATGGAAAGGACTAGAAGGGTTCACCGCTTTGGTAACAGCACATGGGCCTACTACCCTCTGCCCGCAGATATTGTACTACTTCTTCATCTTCTGGGTACGCAGGTTGATACTCCTGCTGACACTCCCTGTATAGACAGGCAAGGATTAATCCCATCTACCCAATAAAGGGAGTGGAGTTTTGTGTGCATGACCGTTTTTTTTTATCCCCGCCATTAAGGCAGCCATACTCCAGCTTCGGGGAAGGTGCATGCTATGTGTAACGTGTCATCCATACCAACGACCAAACTGGCCTTCTCTTCCGAAAGTTATTGATGGGATTTGACGTGTGTGCAAGATGTTTTGCGTGCGTTCATACACGGAACCTCGGTTTATAGCCTCATTCAAAGGACTGTATGGGAAATGGAATCCGAACTAATGTTCACTCCGAGGGAAAAATCCCCCTGTGCCGAAACGGCCCCGCAGGGATTCGAACACGCAACCCCAAGATTACGAGTCCGGCGCTCTACCAACTGAGCTATTCCGGGTCCGAATATACTACTGAAAAGGAAAAAGGAAAGGCAATTACTGAAAAGGCTTTGGATATTCTTTAATGTGTAAAACAACGGAAACTAAAGCTTGGACCACAGGACCAAAACAGAATCAGGCCGTGTATGAGAGACGGAGGAAGGAGCGCTCGTTGCTTGCACAGTTCCTGACATGCGCGCACAGCACGAAATTTTAGGAGTTTGACCAAAGCCATGCCACGCAGGCAGAATGTGCCGAAGGCGTAGCGAGACGTCCAGACCTCTGACAAGAAAGATTTCTTGTCTGCCCGTTGGCCCGCCGACTCTGGGAAGGTCCAGTGACGGTGAGGGAAGACTCACTGACCGCAGGGAGAGTCCTGTTGACCAGCGGGAAAGACTGTGACCTGGGATTCTCCTCAGAGAGCACGTAAGACCTCATGGCGAAAGCTTCGTCATGTCTGGAGTTGTGCTGTCATCACCTGTCAGCGGGATGCACATGGCAGTTGCTTAACGATGGTTTTTGTTTGTTTGTTTTGTTTGTTTGTTTTCTTTTTTTTTTTTTTTTTTTTTTTTCTTTTTTTTTTGCCGGGGGCTCTGCAGTCATGAAATACAGGCTGGTGCACCCAAGAGAACGCTCCCGTGGAGCTTCTGTCGTGTCACATCCGGTGGCCATTACACGCTGGCATTTTCAGGGGAGCAGTTATGTCCCTTGAAGTCTTAATGAAATGCCCTGTGCGTGCCTGTACCCGACGTGAACACAGTGCAGGCTTCCAAGGGTGGTGTGCAGGATTGCTCCCAGCTGGTGGGTTCGGCGGGTCAGGACAGTACTTCTCTGGGTCCCACCGGCACCTTCAGGTGTATCTTTCTTTTTCTTTTTTCTTCTTTTCTTTTTTTTTTTTTTTTTTTTTTTTTTTTTTTCTTGCTGGCGACTTGGAGAAACAGTTCTTCAGAAATCATACACTTGGCTTATATCCCCCATCCCCACCCCTACCTGCTGGGAAGGAGTGAGGGATGGGAGGGGGGAGGGGGGGGGGGGAGGGAGAGGGATATGGGGTCTGGCAGCCGAGTGTGGCACTGATGATTCATGCCTGTCTGCTACAGTAGGCTCTGAGGGCAGGAAGAGAGAGCAATTAATGTTTCCTTCCACAAACTGATTTTCCATCACAGTGGAGTTCGTCACAAGCTGATGTCGATGGCAGGAGAACGTTCTTGTGTTATTTTCCTTTGCGGACATCCAAACAGTAACTGTTCCCAGAACAGAAGTCGGCAGTCCTATTGTTTTCACCTCGAACTAAGGTTCGGTGAGTTTCACAAACCTTGCCAGCCCTGGACCACAAGCCAAAAGATAGGGCAATTCGTATTGAAGGCAAGATGGCCGAGATCGCGAGCTGGATGTACTAGGTTCACGCTATGAAAGTTCGATTCATTAATTCAACCTTTACCGTGCTTCCTGGGTCTTCCATGACCCAGAGACTCAATAAAAAACATCATATCTCATGAACGGATAGAGCTATGCTCACGAAAATTTAGGAGTTTGTCGACGATCTTCACAGCCGCTGGTCACAGAAATTTCGTGTATGGGCACAGTCAATTATCAGCGTAATTAGTCGCGGTTCCCTTATTCATTTTAAATGGGTCGCACATGACCCACGCCATCGGGTGAGGAATAAGCTGCTGAACCCGCTCTTTATCAGGTGTGGGTCTCACAAGACCCACGCGCGATCTGAACAGGGATAAGCAACAGGGAAAAAGCCTCTACAAAATGTGTGGGTCTTGGGCGACCGCACGGCACGATCGGGTCTGTGTAGTCAAAACCGTCATCCGGTACAGGTGAATCAACGCAGGTCAGGGTCAAGGTGAATCAACGCAGGTCAGAGGGTCAAGGTGAATCAAAGCAGGTCAGAGGGTCAAGGTGAATCAAAGCAGGTCAGAGGGTCAAGGTGAATCAAAGCAGGTCAGAGGGTCAAGGTGAAATCAAGCACGACCTTAACTAGAGTTATCTGGCTGAATGAAACAGGACAAGA
>JADBJO010001718.1:306887-309387 GCA_016801955.1 Conus betulinus | reverse complement strand
ACGGACAGACTCACAGACGGACAGACAGACACACAGACAGCATTTCTTCGTTCCCATTGTAAAGTACTCCCTGTTCTATAAGAACTGGGAGTACAAAAAAGACAACAACGATCCACAGGGATTCCAAGTATTTTGACAGGGTGACCTGAATGTGAAATGGTAGTGCACCAAGCCAAATTTTCTTTTCAAAATCATTCAAATTTCTTTACTGTTACTGTGAAGGAAATTATCCATAGATTGAAAAAAAAAAAAAGCCTTTTTAGGTCGTTTTACCCCCACCGTTGCCATGAAAACCATCCAATATGGCCGCCAAACAAACAAAAAAAAAAACTTATCGAGTTTGTGTGATATGTATTGGACATAGACTTTTGCTGTTTGTAGATATTCATATTATTATCTTTTTTTTTGCAAGAGAGGTTTTTACCATACAGGCCCGTTTTTTTTTTTTTTTTTTTTTTTTTTTTTTTTTTTTTTTTTTTTTTTTTTTTAAAAAAAAAATCCTAAAAGTGAACTTTTTTTTAACGGTATAATTTACAGATATCAGCATACATGCAACAAAATCAAAGAAAAAAAAAAAATCCTCTTTAGAAATTAAGAAATGAAGATAAAAGCACCTAAAAGCAGCATGCCAACGGGGAAACAGTCTACCACTCCACATAAATGAACAAACCTCACATGAATGTCAGTGTGTATATGCTGTGAAATAACGGTTTTGAGAAAAAAAAAAGAAGAAAGACCAGAACATTTTTACCTTGGGTCTTGTCCCTCCCTCATTGCATTTTTTTTTCATTTTTCTGATCATTTTAAAGGCTATTGAATGAGATCATGAGATGAAACAGTGTTTAAAGGTGCAGAAATCAATCAAATACAAAAAAAAAAAAAAAATCGAAAAAACGTTTGTAATGAAAACACTGCTGCCGTGTGTTACCTTAACGTCATGTGATGTAAAAAAAAAAAAAAAAAAATCAAATAAGTATCAATAGTAATTGTGATTGGGTCACCTGAATGCTGAATGACATGGTGCTCCAGAGAAAATGGGACTGGGTGACCTCTGAATAACTGAGCGTCATACGACAAAGAGTCGAGGAGGAGAAACTGAGAATGATTTTGACCTAAATGTTTGAGGGTCATGTGAGGAAGAATCAAACAGGGGTTTAGAAGAATTGCGATTGGGTGACAACTGAGTATTTTGTGACAACACCGATCAAACCTGGATTTAAAACAAGATGCAAAGCATAAAAAAAACGTACTCCCAGTACAGTGACAGACAGGGGAGACAATTTCCAGTTAGTGGAAGGAAAAAACTTTGACAGTGCCGTGGTTTTATCCCCTTATTGGACTTGATTTTTTAAAAATTATCATTCATAGCCGTTAGTAACGGCTATTCTGGTAAAATGAAACATCGGGCATCATCCGTGACCCATAATGAACTTTTTCAGAGAGATCGGCTCAGAAGTTTTGTCTGGAGCAAGTGGAACACATTTTGACCATGGACGGGCACACAGACAGACAGACAAAAGAAGCGTTGTTGTGTTGCCTGAACGTTTGTGCGTCCTGTGATAACATAATCAAACAGGGATTCAGAATGTACTGACAGTTAAACTGGAATAATTGAGTGGTGTATGAAAGAAACAGTCCAACAGGGGTTGTGATTAATCATGACTGGGTGACCTGGGTACATGAGTGTCATGTTATAAAAAAATATGACAGGGATTGAAATATCTTGTAATTAGACAAGCTGAGCGTTGGGAGGGGGGGGGGGGGGGGGGGGGGGGGGGGGGAGGGGGTGTCTCACGTGATGAAAACGATTAACCAGACATTGAAAATACACGTGATGTCGTGAACTGAATGTCCGAGTTTTAGGAGGATTGAGAAATGATTGTGATTGGATTTCCTGACTATTGCAGTGTCATGTGATGAAACCATCCAACAAGGATTGAGAGTAATCGTGATCAAGCACGTTGAACGTGGGTGTCATGTGATCAAACAATCAACAGATCATTTTTCTATTCATGTAGAATACTGACTGAAACCAGTTTATTGTCAGATTACCTCATGGTCGTACTGACATTGAAGAAAACATTATGAACAGAACCGTCAACGAACAATACACGAGACTGGGGGACATGTATGTGGAAGTGTCGTGTGATTAAAAAAAAAATTGAACAGATATTTAGTAAACATGTGATTTGGTGATATGAACGTTTGGGTCTTATTTATTTAAACTGAAAATAATTGTGACTGGATGGCCTGAATGATTGAGTGTGACGTGATGTAACATTGTGAAGGGAGATTAAAAGTGGTTGTCATTCCGCACGTTAAACATGGGGTCGCCACGCGGTCAAATAATTAAACCGATATTTCGAACACATGTCACTGGGTGACAATATGTTGACATAATGTCGTGTGGTTAAACAACCAAACAGGGCTGAGAGTGATTGTGATCAGGTGATCTGAACGTTGAGTGTAACGTGATGAAAACAACCATACAGGGGTGAGA
>JADBJO010001718.1:299387-301887 GCA_016801955.1 Conus betulinus | reverse complement strand
GACAACAGTGAACAGTGAATCCGTCCCAAACTCACCTGGTAATAAATTTAAAGAGTGAGAATGGAACGCAACTTAAAGGCTTTTTAAAGATAGATTGACACATTCTTAACTGTTTTTTCGTGCGTGCTCATCATCAGTCAGTCATTCGCCTGACCGCTGGGGTCGTTGGTGGGACGTGATGATGCAGCCGCCCGCGTTTCTCTCCAGGTTCTTCTGTTGGTGGTTGTCGTGAGGAGATCTGGCATGGTCATTTTGGTCCAGTCCTTTGTATTGTCGGGCCAGCTCTTTCTCTGCCGTCCTCGTCTGCGCCCTCCTTCAACGGTACCCTGAAGGATGGTTTTGGAGAGGGTGTTGTGACGAATGACGTGGCCAAACTATGCCATCTTTCGTCGTTTGACGGTTGCCAGAAGTGGTTCGTGGGGCCCAACTAGTTTAGTGACCAGGTTCCGCACATAATCATTGGTCTTGTGTTCTTTGTAGGAGATGCGGAGTAGTTTCCTCAGGCACCTGGTCTCAAACGCCTGGATTCTTCTTTCTGTTTCGGCCATCAGTGTCCATGTCTCGCAACCATATGAGAGGATGGAGACCACTAGTGACTTGTAGAGCTGAAATTTTGTGTGGAATTGGATGTTGCTCTTCCACACTCTGTTCAGTCTGGCCATCGCTGCTGATGCGGAGTTGATCCTGATTCGGATTTCTGCTGTGCAGGTGCCATCTTTGGACAGGGTTGCTCCCAAGTACCTGAAGCTGGTCACTTCTTCCAGGGGCTCACCATTCATGGTTATGTTGACACTGCTGTTAGTCGTGCTGTTGACCATGACCTTTGACTTCTCTGTGCTGACCTCCATGCCGTAGGCACTTGCTCTTGTGACAGGTCTGTTTGTGAGATCCTGGAGCTCGGTGTTGCTGCCCCCCATGAGGTCGATATCGACTGCGAAAAACGAAGGTTGCAGACCGGCCCTGCCGCCAATGCTGATGGTGGTGTGGTGTTCTTCGAGGGTCTCTTGCATGATTCTTTCCAGAAAGATGTTGAAAAGGACTGGAGATAGTAGGGCACCCTTGCCTGACTCCGACTGTGGTCGGGAAGAACTGGCCCTGCTGGCTATTGGAAGTTCTGTGCTGCTGGAGTGTTCGTAGAAGGCCTGGATGACTTGGACGAGCCTCTCATCAATGTTGAAGTCTCTGAGAACCTGCCATAGGCCGTTGTGCCACACCCGGGCGAATGCCTTCTTAAAGTCGATCAAGTTGTGGAAGAGGTCTTTTTGTGTGTTGTAGATGTTTTTCAGTCAGGACTCGGCATTTCAAAATTTGTTCCACAGTGCTCCGCCCTTTGCTAAAACCTGCTTGTTCTTCTGATAGCAGTTCCTCAGCCCTGGATTTCAGTCGGTTGAGGATAATGCGAAACATGACTTTGCTGGGGCAATGTAAATCTGAACTGACTTGGCACTTTGCAATATTTCAGCGGAATGTACTGCGCTCTGAGGTCATACAGAACTGACAACATAAAAACGAAATGTACCTCACTTTCCTTCTCTTTTAGACATAGTGGACATATCAATTCATTTTCACCGTGTGCTCCATAGCGAATACGATGTACTGCGATTTCAGAAATGCCAAGTTATAATCTTGTCAGGATGTATCTTAAATACCTGTCGCCTCCCCGAAGATGGAGTATGCCTGCCTTAATGGCGGGACGAAAAACGGTCATACACACAGAACCCCGCTGCCTGTCTATACAGGCAGTGTCCGCAGGAGTATCAGCCTGCGTACGCAGAAAGAAAGAAAGAAAAAAATACCTGTCTAAATTGAGCAATGAATATGTTTTAACGTCAGGGAGAGTACAAAAGGTTCTGTAAACGTTAAAACCTATCAGTACTGTAAACGTTAAACCTTTCCTTATTTCAATTTGGAAATTCCAGTCTTGCCATCTGCACGAAACCAACGTTTCCTTAAAATTGATCAGAAATTCGCTGATTTCCCTCCACGTCTGATTTTAGCCATACAAATCCATACCCAAACATGCACAGTAAACTGCGAATATTTGAGGCCCAGTTCCAGGTTTTCTTCCCTCGAAATCAAAATTAAAACGCATTCTGTAGGCCTTATAAGGTAATGATATTATCATTGAAAAGTTTTTCACAAAAAAATACTGGATACCAATAGAGGGCATTCCTTGACAAAAGAGTCTTGTCGAAGTTCACAATCAAATAACTGGATATCTATTTCGTATATTCCTTGACTAAAGAATATTGTCAAGGTAATAATTCATTTCTGATTTCTAATCATGGAATCCTTGAGAAATTTTTACAAATGAATATTGGAGAAATGTTTCATATATATATATATATATATATATATATATATACATATATATATATATATATATATATATATATATATATAGAGAGAGAGAGAGAGAGAGAGAGAGAGAGAGAGAGAGAGAGAGAGAGAGAGAGAGAAAGAGAGAGAATGTATTTGGTGAAAATAAAAGTTATCGGTC
>JADBJO010001718.1:291887-294387 GCA_016801955.1 Conus betulinus | reverse complement strand
GCTGTGACAATGATAGTCCACAATGCAGGGACAATGATAGTCCACAATGCAGGGACAATGATAGTCACACAATGCTGTGACAATGATAGTCCACAATGCCGTGACAATGATAGTCCACAATGCAGGGACAATGATAGTCCACAATGCAGGGACAATGATAGTCCACAATGCAGGGACAATGATAGTCCACAATGCAGGGACAATGATAGTCCACAATGCAGGGACAATGATAGTCCACAATGGGGCGACAATGATAGTCCACAATGCAGGGACAATGATAGTCCACAATGCAGTGACAATGATAGTCCACAATGCAGGGATAATGATAGTCCAGAATGCAGTGACAATGATAGTCCATAATGCAGTAGCAATGATAGTCCACAATGCCGTGACAATGATAGTCCTCAATGAAGTGACAGTGATAGTCCACAATGCAGTGACAATGATAGTCCACAATGCAGTGACAATGATAGTCCTCAATGAAGTGACAGTGATAGTCCACAATGCAGCGACAAAGATAGTCCATAATGCAGTGACAAAGATAGTCCACAATGAAGTGATAATGATAGTCCACAATGCAGTGACAATGATAGTCCACAATGCACGACAATGATAGTCCACAATGCAGGGACAATGATAGTCCACATTGCCGAGACAATGATAGTCCCACAATGCAGGGACAATGATAGTCCACAATGAAGGGACAATGATAGTCCACAATGCAGGGACAATGATAGTCCACAATGAAGGGACAATGATAGTCACAAATGCAGGGACAATGATAGTCCACAATGCAGGGACAATGATAGTCCACAATACAGGGACAATGATAGTCCACAATGCAGTGACAATAATAGTCCACAATGCGGTGACAATGATAGTCCACAATACAGGGACAATGATAGTCCACAATGCAGGGACAATGATAGTCCACATTGCCGGGACAATGATAGTCCACAATGCAGGGACAATGATAGTCCACAATGCAGGGACAATGATAGTCCACAATGCAGGGACAATGATAGTCCACAATGCTGTGACAATGATAGTCCACAATGCAGGACAATGACAGTCCACAATGCGGTGACAATGATAGTCCACAATGCGGTGACAATGATAGTCCAGAGTGCAGGGACAATGATAGTCCACAATACCGTGACAATGATAGTCCACAATGCCGTGACAATGATAGTCCACAATGCAGGGACAATGATAGTCCACAATGCAGGGACAATGATAGTCCACATTGCCGAGACAATGATAGTCCAGAATGCAGGGACAATGATAGTCCACAATGCAGGGACAATGAAGGGACAATGATAGTCCACAATGCAGGGACAATGATAGTCCACAATGCGGTGACAATGATAGTCCACAATGCAGTGACAATGATAGTCCACAATGCAGGGACAATGATAGTCCACAATGCAGGGACAATGATAGTCCACAATGCAGGGACAATGATAGTCCACAATGCGGTGACAATGATAGTCCACAATGCGGTGACAATGATAGTCCACAATGCAGGGACAATGATAGTCCACAATGCAGGGACAATGATAGTCCACAATGCAGGGACAATGATAGTCCACAATGCAGGGACAATGATAGTCCACAATGCAGGGACAATGATAGTCCACAATGCGGTGACAATGATAGTCCACAATGCAGGGACAATGATAGTCCACAATGGGGCGACAATGATAGTCCACAATGCGGCGACAATGATAGTCCACAATGCAGCGACAATGATAGTCCACAATGCAGTGACAATGATAGCCCACAATGCAGCGACAATGATAGTCCACAATGCAGGGACAATGATAGTCCACAATGCAGTGACAATGATAGTTCACAATGCAGGGACAATGATAGTCCACAATGCAGTGACAATGATAGTCCACAATGAAGTGACAATGATAGTCCACAATGAAGTGACAATGGCGGCCATACCGACATAGGAATGACTGTGTTCAGCGGCTTTCAGTTTGATTTCATAAATGGAGTCTTCCACCCATTAGCCAAACTCATGCGCAGAACGGGAAACATGGATACGCAAATCATCCATCTGTCATTAACAAAAGAACCAATATAAACTAAAAATATGACACCCCCCCCCCCCCCCCCCCCCCCCCCCCCCCCCCCCCCCCCCCAAAAAAAAAAAAAAAAAAGAGTTGGAAGATGTACACACACAGATACGGACTAAAAAGAAAAACTAAATCGATGCGTTGCCTCAAATCCATTGAAAATTACTCTTGGTTACCGGTTGAAGTGTGGCAGCTTAATGTCTGCATATACTACTTCCAACGCAAAGATGTGTGTGGAGGGGTGGGGGGGGGGGGGGGGGGGGTGTGTAAGGCAGTCCATAGTTATTTCTTGTGCCAGAGAAAGGGCGGGTAGCAAGAGACAACTAAGAAAAGAAGGTGGAGAAGCTTGAACACTGTCAAGGTGCCTTCAACAGACGCACACTCACATCGATGTGTATGGTTACTGTGATATA
>JADBJO010001718.1:259387-286887 GCA_016801955.1 Conus betulinus | reverse complement strand
TGACACACGAAATCAAGCACGTAATACATCATTTAGCAAGCAAAGATATCAGTGTTACTTTGTATTGGATTTCATCTCACTGTGGAATTCTCTCTAATGAACAGGTAGATCAAGCAGCCAAGAGTGCAGCACGCAATGCTACAGGGACAATTAAACTTGAATGTTAAGCTAGATCTACATGAATATTATAAATACTTTGACAAGCTAGCAAAGGATAACTTTGTTGACAATTTGAAGACCTTAGATATACAATATTCACATAATTGTGTAAAAGCTTGTGATACACTGCATTCGGATATATAATTAAAAGTTTAAGTAAAATCAAATCCAGATCAATTACGTCTTTGATGTTTAAGATCGTCTAAATGCTCTGAAGACAAAATTTTGTACAGATATTATTTGTTTGTGGGGGGAGTCAAATTTCTAAGAATCATTTGCTTCTGCACTGTCCTGCCATCAAAGCTCAAATGCTCAAAAAATGAGGCACTGCGCTCTAACCATCGAAATCCGATAACATTACAGAAAATAGTTAATGACCTTGATCTTCTTAAGTTGTTTTCAGAAACTTTGCATTCTAGTTCTGTTGGTATTTTTGTTTGATAGTTGTTGGTAATGTTGAAATTATTGTGTTTGTAGAATCCAAAACTTAAGTATGGCATTGATGTTACATTTTACTTATAAACACTCAACACTTTAAAGAATCTCTCACATGCATTTTTTTGGTCTAATGTCACTTAAGGGTGAAGAGACGTTAAATTTAAGTACTACTACTACTACTACTACTACTACTACTACTACAACTACTACACACACACACACACACACACACACACACACACACACACACACACACACACACACTGAGAAAGAATAAGAACATTTACTGCTGTGCAGAAGCAAAATCACGAGCTCTTTTTTTTTTAATGGAGATACCCCAATCCCCCCCCCCCCCCCCCCCCCCCCCCCCCCCCCCCCCCCCCCCCCCCCCCCCCCCCCCCACCCCCCCCCCCCCCCCACCCCCCCCCTCCCCCTGTCACGGCACACATTGTTTACTGCTTCTGATTAAACTGAGCAGTGAAGACAAGGCCTGGGCAAGGGTGCCCCTCAACCACGTCATTCCCAGAGGAAAGGACTGGCACGCCAGAATGCAGTTCTAAATAAACAACTTACACTAAACTTTCACACAGACATCAACCAACAAGCAGGTCTGTAGATCTGAAGCTCCCAAAGACAGGAAAAATCCAGTGTTCTCTGATCTGAAATTGTTTACGGCTGTCACTAGACGTCAAAGAGACCCAGGGGAAGTTCAGGTCAATGTTTTCATCTCGGGTGAAGTTGAGGTCCATTGCCTTCATCCAGGTGGAATTCAGATCAACTACCTTCATCTAGATCAAGTTGAGACCCTTGTCTTCATCCAGGTGAAGGTCAGGTCAATGTTTTCATCTAGCTGAAGTTCAGGTCTATTTTCTTCATCTACGTGAAGTTCGGGTCAACCATCTTCATCTAGGTGAAGTTGAGGTCCATTGTCTTCATCCAGTGAGTTCATCCAGGTGAAGTTCAAGTCCAGTGAGTTCATCCAGGTGAAGGTCAGGTCCGCTATCTTAATCCAGGTAAAGTGTGGGGTCCAGATTCTTCATCCGGGCACAGGCCCTTGATCAAGGTAAACTTCAGGTCCAGCCTCGTTCATACAATGGAGAATCAGGTCTGGTGCCGTTCATCCGGATGAAGTTTAAATCAAGCATCCTTCATCCAGGTCAAGCTCAGGTTCAGTATCCTTCATCCAGGTGGAGTTCAGGACAAGTGTCATTCATACAGGTGAAGTTCAGGACAAGCGTCATTTGTACAGGTGTAGTTCAGGCCCAGTGTCATTTGTACAGGTGAAGTTCAGATCCAGTGTCTTTCATACAGTGTGTGTGTGTGTGTGTGTGTGTGTGTGTGTGTGTGTGTGTGTGTGTGTGTGTGCGCGCGCGCGCTTTTGTTTCTTTTTAATGAAGAAACGTTATGTGAGCCATTCACAGAATAAAATGCGCTCCATGTACCTGCATGCAATTGAGGGGAGGGGGGGGGGGGGGGGGGGGGGGGGGGGGGGGCTCTACGATATCATCAGCGGCAAACTTTTACTAGAGACTGTGCTGGACTACAAGGCTGTAGGCTGATGACTATTTTGATGTTTCCTGAAGGCTGTATGCATTCGCTTGCCCAATAACCATCCCGATTCCTCTGCGGTCTGCTGTGAAGCTGTGAAGGGGAGACAGAGGGGTGGGCGGACATCACTCACTCCTGGCAGCCGGTGCAGCAGTTAGGGCAAGAACCTGTCAGCTCCAGGTGCGCTCTGAGAGAGCAGAGAGAACGTTCGGTCTGTTCCCTCTAAGAACACCGCTGAAACGATGGGGAAACTGATGGTGGCAGTGGATACAACGTCCGTTTTAAAGGTGTATGATCTGACAGCTACTTTTTGGTAAAAAAAAACAACAACACAACAACAACAACAAACAAACAAACAAACAAAAATCAGCGGTTGTAAAGCACTGGGAGTCAAGTCATCAGCTTAATGGCGATCTGAAAAGGGCCGCGTGTCTTCCTTGACAGGCATGCTGTAGCCTGTGACAGGGGAAGACAGGTCGTAAAGGTGAGTTCCAGGGGAGAGCGCTTTTCCAACGGCCCAAATTAAGGTGAAAATAAACAACTGAGAATATTCCCAGGGTGCCTGAGACATGCGAAGTGGACCGGAAATAGAAAAAAATAAAAGCCTTTGATTAAAAAAAAAAAAAAAAAAAAAAAAAAGAAACGGTCCTGACTCAAATGCTGAGACCAGCCTATCAAACGGTAAATTCTAGAAAATGGATGTCCAAGTTCCTGGACGAATGGGCATGAGGTTGGAAGTCGCATGGTTGGAAGTCGCGATGAAAGATGGGAAGGGGAGGGGGTGGGGGGGGGTGGGGGATGGAGGCGGTCGTATGACCGGTAAAAAACATCAGTGTTAAACTTACGGATTTTTAACATGTTTCCTGTTGCTTTTCTGTGACGTGTGCTGTTCCAGTCTTGAATAAAAGTCTAAGTCTACTAATGCAATCCTTAAATGGTGTTTTATTTACAGATAACATGACGACACCAAGTGCTGTCCATATTGTAAACACCTCCCTGCAGCTGATGGCTGCGACGACCAGTATGGCCACTGGAACAACCAATCACATTATTCCCAACCTAGTTCCAGAAACTGGTCAGTTCCAGATGGCTGCATGATGGTCAAGTTCAGTGAGATAGATCTGTCCTACTGGAACAACCCTGATGGTATCGTCAGCGCTGATGTGAGAGTGCTTGTTCAGACGGTGAGATACTACGTTCAGATACTGCTCTTCTTGACCGGAGTACCGACGAACGTCATCAACATGGCGGTGTTCTACAAACAGGGTCTGAAGGATCGTGTCATGCTGTGTCTGTTCTTCCTGGCCTTCACTGACGGAATGTACCTGACTTTGCTCACAGTGTCCCAGGTGGAGAAACTGTTTAATCTGTTTGTTCTCAAGAGAAGAGGTAGGTTCTTTCCTGATTTTTGTGATCAACAATAACTTATTAGTTCTGATTGGTGTCTTTTATGCTTCCCCCATCCTGTCCGCCATAATTGCTATTGAGAGATGTCTTTGCGTGTTCAATCCATTGACATTTCAAACCCTGTTTCGCACTAGGACCATGGCAATTATCATCTTTGTGGTCTATGCCTTGGTGTACGCTGTTTCATTCGGAATGTATGTCCGCTATCGTATAGAATGTCTGTATGATCCCATACATGATATCCGCATGCAGGCATCAGTTCCAGGGAAGTTTTACCGAGCTAACAAAACGTTTGTGATTGTCGTGGAAAGTGTTGTGCTTTCTGTTGGAGTTCTTGGGGGGACGACGGTGGTGGTGATGGTCACAACGATACTGACCATCATGAAGCTTCGTCATCTCGAGAAATGGCGGTCAGAGGCCTCTTCCTCCTTCTCATCACGTGACGTAGCTCTGACTAAGATGCTGGTGGCCAGCTCCATCTTGTTCACCATCTGCATTTTGCCAAAAGCTGTCTTTAACTTTGTTCGGCTGTTTTTCCCTGAAGTGGCGTACGGGCAGCTGGAGCATAACTTGTTTCTGTGTGGTGCCTGGATCACTGATGCGTGCCTGTTCGTCAAGCCTTGTGTCAACATCTTCGTGTATTACGCCATGGGTTCCCGCTACAGGGAAACGTTCTGGGCTGCGTTCAGGAGAAAGGGGAAGTAACAGATGTCTGGAGACAGGGATGGCGGCGGTCTTTCCGTCTTCGAATGAGACCCAAGTGGAATGCGTCTAAGAACACGTGTGGGTCAGGACATCGTTCACACTCTGCAGTCCCCCCCCCCCCCCCCCCCCCCCCCCCCCCCCCCCCACACACACACACACACACACACACCCAACCCCGCACATGCAAAGACATATGAGGTTGGATTTGATTTTTTTTTTTTTTTTTTAATGAACGAGATAAACGGGAATGGTAATGAAACAACATTTGAACATTTGTGGTGGATGGCTTGCTGATAAGTAAAACCTTTAAACGCTGGTGTTTTGAGTGATCATTTTTGAAACATTGTTTTTTTTTCTGTTCAAGGGATGGTCTAACCTCGTATTTTGTGGATCTTTGGTAGCATATCGCTTTCTCTTATCGTTTCTAACCTGTTGGAGTGCGTGCGTGAGTGCGTTTGTAAGTGAAACTGTCAGACACACACACACGCACGCACGCACGCACGCACGCACGCATGCACGCACGCACGCACGCACGCACACACACACACACGCACACACACACACACACACACACACACAGCAGATGCTTCCCTTAGATGAATACAGAGAGTTAGCGTGTTGTAAATTTGTATCAAGAGTACAGCTATAAAACACGCACATTAGATTGAAATAAAAATGAGGTCAGATATTGATTTTCCGAAAAGAGCAAAATCTATAGCTTCTCTAAAAAAAACAACAAAAAAAAAAACACTGGCAACGTACACGTCAAAAAGTATTACTGATTCCGGAGTTTCAATCGATAACGATGCTCTATCCATTAGACCGTTATTTTCTCCTATACCACCATGGGAGCTTAATAAAGCACATTTTGATATTGAACATACCAGTATGAAAAAAAAGATGAAAACATAAACATGTTAGCAAGCTATATCAAATGCCATGTTTGAAAAGAACTATTCAAATTATTTGAAAATATACACAGACGGTTCGTGCATTGATAAACAAACAGGTTGTGCATCTTAATACCAGACTTAAGAGTAGAAAAATCATTTTATATAGGAATTAACAAATCGATATTTACAGCAGAATTAACAGCGATACTCCTGGCTTTAAGATTACCTTTTAAACTTTCCAAAAAAAAATATTTCAAATTCTGTTCTGTGTTGATTCTAGATCAGCTCTTCAGGTATTAAAAGTTTTTCAATTGCACACAAGACCTGAAATGATCATAGAGATAAGTTTGTGTGATACACATGTTAATTGCAAGAGGAACCCATGTAGCTTTTTGTTGGATTCCTTCACATTGTTCTTTTCATTATAATGAAAAAGTAGACAGGGCAGCTAAACGTGGAGCCAAAAATAGTTTTGATTCAGAACTGTTTGATTTCCCCTTATCAGTACATGAACAGTGTAACTTGGTTAAGTCGCATATCTGGAAAGCCTTCGAATATAGTATGGTAGATCACGTCTATAAAAGAACAGTTTGATATTAAAAGAATCCAAGAGAATTTTAATCTGAATAGAAAATTACTCTCATTAATGCACAGGTGGAAACTTATGCATTTAAAACAAAATATGTTAAAAAAAAAAAAAAAACGTGGTTTGCGTATGTGGAAACAAAATTACTCCAGTTCATACTGTTTCATGCAATGATATGAAAAAATATCATTCCAGTATTGAAGCAAAATACTGTGCAGGCCTATTTTTGAGTCACCAGCTTTAACGTACGAATTCTTTGTGCACTTAGAACGCACCCCTATTGGAAAATACTTATAATATTTTTTAAACTTTATTTGCGGGGGATAAAAAAGGAAGGGGGATGGGGTGGATAAAATTGGGGGGGAGGGGGGAAAAGCAAAAAGGTGGTTTTGGGTTTTTTTTTTTTTTACGTTTTTTCTATAATACTACTGTCATCCGTTTCGCTTAATTTGTTGTTGTTATAAGTATTTTGTTTCATGTTAATCTTCACTTACGACTTGTGTAAAGATATACACACACTTACACATCCACAACTCTATCAATCACACACACACACACACACACACACACACACACACACACACACACACACACACACACACACACACACACATTCGCGTTCACGCGCACCACACATATACACATACACACCACGCGCACGCTCGCAGTTACTCCCGTACACATTCACTTTTTTTTTTTTTTTTTTTTTTTTTTGCCTAATATCACGAATAGTGGATAGACGCTACATGAAGGACACACACACACACACACACACACACACACACACACACACACACACACACACACACACACACACACACACACACTTTTTCTGCTACTAAGACACAGTGCATTCACTTCCATAATTTTCGACAGTTCTTTGCTGACCCTGAAATCCAAACAGGGAAATTTCTCATTTCCGCACCCACCCCAGTTTTTCAGGTGAGACCACAGGCCGAGGTCTCCTGCGTCAACCCAAGCGTGAAAAAAAAAAAAAAAAAAAAAAAGAAAGAAACTTGCACGTGCCTAAATCCCATTACACCTTTCGAGAGGGGTATGCCATTGTGTACCGCAGATATGATGAACACAATGTAAACACATAATAATAATAATAATAAGTGTGTGTGTGTGTGTGTGTGTGTGTGTGTGTGTGTGTGTGTGTGCTATCGGTAGTCGTGGGGTTTTGATTCGTTTCTCAGTGACTGATGTAACGAGAAACCAATGCGTTTATTGTTATTTGATTTTTGTTCTGTACCATTTATCACTGTCAGTGGTTCAGAATGTGAGCACACTGACAGACGCACGTCTGATAGTCTGTGTAAGGTAGTTTCCATTAATTCGATCAGTGTAGGCCTACAAACACCAGATAATAGGCTTAACGACTAATACAGATATAAAGAATTACCTTATCAGTTAAATCAACAACGAATGTGAATTTCGGAGTTAAGAAATGTGGCTCTTTAGAAGAGAGAGAGAGAGAGAGATTTGTTACATGAGCATGTGAAATGTATCTCACTAAAACAAGATCAGTTAGAAGAAATCAGGGGGGGCGGGGGGGACAGACTGGATAATCGTTCAGGTCTGTTGTAGTGCAGTTCTGATAATTCTTAGGCATTATATAGAACGTCAGCTAAATGGGCGGCGAAGTAACAGTGTTGCCTGTGTTGCTGCAATTTCGGAGTTGACCCATCACAATGCCAGTTTCATAACGACTTCCAGAATTTGTGTAGGCCCACACCTGGTATAGCATCAGTTTAACGTCATTTCCGTCCTGTTGGCTTGAGTTGCAGCGATTAAGTTTTCGAGTTAGTGGCGGGTGTTTGTCGTGTGTTTTTGGAGGCCTTCCAGCGTTTTGTTCTGCCAGTGCCAGCGTTTGCTCCTGCTAGCAGTTTCCAGTGCCTGTTTTCGGTGGTTTTGCTGCTGGTCGAGTTCTTGGTTCCGCTGTTGGCCTTTGGTTAGGGGCCCACTTGCCCTGCCTCCACGCTTTTCTTGCGCCAAAGTCAGTACTAGATCTAGAAACTTAGAAAAATGTTGCCATGTGATGTTTGTTATTGCGATATTTTAACATTTTCCTATTCGTTAATGAAACGTGACTGCTTTGCAGTAGTTTGGAATCGGGCCATTGCTGACGGTCAGTGAGTATTCGGTTCTTTTCAGTGGCCGGCAGTTTAGTCGTGGTGCTTTAAAAAAATAAAACATGGCGGGCGCCTAGTGCGTATATACTTCTGATCATTAACCATTGATCGGGGATTTATATTCAGTAAAGACTGACTGAAAAAAAAATGCTTTCAGTTTCACCGTTGAATATTTCATTTGGAATAGGGTCAGTAATGGACATTGTAGTGAATGATGTAGAATTATTTGCCAGCGCTCATGTTCCTCAATCGAGCAACTTCGGCATATATTATCAGTTGGGATAAGCAAATCTGCATCCACACGAATTCGAATTCCCTTGAAATGCCCCACATGTCTTGAGGGCTGGCTGAAGGATGTAAAGCATATAGAGATCAGGTGTGTGGGCATCAGGTCAGGGATATTTTTATAATCAAGTTGGTTCAGCGACTTGCACAGCCAGATCCAGAAATGCACCTAGAGACCAGAGACACCTTTTTCATATTCATTCCCAGTCCATTCCAGGGCCTTGACTTAACAATACCATTCATTCATGTGTTGCATTTCAGTTTACACACCAGGTGAAAATCTAAATTGTAAAATGGTTTTAGTATGGTCCAGTTTGATATCAAAGCTGGGTTTGATATTATAAAAGAAAAATTGTATTGAGGTATAATTTATCAAATACTTAAAGTTTCAACACAAAGCTTTTTAAACTTACAGAACAGTTGTCAAATGCTTTCTTTGTGTGTATATATCTGCATCCAGTTCGACTATAGTGTCCAGTTTACTAGTTTAATAATTAGTGTTTTTGTTGAGTGTATTACAATATGGCACTGCATGTGAACTGAATGCAAATGTTAAAGGGCTGCATGTTCAGTGATAATGATTTGAAAAGGTTGCTGTGAAAACTAATTCAATGTAAATTTGCTTTTTGTATGAAATTACAAATCAGCAATTACAAATGTAATTCCCATTGTTATGAAAGCTATATAATCTATAATCATATGAATATCAGTTGGCATAATTTGCATTTACCGTTATTTTACCAGTTCAGATGATGGAAAATGGGTTCTTCTTGCAGGCCTTGGTCTTTGGTCTGTGTCTGGTCCTGGCTTTGTTTCTTCAGGCTGTTGGCTGTTCTGGTGTCTGGTTCCGGCCTTGTTTCTTCAGGCTGTTGGCTGTTCTGGTGTCTGTTCCTGACCTTGTTTCTTCAGGCTGTTGGCTATTCTGGTGCTGCTTCTTTCAGCCAGCCTAGTTCTCTGCTCTTCAGATTGCTTCTGGACAGCAGGTTAGTGATCGTGTTTCGGTTGAATGTTTACTTGTGTTAGACAGATTTAATTGCTCTCTAAACTTACTTAATCGCTGACTATGTCTTTCCATATTCACTGAACACAGCCACAGT
Organism: Conus betulinus; assembly: GCA_016801955.1. Lineage (NCBI taxonomy): Eukaryota > Metazoa > Mollusca > Gastropoda > Neogastropoda > Conidae > Conus > Conus betulinus. Next base: position 277,634 of record JADBJO010001718.1, on the reverse strand, counting down.
ATGATAGCACATTTGAACATCTGTATGCCGTGGTAAAATTTAGCTTTTTTGGATAGGTTCAATAAAATGGTTACTGCTCACTTATTTCTCGACAGATCTCTCTGCTTTTTTTGCATGTTATGTTGTTATGCATTCATCTTACAATGTCCTGTCAAAATGACTTGATTATGTTGATAATTAGTATATCAGAAATTGACATAATTATGAAAATTTTACAAAAAATAACAGTTTTCGAGTATACACAAAAACACACTGCACCAAATAGAATGAGTCAAAACACTGAAAAAAGTTGTCTTGCTATTTATTCAACATCAGCACTAACACATGACAGTCATATAAATCCCAAGAAATCTTGTTCTTGATGATAATCTGCTCGTAATTGGGGATACTATTTTTTAGGTAAAAAGGGGCATAATCATGCTTTTCACGGTATGTTCACTAACATCTACATTACTCATCCATTTATTGAGTTATTTGTTAGAGATTTTTGTGGATTACTTCCTTATACCCTTGTCTACAATTTCACATCGTTCTAACTTGATTTTGTTGGTAATAATGATGGTTCACACTAATAACATATGATAAAAACAGTTTTTGTTTTGTTTTCAGTTTGAGAGTTTTAGAACAATTCACACATAAAAGCCCACTAAACACAGCAAAAATACCTTTTGGTGTTTGCTCAACAACATTACAAACACCTGGGATTCATATTGTTGTCAATAAATGTCCCTCTGTGTAACAATCTGTATGTTACTGGGGTACCCCAATTCTACTAGAAAGGGGGGCATAATTTTACTATTTGGGGTAGGTTCAATACCGCAATGACTGCTTATCTATTTGTTGACATATGACTTTGATTTTATGGCTTCTCTTTCCTTTTACCCCAAGTTATGATGCTGTATAATATATTCTAGTTTTGTTGGCCATTAGGGGATGGACAGGGATGTACCAATGGTGGTTTTACAAAAAAAAAAACAGTTTCTGCACACATACACACATGTTAGAACACATAAAACCTGTAAAACACTGACAAGAACTTCTTTTAGTGTTTACTCAGTATCACTGTAAGTATACAGTGTGGTCCAAATTGTATAGTATAATACTTATTGGTAAATGTTCAAAACAATGACAATCATGGGGAAAAAAAGTCTGAAGAAAAAAAAAAATTGTCTGTTGAAAAGAAAAAAGAAAAAAAAAACACACACAGAGAGAAAACACTATAGAACTGAAGAAGAATCTGAAACACAGAATAAAAGTTTCAAGATAAGTAAGCAGACTCACAATTAGGCACACACACACACACACACACACACACACACACACACACACACACACACACACACACACACACACACACACACACAGTAAGCAGACCCACACTTGGGCGTGTGCGCGCGTGCACACACACACACACACACACACACACACACTCACGCACGCACACAATTTACACACACACACACACACACACACACACACACACACACACACACACACACACACAGTAAGCAGACCCACAATTGGGCGCGTGTGCACACACACACACGCACACGCACAATTTACACACACACACTCACACATACACACACCCCACACACACATACACACACCCCCACACATGCATACACACACACACACACACAATTTACACACACACACACACACAATTTTACACACACACACACACACACACACACACACACACACACACACACACACACACACACACACACATAAGCACAAACACACACTAACAGTATCACACACACATGAATGTAAAAACACAATGGCATGAAAAAAAAAAAAAAAAAAAAAAACTGGATGAGTGCTTCTGTGCTTTACAAAATGAACAAACTTATATGGAAAACTTGCATACAGAAATAAACAGTGCATAGGCACACATGTGCGCACGCGCGCGCACACACGCGCACGCACACACACACACACACACACACACACACACACACACACACACACACACACACACACACACACACACACACACACACACACAGTCCCACATATCCATACAGTCATTATTTGCATAATTATGTGATTTCAGTAGGAAATATGGCAAAGAAGAGAAATACAGAAAATAAGTAGCGGAGTAATGAAGAATCAAGTAGTAAACAAACAAAAAAAAAAAAAAAAAAAAAAAAAAAAAAAAAAAAAAAAAAGAAAAAATAGAGCTACTTGCCCGAATCTGGTTTCTGATCATGAAGGAACTGAAGACTGGAGCTCTGTGCAGCAAATTGGCACAGTTGATATTCAGACCAGTATTCCCAGTGAAAACGCCACCAAGGCTGGGACTGACCACGCCCTATGCCACACACCCCCGCCCGCTTTCATGGGACCCTCGCCGTTGTCCTGAGCCCCTACCATGTCCACGACCCTCTCGGTCATAACAGGAGGGCATGCAGTGCTCGTTGATGGCAGTGGGTTTGGCTATTTCTGCTTCGTCACCCTCACTCGTGGCATTTTATTCACTGCTGTCATGTGCAACTAACAATGAAGCCACCTTATCACCAGCACGTTCCTCCGATAAAAGTGAATGGTGCTGGTTCCCATCCGTCTCCTCCTCATCGCTAGTATCAGGATCCGATCCTCAAAGGTCTTCTTCATCACTTTCTTTATCATTTAGAACGTCATCTAAAACATCAAGCGCGGTGTAATGCTTGAAAACGGGAGGCGTCGACGAAGTGCTAGGTTGAGCTGCCATCTTGAATATGCTTATCAGCTGTGACCTTCGACTCGCAATTTGCATAACATATGGTCAGCTGGCTGCTCACGTGAAGGGAAAGGGGCCGCTTCTCGACACCAGTCGAAGAAGTGAGAACATTTTAGATGGTCATCTCCCAAGTAGATTTTTCTGCTTTCCGTGATGAAGTTACGGCGTGACACACACATCCCGGGTGTAGCGGTTTTCAGGACGTGCGTTACATGTTCCAGGCAGGAAATGGGTTAATGGTAACCTAGCTAAGTCGGTGGTCACACCATCGTTATGACATGACCCATAGAAAGTGCTGGAGCTGGGGGTTGTGGCCAAATTCAAGTGAAAGATTTGATGGCACTGAAATTGGCTGTGACTGCAAAACATATCCCACAGTCACACTGGTCATTCCTTGAAATGATCAGCGGTGGAGTGTGAGACAGAAAATAAAGAAGTGCCCATTTACCCAACTCTTATCATCCCATTCCCTGAAGAGAAAGAAAATTACAGAGAACAGTACACACAGAGAGAAGTTGTGACCAACAGCAGGCGACAGAGAGAAGTTGTGACCAATACAGCAGGCGACAGAGAGAAATTGTGACCAATACAGCAGGCGACAGAGAGAAGTTGTGACCAATACAGCAGGCGACAGAATGACTAAAGTTTTGATTTTTTTTTTCCAGTTGAAAGCAGTTGTTAGTATCAAATGGTGAAGAAAATTACAAGCAACATGTACTCTGGGCTTGGGACTACGGACAGGGCTGTGTTGCAATTGAGTCATGAGACAAGAAAAGCACTGAGAGAAGAGTGCAGCATGGGGCTTAGGATTTTGGCCCATCTGACATCATGTTGTAAGAGTCCCATTTCAAAGGTGTTTCATGCCTGAACTCATTTCATGACACACTTTAGTGTGGCGAAATAGTAAATATCTACATGTCTTGCATTTTGAGCCAATGCCTTGCAGACTTGAAGTGAGAAAAAACTGGTTTTAGATTACTGACATGATTGCAATTTTGTTTAGGATTTGCTTGTTCTGTTACCCTTAACGACATGACGCAATATTGAAGATTGAACAAAACGGGGACCAGAAACCCAATGGGTGGATCTGATTGTTCATTTTTTTACACCAGCTGAGGAGTCCGGTGATGCAGTGCTAGGGGTGAACGTGCAGTATATTACTGTGGGTATTTTCTCATGTGACATAGGTCTACTATAAAAGATGCTGTTTTGAATTCATCATTGCTGTATTGTTAGCTTCTTTGCAAAATGGTGACTGCCCTGGAAACAGTGTCCTGTGACAAAGCCGTGTGTTGAACTTCATTCTAGTACTTGTTAGAGAGAAAAAAAAATGACCTACCCTACCTTTTCTGCACATGTTGCTGGAAACAAATCGTATTTTGGTCTAATGACTATCAAGTTCAAAACACTGTTGATTCACTCTCATACTGCTTCAAAAGGAAATCAGAGTAGACATTGTCTTTTTAAGACATGTCCAAACTTTTTTTTTTTTTTACTGTAGGCATCGACACCCAGCTACACATGAGTGTCTGAGTACTTGCTCTTTCTCTCCCTCTTCTGTGCAGGCTCTCTCCTCTTCTCAACCCCACTGCCCGTCTCTTCTTGCACTTGCTCCCTCTTTGTTTTAGTTACGTGTCTCGCAGTGAATTGTTTTAAGTATAAATGTGTGTCTCTCTCTGTCAACGTCTCTTGCAGCGTGATTTTTTTTTTTGTTTTTTTACAGTGTCTGTTTTCAGTTATAAAACACAGGCCCCCATTCCAGTTTGTTTGTGAATTGTACATTAAGAGACATTGTGCAGTATCAGAGTATGTTTTTGAATGTTAGACTGAGGGTAGAAACACACAAAATATGCATGACATGTTATGCAAGAGCTTGAAACTAACCAAAATTCAGTGCGCTCATTTTGAACGTTTCTGTCTCGGTAAAATACGTAGCAACAGACTGTGTATTTTGTCATAAGTATTCTTCTGCATAGACAATCAGAACTAAACAAAGTTGTGTTAAGAAAACTCACACATTTTAAGGAAAGAAAATTTAAAAAGAAGCAAACATGTACATTTGCATGAAACAAACTTTATCGTCAGACAGTTACGCTTCACTGACTCACCATCGACCAGCACGTCCATTTTTTTTTTTTTTTTTTTTTTTAAAGTCATTATGAGAAGTTGTTCAAAACAGCTTTGCAACATATGACGGCTTGCTGATTTGTTGAAAATGATATATAAAGTCAACTACAATATCCAAAGATGAAATACTTTCATCTCCAGTACATCAGCTTTCAGCTTGAGGTGATAGCAAGATGTTTTTGTTCAGTTGATGTCCTCTAAACAGTTCAAGCTGAGGTACAAACATCCTTTAAGAAAACTGTCAAAGGGTAAGCCACTCCTTGAAAACAAAATGATGGGGAGCACTGCCAAAAGTTTGATTCAGGCAACAGTCTATATACATATGCCTAATCCCACCGCTGCCACTATGTTAATGATGTGGTCTTTCATACAAACAAAACAGAAGTGAAATTTTGTGGTCTGGTTCCTATTGTTTTGGCTAGTAGGCAATGAAATGTAGGAAAAAAGGTGCGATGCCAGAAAAGTCGAGATGAACCAAAGTCAGCATGATAAATCACATTGTATCGTGACTACCTCTACGTCTCATTACATTACACTAAGTTCAGAAAGTGAGAAATTCCAGAAATTTGGCACAGCAATAATTTTCGCAACCTTTTGGTGATTTACCTCTGCTATTTTCTGTATTTTGACTTGTCTTTGTCCTTTGCTGTTTTACCATATTTTTAAGTTATCATTTGATTTACTGTTGTCATTTTGCAGTTTTGCGTGCCCTGTATATTTTGCCAAAAAGTGGTTTGTTGTTGGTGCTTTACCATTGTGTCATATCGAGGTATGATTTTTGCCCTTGGCAATATTATGGCTTGTATTCTGTCACATACAGATTTGCTGTAATGTGACTCGTCACATGTCCATTTTTGTCATAGTATGGGTTGGCTCTTGTCATGAGCGGCTTTGCGGTATCACGGCTTGTCATTGTTTCTCTACTGTTTTGCCATATCATGATTCACCCATTGACTCATTTGCCTTTACCATATTTTTTTTGTCATTTACCGTATTTGCTTTTGCCATTGTATGTGCTTGACATGTATCCATTTTTATGGCAATATGGCCAGCCGTTTGCCCATTGCGTTCATTCGTGCAGTGTTACAGTAAAACGACAATGAATTTTCAAGACATCGGCCAGTGTACAGTGTTACCTCATAATTTGCCTGTTTCCTGTGTTATGTTAGTATGTGTTTGCCCTATCACGGTGGTTCGTAATGTGTCATTTTGTCCTGTCACATCTTGTTTGCCCTGAGTCTTTGCGCTCTCAGTTTTATCTTGGCTTGTTCATCCTTGTTTTATACTGTCACACCTCTTTGTGTCTTGTTTCATCTTACCACAATTTATTGTTTGCTTGTGAGGTGCTGCCTTGGTCTTTTCCTATTCCTTTTTTCATTTTGACCTGTCGGGGTGTGTTCCCTCTTTGTGTTGACTACACCACAGTTGATCACTTGGCATGGTGCTCCACCTTGTGGTGATTCCCTGTTTGCTCTGTGCCTTGAGATTGGTCATTTGCTGTGTGCCATTTTATCTGATGCCTATGCCAGATTAGTTTGTCATACTTTGTTGTTGGGCCTGTGTGACTTTCCCGCACTCTCATTTGCTTGTTGTTGAGTGTCAGCTGGTTACTCTAAGACAGGTATTGTTCTGTGTTGTTTGTCCTGGGATTAGTTTCCTTGAGGCAGGTATTGTTCTGCGTTGTTTATCCTGGGATTAGTTTCCTTCAGACAGGTATTGTTCTGTGTTGTTTATCCTGGGATTAGTTTCCTTTAGACAGGTATTGTACTGTGTTGTTTATCCTGGGATTAGTTTCCTTTAGACAGGTATTCTGTGTTGTTTATCCTGGGATTAGTTTCCTTTAGACAGGTATTCTGTGTTGTTTATCCTGGGATTAGTTTCCTTTAGGCAGGTATTGTTCTGCGTTGTTTATCCTGGGATTAGTTTCCTTTAGACAGGTATTCTGTGTTGTTTATCCTGGGATTAGTTTCCTTTAGGCAGGTATTGTTCTGCGTTGTTTATCCTGGGATTAGTTTCCTTTAGGCGGATGGGCCCCTGTCATGAATGATTGCATAGCAGTCTGGACTGTTGGCACTATGACAGGATGCAGCACCTTGTGCCGATTGTTATACAGTGTTAGATTTGCCAGCCAAATGCCATTTTCCCTTTCATGGCATGTTGTCTGTCATTTGCTCTGTATCGACTTGATGTTCAGAATTCTGTCCCCTATCATGGTTGGCTGCATTGTGGCTGTGTTGGTAACCTGTTGTAGCTTGTTGGTTAGGGCTGTCTGTCTTGTCATAGCTTGTGGCTACAAGTTGCTTTGTCATGGTGTGTGTATCTAGGACGGTGCATTATGGTTTGTGGCTGTGTTGGTACCTCTTGTAGCTTGTTGGTTAGGGCTGTCTGTCTTGTCATAGCTTGTGGCTACAAGTTGCTTTGTCATGGTGTGTGTATCTAGGATGGTGCATTATGGTTTGTGGCTGTGTTGGTACCCTCTTGTAGCTTGTTGGTTAGGGCTGTCTGTCTTGTCATAGCTTGTGGCTACAAGTTGCTTTGTCATGGAGTGTGTATCTAGGATGGTGCATTATGGTTTGTGGCTGTGTTGGTACCCTCTTGTAGCTTGTTGGTTAGGGCTGTCTGTCTTGTCATAGCTTGTGGCTACAAGTTGCTTTGTTATGGAGTGTGTATCTAGGATGGTGCATTATGGTTTGTGGCTGTGTTGGTACCCTCTTGTAGCTTGTTGGTTAGGGCTGGCTGTCTTGTCATAGCTTGTGGCTACAAGATGATTTCATGGTGTGTGTATCTAGGATGGTGTATTATGGTTTGTCAGGTGGGTTTTTAGAAGATGTATTTTAAAGAGTTGTTTTTGAATGAATGACTTGTGAGTTAACTTCAACGTGGTGACAGCCCTGATATGACCCTTTGCAGTCGGCTGGGCTATAAGCAACATTACCTATCTCCCATGTCATTCTGAGAAAAATAAAAAAACTGAAGCATTTGCCCTCATCTGTGTCTTCATGTATGACGCTGTCAACCAGTCTGTCATCCAGCACAGCTGACATTCCTACAGGTTACAAACGTATCACTTTGCGTTGTTCGTTCAGTGCATGCAAGCTGTGCAGTTACTTGATGAGATGGACCAAAGTAGCACAAGAGGGTAAACTAGACTTCAAAAGCCCTTCTTTTCAAAACCTTGTATAAGTGATTTATGTTTTCCGTGAATATACTCGTTTTATACACCAACACACATTTAACAACCAAGAAGTTGGTCACAGTTCATGAGAGTCAGATAGCAGAGGTATGTCATGGCTGTGATGTCCTTATTCTTTACTGTTTCTGGACTTTATTTTTGTAAAAAAGTATGTGAGTAATTATTTGTTAGGTTTTTGTTTTATTGATCTAAGAATATTATTATTTTGCTAGGACAACATAGACCATGTGTCAAAATAGTAAGGCAAGTCGTAGCAATGAGTATGCAGTGATTTGTACTTGCATTAACTGTTGCTGATGATAACTCTGTTTCTAGGAAGCTCAGTAAAAGTACAAGGGACTGCGCTGTCGGTATGGCTGACAGAAGATCTACTGAGAGGCGCTCGACATTTTCACGGCAAGTGCCTGCCAGATATTCACCAGATGCAACTGTTGAAAGCTGCAGACATCATTTGACAAAGCAGCGATACCACGCCAGCATTCATCAGCGAACCAACAGCTGATGCTCCGCCAGGACTGGCACAGAGAATGAACAAGCCCACGGTCATCTGGACTTGCCAAGACTGTTGGCAGAGATGAGCAACATCATGTAGAGCTCCAGACTATTGGGGTGTGTATGTTTGTGGTCTACCCTGGGTGCCTGTGCGGGAATGTTCACATACACCAGGCAGCCAGCAGCGTGTCCAGCACAAACTGAGAGGCATCAGCTTTGCTGAGCTACCCATGTACCCCGGGTGTTTGTTAGTGGCTACGCCTGGGTCATCACATTTGAAAGATTTTTGTTAACATCTTGGGTGAGGACCCTGAGATATGCACACAGATGTTACAAATGTTAAACATGAATAGCTTTTGCTCACTGTGGGGCTTACAAGCATCTGTATTATATACCAGTAAAAGGATATCTATACAGACCTGCCTTTCACCCCATTTTCATTGGATAAACTCCACTTTTGGGGGGTTTCAACATGCTCTCCAATCGCAATAGCTGAAACTCTGATATTTTTAGAGCCGTCAAACAGCAATTTTTCCTCTTCTGTCAAGACTGCGAATAGGCACAATACTATCTGGGCACGCCAAAAAACTGGTCAAGGTTACTGACTCAGTGGAAATTTATCGCTGAATTTTGATTTGTCAAAAATAGCTAAAGCGTGATCACTTCCTTTGAAGATGGCGGAACGACTAGGCAAAAGCAACCGTGTTGTGACTGAAAAGGCGAACAAAAAACAATCAGAAATGGAAAGAGGACTACAAGAGTGTTTATCCATGTTTTGGCAAGTCGGCGAAACTGAAACTGAAGATTCAAGTCCTGTGAATGGATTGATTCTGATGAGTACTGTATTACTACTAAGCATTCCTGGCATGCAATCCCCAAATGAAGTTGTCTTTTGTGTTTGCAGTGATCACATGAATACATATAGGACCTGGTCACAATTTTTGCCGGAACCAGTCCAAAGGAAAACATGAACCAGTAAAAAAAGAAATAATCGAAGGCCTCCCTCAGAATATTTTTCAGTACTAGTGAAAATTTATCAATTCCTGGGACTGAGAAGCCTTTTTTTTTTTTTTTTTTTTTTTTAAGATTTGGAATTAGTATTATACTGATAATTACCAGTTTTATGCAATCACTGGGTTGTATTTATATTTCTGTAAATCACTTAAAATCAACATAATCTCTCTCCCTATCTCTCTGTTTTTCTCTCTCTCTCTCTGAGATGTTACTATGTGTTTGTCTCAAAATGACAAAATATAAGTATGAAAATTAATGCACTATGAAAATTAATGCAGTTTTTTTTGTTTGTTTTTTTTTTGTTTGTTTTTTTTTTTGCTTTTCATCATTTTATGCAGTAAGGCTGATTGATCTGTACAAGTTTTAACCTGAAAATTTGTTGAATGCATTGATAATAAGAACAAAATTCATGCAATTCTATGCTTTATGGGATACTCTGTGCTCAGTAATCATTAGAAAACCTTCAGTTAACCCCCAGTGGGATGTTGCCCCTGTACCCCACTGGGGGCCTACGCCGGCCCCCCAGACCCCACCCCTCTTTTTCATTTTTAAAATGTGGCAGGTCTGTGACTATGTCCACATGCAGTGTGGGTATCATGGGACATAGCATGTTGCATCCAACAATGTGGCAGGTCTGTGACTATGTCCACATGCAGTGGGTATCGTGGGGCATAGCATGTTGCATCCAACAATGTGGCAGGTCTGTGACTCTATGTCCACATGCAGTGTGGGTATCATGGGGCATAGCATGTTGCATCCAACAATGTGGCAGGTCTGTCTATATGTCCACATGCAGTGTGGGGATCGGGGCATAGCATGTTGCATCCAACAGTGTGGCAGGTCTGTCTATATGTCCACATGCAGTGTGGGGATCATGGGGCATAGCATGTTGCATCCAACAATGTGGCAGGTCTGTCTATATGTCCACACGCAGTGTGGGGATCATGGGGCATACAGCATGTTGCATCAAACAATGTGGCAGGTCTGTCTATATGTCCACACGCAGTGTGGGGATCATGGGGCATACAACAGGTTGCATCAACAATGTGGCAGGTCTGTCTATATGTCCACATGCCATTCCCATGTCATCAGTCAGTATCGTTCAATATCGATCACTCATTTTCCTTACTTCCTTCATTCTTTCCATGACAGCAGGCAGTGAAGTAGCCACAAGCCTTCTCCTGCCCCTCCACTATCATTTTAGCCTTTTGACATTTAAATCTGCCCCATCTCGTGCTTGGCATTTTTTTTCCTAATCCTAGTCTCTAATGTTTACAGTACATCCTTTTGAACTCGTCTCCACCCCCACCCCCAACACCACCCGTTAGCCCAGCCTTTCACACTCCTTGCCCAGGCCAACATATTCCTCAGTACACATTCCTTCCCCTCTCCACTCCTTTAACTTTCAACATATTTCCATTCTGTTCAATACCTACAGTTACAAATAAAACTTGCTTAATTTTTTTTCATGCATATTTGTAAAATAACGTGTGCAGTAGACAATATCCAAAAAAAAAACAAGGAAACTATATGAAAATTATTACTTACTGCAAGAAAGTGTGTACGCGAGTACGCACATGCATGCACAATCGCCACACAAAAAATGGCATAAGCCTAGCTTCGTGGAGCAGCATGTGAGCTCTGATATTGCGCAGATTTTTTTTCTTTTTTTAATGTATAGCCCTTTTGCCAAAACATGGTGGCTTGGTAATGAGCAGGTGAGATCATATTTTGAACCATCTTTACACTAAATTACAGTTTACTTACCTTCCCAAAGTGATTGTTGCTGTTGCTGTTTAGAAGTACTGTGTTTCAAACTGTGGTGCTGCCAATAGTACCATTAACAATTGGACATGCTATGTCAGTGCATGCAAATGTCAGTTTGTGAAGATTTATGATGTACTCATGCAATGTACGTATGTGAGCCAGGGTATTGCTCAAGCAGTCCTGTGTATTCTTTATGGGATGGGGGATGGAGAACGGTGTTTTTTTTGTTTCTCAGTTTTTGTGTGTGTGTGTGTGTTTTGGTCAGTCTCAATCTCCACCCTCTACGGCATCATCTGCTGTTCCTCACTGCCTTGAAAACCAAACTTGCTTTATGAACAAGAATGTTGACTATGAGTGTGTGCCAGTGTACTTGAACATCACTGCCACATCAGTCACTGTTCATTCCAACTCATGCTATGTTGATGATCTGTTTTGGTGAATGATACTTCTTATGTATCCTCTTTTCATGAGGAATTATACCGTGTTTTGTGTGTATGTGAGAGACACTTCTAGTGTGTACATATACGTTTAATGTGAATCATCATTGTCTTTCTTATAATCAGTTGTATAAAGTATAATAGTGTTCTGCGTTAGTGTGTATGTCTGTGTAATGTGAATCATCATTGTCCTTCTATATTCAATTGTACAAGGTAGAATAATGTTCTGTGTTAATAGCCTTAGGCAACATGCCTAGTGTACCCGGACCCAGCTGTGCTGTGTCCTACTGGTTGTCCGGTCCTTGGAAGCGTGCATAGTAGACCTGGACGGAGCTGGCTGCCTCACACAGTTTTCATTGACACATGAAAACTGTGCTCATGAAAAGGCAAAAATTGATATTGTGGTGGCGATGGAGGGGGAAAAAAAAAACTGTACACAGAACATGCCATTTTCAGTGCACCCAATCATATATATAGTATATGTGTGTGTGTGTATATATAGATGGATGTGTATATACATGTAGGTCATGTGTTGCACAGAATTGCTGTCCAATGTAATCATCCAGATCATTGTACACGTTTGTATATTATTTTAGTGTTAAATGTTGATGCTAGGTGCTGAAAGAATGAAGTGAGTGATTTAAAAAAAAAAATTCTTTTCTTTTTCTATTTTCTTTTTTTTTTTTTTTTTGCTGTCCCACCTTCTGTGCCACCTGTGCACCCACGCCGCTGTCCGCAGTCACAGCCCGGTCGGTCCCGCTGCAGCCCGGGTGCCGGCAATCCCCAGGGAGCAGTCGGTGTCAAGAGGCAACCCACCAGAGGAGACGCTGCATTGTTGCTGAGTCACTTCAGTGGTGTTCAGTGGTGCCTGTTCTGATCCAAGATAAGTAGAACACCACCTACTAAGCCCCTTACTGATGACAATAATTGCTTAGGCACAGAGCTGGTGTGAGTGAGCTCTTCCACTGGAGGGCGCCACCATGTCTGTCCAACAACAGTCCCCATGGGCTTGCCGATACCGGTGACCCCGACAGAACCAGACAAGGTCACACATATGAAGAGGACACCATGAGAGCAGGGCATGAAGGGCCACAGAATCTAAGGCTTTTTTTAATGCTGATTGATGAGAATGAGGATAATAAAGATGATGCTACTCTACGCTTCCTTTCATACTGTATCGCGGTGTCAACCAGGCCCAAGAGGTAAAGACACCTGCAGTGTTGGTCAGGAAATGTGAGCAACACCCTCGGAGGTGCATCCATTAAGTGGATGAATCTCGACAGTATGGTCCCAGTCTTCCCAACTGAGCCCATAGCAAACTCAACTCTGGGTAGGAGCTGTTAGGGCAGAAAAATCCCACATGACTCTGATGGGAACTGAACCTGCGACCTCCCAGCCAAGAGTCCGTGATGCTGACCACTTCGCCACAGCTGCTGGTTAAAATTGAGTGATTTTTTTTTTTTTTTTTTTTTATCATGTTTTGTGTGTGTTAGAATTATTAACATTGAATTATTGAACTGTGACAAGCTAAAACCTGAATAGAACAGAGAAGTGACATTACTGAAAATGTGAAAAACACACACACACAGAGTTAAACATCTGCAAATTTGGCTATGAAAGAGAGTTGTGTAAGAAAGGGACCGAGTTAAGAAATCAAATCAACCATAAAAGCAGGCAATGCCTAAAAGTTAACAATCTTAACTGTGAGATATTGTAATTTATGCTGTGCATGTACGTACACACTCGTTTATACAACCAGACACACACGCATGCATATACCCACACCCACTTTCTTGCACCACCACCACCACTGCACATCCACACAAAGATGCTTTTTATCAAGTCAGCATATAGTAAGTTTATAATGAAGATCTAGTTGCAAAGTGAGACGATTGCAGGCGGAAATCTAAACAAATCTTAAATAAATGTAAGTTGGGCTTGTGGATAAAATTGATTCTTGTTCTGTGTGTTCTGGATTTTGAAAACCGAAATGTAGCGATTCGTAATATTTGTAAAGAGGATGACTGTTCACAATCTTTCTTGCCTTCACTCTCACACAACGTTCATACAGTTCAGTTACATTTAGCCTACTTGTGTCGCACTTGCCATTCTACTGCAAATATTTACCAGTCTGTTTAAAACATTCTTATTTCTAAAAACAAAAAAAAATGTCAAAATAAATCAAATGAATTAGTAATTAAAAAACCCTTGAGGGCTTCTGAATCAATGTGGATGTTTCTTAGTTTTTATAGAAAATAAATATTTGACTGGCACTTTCTATTCATATGAATCGTATTGGATCTGAAGTTGAAGACTTGTTTGTAACGTTGTTCATTTGGTGGGAAAAAGAAGACAGCATTGAACTCCTTGCCATTTCCTCCCACTTGTTTTTTTGTCCCAAGCAGCAGAGGGAATATCTCTGTAAGCATGATTAAGGTCACTTTTTGCGTAAATGAATGATAGCAACCTCACGGAAGCGATCAGTTTCTCATCATCAATGTTGGAAAGAAAGATAACAAATGTAAAAAAAATCATAAGAGAAGTTGGTCCCCTGGGGAAAGTACGGTTTGTACGACCAGCAGAATCACAGCTCTCTTCACACAGGTCGGGCTGGGTGCACTATGCATGGCTTTGGCCGTCACCAGTAAGCTGGGAAAAAAAAGATGAACTAGAGCAGGGTTTTTATATTCTCCCGTACGGGCGTTGCATGGCTGGGTCTGGGTCCACTATGCACACAGCCCTAGTCCCTGAGGCCAGGATCTTCTCCCTAGTCCGTTACTCCTGGGAATGAAGATTAGAAATCACTTAAAATTGTGTGTCATGAAGACTTCTTGTTTCTTTTAGTCGGCGTGTTGAAATTGTGTGTTATTGACTCATTCACTTTTTTTTTTTGTTTTGGTCAGTGTGTTGAAGTTGTGTATCATTCAGACTTTTTGCTTTGGTTTTGTTCAGTGTGTTGAAATTGTGCATCACATCAGACTTTTTTTTTTTCATTTTGTTCAGTGTGTTGAAATTGTGTATCATTCAGACTTTTGTTTCATTTTGTTCAGTGTGTTGAAATTGTGTATCATTCAGACTCTTTTGTTTCATTTTGTTCAGTGTGTAGAAATTGTGTATCATTCAAACTTTTTTGTTTCGTTTTGTTCAGTGTGTTGAAATTGTGTATCATTCAGACTTTTGTTTCGTTTTGTTCAGTGCGTTGAAATTGTGTATCATTCAGACTTTTTGTTTTTCGTTTTTGTTCAGTGTGTTGAAATTGTGTATCATTCAGACTTTTGTTCGTTTTGTTCAGTGTGTTGAAATTGTGTATCATTCAGACTTTTTTGTTTCGTTTTGTTCAGTGTGTTGAAATAGTGTATCATTCAGACTTTTGTTTCGTTTTGTTCAGTGCGTTGAAATTGTGTATCATTCAGACTTTTTTGTTACTTGCTGGTCAGCTGACGCTGCAGAAAACACTCCCTAGTTTGTATAGGAAAAGCAGTTTTACCAGTGGCGTGTTAAACGCCAGTGTGATGTATGAGCTTGTGTGTAAAATACTTGTATATATGTATGTGTGTACAACGCTGTGTGTGCAGCTGGGTATCCACTGCTTGGTGTGTATGCGTATATGCAATACTCGGTTTATGTCGTACAGAAGATTACATATACATATGTACATTGAGCACTGGATACGCGTATACAGAGTATTACATACGTGCATTTACTCTGTGTCCATGTAGTGCTCACTACATGTGTTCGCGCTTTGAATTCTCTGTGTACATAGAGCATTACATAGAAACTCAGAGTCAGTGCCTGTTGTTCCCTGCCTTTGTAGACCCTGTGTACATTGAGCGTTACATAGACTCAGAGTCAGTGCCTGTTGTTCCCTGCCTTTGTAGACCCTGTGTACATTGAGCGTTACATAGACTCGGAGTCAGTGCCTGTTGTTCCCTGCCTTTGTAGACCCTGTGTACATTGAGCGTTACATAGACTCAGAGTCAGTGCCTGTTGTTCCCTGCCTTTGTAGACCCTGTGTACATTGAGCGTTACATAGACTCGGAGTCAGTGCCTGTTGTTCCCTGCCTTTGTAGACCCTGTGTACATTGAGCATTACATAGACTCAGAGTCAATGCCTGTTGTTCCCTGCCTTTGTAGACCCTGTGTACATTGAGCATAACATAGACTCAGAGTCAATGCCTGTTGTTCCCTGCCTTTGTAGACGCTGTGTACATTGAGCATTACCTAGACTCAGAGTCATTGTTCCCTGCCTTTGTACACGCTGTGTACATTGAGCATTACATAGACTCGGAGTCAATGCCTGTTGTTCCCTGCCTTTGTAGACTGTTCTCCTGGCTTTGTTCTGGGAACTTCTGTGATTTTTTTTCTTACAGTAGTTTTAAAACATGCTAGCTGTTTTTTTTTTTTTTCTCTGGCAGTGAATGAAACTTTGTACGCACTGTCCAGAATGGAGTCTTAACCTTTTCGACGCGCCGTGCGATAGTGACGGCAACTCTGTCGACCCGTTCACGACGAGCGAGCCGTGCACTGGTGACGGCAGC
Organism: Conus betulinus; assembly: GCA_016801955.1. Classification (NCBI taxonomy): domain Eukaryota; kingdom Metazoa; phylum Mollusca; class Gastropoda; order Neogastropoda; family Conidae; genus Conus; species Conus betulinus. The sequence continues at coordinate 261,338 of JADBJO010001718.1, read as the reverse complement.
ACTGCAGTACTGCCTGGACACGCTGTGCCTCCGTGACGGCACAACTAGAAAAAATTCCCATGCTCTCTCGTCTACCGTCTAGGGGATGCACCTGCCATAAATATTTAGAACAGGGTTCTAGCCACTGGGAGGGTAAGTTTACATGCACTAGCGATGACCTTTGTGACCTTAGAGCAGTCCGAACAAAGAGACCCGTCTGGCACTGTAAGGCACGTGTTTAATTTCCTGCCTCACCAACATATTGGGCAGAAGGAGAATGACATGTGGTTTTAGAACTGGTTCAGTAAAGTAGTTCAGAAAATGAGGGGGTAAAGGTGTACACGTTTTTCGAAAAGAATCTGAGCTTCATTTTTATTTGCTCTGTGTATTTAATAGTTTTTTTAAGTCGTATCATCTGAAACAAAAACAGTGAAAAGTATGTACTGTGTGCATTGATTTCAATGCCTTAAAAAAAAAAAAAAAAGAATTCACTTGGATTACACATATTGAATACCTCAGGCTTTCTCTGCATCTGTTCAAAGTAAGAGCGAAGTTTTATGCCCCTTTTCTTCCTCATTTGCTATTGTCATACTAACCAAACAAACGTAAAACTAGATTGTGTTCTCCTACATTTTACTTATGTTGTTTCCGTAACAAAAGCATTGCTATTTAACCAAAAATGTATTTTAATTCTATGCTCATTACAAAGTTCGCACTTTACCCATCCGTTGATATATAACAATTGCTTGTTAGGTTTATATTAGGAGACATAAAATAAAATTTAAAAAGTGTGAAAATCGCACGTCTGCAACAGTTGTAAGCACGTGCGGTGCACGCGCATGCAGGGAAGCAGCGTTGCTCTGCCGTGTTCGTCTGGAAAGTATTAACTGTTCACTCCTGTATTTGCCCCTGTGGACCGCACATCCTTTTTTGTGGCTTACAAGATACAGTTGACCCACCATGTTACGATTGCATATTGTTTGTTTCTTGTCTGGATTTTTTTTTTTTTTTTTTTCAGTGTACCGAGTTGTTTTGTGATGTGACTTTTTTCCTTTCTGGACTTTGACAGTTCCTGAAAAGGCACTGTGTGGTCGGCAGGGCTGCAGTGATAAAAACTGGATCTTCTGCAATGTTCCGTGTATGTGTTTGTGTATAAGAACATGCTGGTATCTGTTTGTAAAAGTAAAACACTAAAAGAATATTGCATGATGGAAAGGCCCACCTTTTATTTTCCTTTTTAATCATATTTAAACATATATATTGTAATCTTTTTTATATATTGTATTTTCCAGTGCAGGATGTCTTGTTGGTTCTTAATGGCTTCTTGTATTACATGGACAATCTGAAAACGTGTTTCACTTTTTGTGCATGCATATAAGATACTACCCAAGCAAGCAGTTTATGAAAGGGAGTGGGGTAGATTAATACAGCAAGTGGAAACGGGGAAAGGAAGATGGCTGTAACTTATGTCTGAGGTAACTGGTGGGAGGCATGGTAGTGTGCGTGTGTGTAGGTGGAGGATATAGCGGGCTGGTGTCGCTGTGGTGGATAGGTACATGCTGCTTTTGGATGTAAATGCCATGAGGGTGGATGGTTCTGAGTCTGGCAGTAAGATAAAGACTAACTAAGATAAGAAGGCGCTTCAAGTTGTCACTCTGCGATTTTGCAGGACTTTGACATGGTTGATGTTGTGTTGGGGATGGTTGAAGTATGAGGCGACCGGGCTGAGCCAGTGGTGGCCGATGTCAGCCAGGTGTCAGAGATATGCAGCATATCTCACCTACATAGATCTTACCACACAGCTGGCAGTAGACAGTGTACACAATGTTGTGGCTGTGACAGGGGATGTCTCACCTACATAGATCTTGGCACACAGCTGGCAGTAGACAGTGTACACAATGTTGTGGCTGTGACGGGGGATGTGTCGCCTACATAGATCTTACCACACTGCTGGCAGTAGACAGTGTACACA
>JADBJO010001718.1:232500-249670 GCA_016801955.1 Conus betulinus | reverse complement strand
TTCTCAGGGTATCCCAACAATTACCTCACAGGGAAAATCAGTGCCATGGTCAGAGATAGCGCCTCTCGGTTCTCGCAAGAAAGATGTTTCGTTTTCAAGAGTTCTCCAGGAATTGTTCCTTGTTCGAACCCTGCTCCAAATTCTCGTGATCCTGTAGTCGCGTACACAGTAGGTGTTGTTCAAGACTGCTATGACGCACTACCAATACACACTTTACCTGTTCCCATGGTATCTTCTATGCCAGATGAAGATATCGATTCAGTACAGATTGATAGCACTTTGTCCGACAGCAAATGCTAAGGAGTTACGAAGTCTTTGAAGATTTTCACGATATTCTGACTCCGAAACCAGGGTCCTTTCAGGCTCGTTTTACGAGATCCCCTTCTCTGCTAGAGAGGTTGTTGAGAAGTTATCATGTTGGAACTCGGTATCACTGAACCTTCTTTTCTTTCTTTCTGCGTTCTCAGGCCGATACTCCTGCAGACACTCTCTGTATGAAATAGACAAGGATTAATCCCATCTATCCAACAAAGGAAGTGGAGTTGTGTGTATGACCATTTTTTTTAACCCGCCATTAAGGCAGCCATACTCCAACTTTGGGGAAACAGAACCTTCAAATAGTCCCTATGCCTCTCCAGTTGTACTAGTCAGGAAAAAAGATGGTACATGTCACTTTTGCATTGATTTCCAATCTCTGAATAAGATTACCGTCTTCAACACTGAGCCCATTCCTGACGTGGAAAGTTCATTTGCAAGATTATCTGATGCACAGTTCTTTACAAAGATGGATCTTGCAACCAGCCGCCGTGGCGAAGTGGTTAGCGTCGCGGGACTCCCGGCTGGGAGGTCGTGGGTTCGAATCCCATCAGAGGCATGTGGGTTTTTCTGCCCCGACCGGCTCCTACCCAGAGTTGAGTTTGCTGCGGACTCAGTTGGGACAGCAAAAAAAAAGATGGATCTTGCAAAGGGATATTGGCAGATAGTTCTTAAGCCCGAGGACCGTCCAAAGACGGCTTTTGCAACGCATATGGGTCTTTTTCAGTTTGCAAGGATGCCCTTCGGTCTTGTGTCAGCACCTGCAGTTTGCGCATGATGCGCATGCTAGCTTTGGATCAGTTCTCAGCCGTCAAGTTTCTCGGATGATATTCTGGTTCATAGTGTTTCATGGGATGCACATCTTTGTCATGTGAAACCTCACAGCTCGTCCTCGAAAATCCAGGCAGGTTTCCATTCTCTGGAATTTCTCCGACATATCGTTGGAGATGGTACTATACGTCCTGAACAGAAGTAGATAGATAAGATTCTGAGAATTCCCACCCCTACTAACCAGAAAGCAAGTCAGATCTCTGCTAGGTTTGCTTAGCTTTTACAGGAGATATGTTCCCAGTTTTTCTACTTGGAGTGCTCCCCTCTCTGATTTAATCAAGGATGTTGGCCGAGCTGGAAGATCCATTTCTTGGACCCCTGAATGTGCAGTAGCGTTACAGAAGATTCAGAGTATTTTGTCGTCAGCACTTGCATTACTGTTACCTCGTTTAGGTAAGCACTTTGTTCTTAGGACTGATGCTAGTTCTGCTGGGCTAGGTGGTGTACTACTGCTAGAGAATGATGTTCTTCACCCAGTTGTTTTGGGAGTCCCAAGTCGTTGGATCGTGAAAAGTCATACAGTACCATCAAACGAGTGTGTTTAGCCATTGTCTGGGCTGTCAAATTTTAAGAATTCCTGAATTATGCATTGTCTCTGCAGGAATTCTCGTTCGAAGTGGAACCATTTCCAGGATCATCGAACATTTTCGCTGACCTTCTTTCACGTTCTTTTGAGAACCAGTCTGTTCCTTAGACACTGCTTTGTGTACATCCCAGTTTTGATGTCCTTTTCGTGTATTTTTTTTCCTGGAATTTTGTGACCTGTACTTCCTCTTAGTAAAAACAATTCAGACTTTTTTTTTTTTTTTTGAGGGAGAGTATTGTGATGGGCCATTTCCCGTCCAGTCACAAATTTTCGTGCAACCGTGCTAACCGGAAGGTAGTCGTCTGGAAGCCAGTTGAAAAGTTTACCCCGACTGCTGCTCACCTGCGCTCTGTTTACGCTGGGTGAGCTGAAAACGGTTAGGCAGTCTCTGCAGCGATTCTGGCAACGCAACTACCCAGAAGCCGAAAAGGGACTCCTATTTGTTTTTGGGTAGCAGTCTGGTATTTATCATTCAATATTTATTTATTAGCAAACCGAAAAACTGTATTCCCGTTCAGAAGCGACTGAAACTTCCTCAGCGCACTATGATGGTTTTTTTTAGAAAAAAGTATTTGTTGTGTTTCTGTTATCCTATGACTTGATAGGGTAGCAAAACAAAATCTTGAGGAAAAAAAAAAGATTCTGTTTATTCTGTGACTTTAGTTATGAACTTCATGATGAAAAAAAAGTTGTTGATTATTCCAATGTGGTTTAGCTAGGCTTTGTGATGCTATGGATAATAAGCTCCCAAAATGAGCGACAGAGATTATCATATACGCTGGTTTTGATTTTTGATATGGACGAGTATTTAACTCACTCTTGATATGAATATTGAATAGTTGTGTGTTTGGTAAACAAGAGTGTGCGGAAATCCTTTTTATGTGTATTTAAGTAAATGAATCTTTTGAAACAAAATTTATTGAATAGAAATCTTCTAAAATGTGGTGATTGTATGAAATGAAATGAACATTCTTGTCATGATGAAAGAGAAAGAAGTGAACAATTCTGTCGCAATGAAAGACATTCGTAATTGATGAAAAGTATTAACTATGTACAATGATTATACTCGTGGTTTATGGAAAAGGGTCTGGGTGGGAATCCTTCCTCGGATTTCAAAACATGATTTTGAAAGGTTTATACTGAAACCCTTTCTTGTATAGTGTTGTGATTCTGGAAAAGGGAATGCTGTAGTGTTAAAGAAAGAATATGATGACTGTTGTCCCAAGTTCTAGTGGAATGTGATGTGGTTAATAAATATGAATGTAGTCGTGATTGTAATGAATAGTAGCCATGATAATCATGGTAATTAATCAGTTTCCCCCAAGTAGAAGTGTGCCCTAGTTTGAAGGGGACTGGCTGCCACGTGTTGAGGGTCGGGGCTGTAGCTGTGATCTACCCCATTGTTCTCCGCCTTGTGTCATTGTGGAGAGGCCAGCCCGAGTGCCGACAACTGCCCTACCTGCCACTGTGCCCAGGACTGACTACCTGCTGAGCCAGTTGGGCGAGAGACGCCACTGCTGCCAAGCCAGAGCACTGCTCCTGAGATTTGATCCAGCGACCTGTTGGCTGGGCCATCGCTGCATTCTGTTCGTTGTCTGAGCCACAGCTCCTGTGTGAGACTGTCACCTTGTCGTCGGCAGAGACGCCGTCAGTGTGGTAGTGATTTTGAGCCACAGTTCTGTGAAGTTCCATTAGTCCTGTGTCGGACTTGACTCTGTAGACGTCATTTTTGTCCTCTTTAGCATCCTCCTCGCCATCGTTGGAACCCTGCACTGTTCAGAGAACTGTGTTGGACCGGACGCGGCCAGCACCAGCAGCGCTAGTAGATAGCCAATTATATAGAGATATATTTTGTGTTGTGCGCCCTGTGTTTGGCATTCCTGGAAGTAGTATATATACAGTTCTGTGTATACGCCTTGTGGTTGGCATGCTGACCTATGGATGAACTTACATTTATTATATAGGTTTGTCCGATGGCTCAGGCAACATAAAACAAAAAAAAGTGGTGTTCTGTTGCCTAGCAGTCGATGTTGGGCGAGTGTGTATGTGAATTGGAAAAGTCGTGCATGCATCCATAATTTCTGTGTGAAAGTCGGACAGTCAGACACCCGCAACACTCATTCCATCCGTAACAGAAATGGACACCGCAGTGAATGGAGTCCTTGACCTCAGAAAGTCCACTGTGGTCATTTAGGACAGAAAGAGGGACAGGGCAGGAAAGAGACTATGATCTCACAAAGTACAACAGTGGGTAAGGGTGGTCGGTTAGACACAGAAAGATGGACAGGACAGGAAAGAGACTATGATCTCACAAAGTACGACAGTGGGTAAGGGTGATCAGTTAGGACAGAAAGATGGACAGGGCAGGAAAGAGACTATGATCTCACAAAGTACGACAGTGGGTAAGGGTGATCAGTTAGGACAGAAAGATGGACAGGGCAGGAAAGAGACTATGATCTCACAAAGTACGACAGTGGGTAAGGGTGATCAGTTAGGACAGAAAGATGGACAGGGCAGGAAAGAGACTATGATCTCACAAAGTACGACAGTGGGTAAGGGTGGTCATATAGGACAGAAAGATGGACAGGGCAGGAAAGACTATGATCTCACAAAGTACGACAGTGGGTAAGGGTGGTCGGTTAGGACAGAAAGATGGACAGGGCAGAGAATGGAGTCCACAACCAATGGCAATAGCAAGACACAAGGCCACTCCTGTTCATGTTCCCACTAGGAGAAAAATAACAGCTGGGTAAAATGAGAATGAAAAGGGATATTTTAAGGGAGAACATGCACATACAAATGTGCATTGTGTGTGTGTGTGTGCATGCATTCTTCAATGTCTTCTCACTTAAAGTGAATCCAGACATTGTGTAATGGTGTGTGCGTGCGTGCACGCCCGTGTATTTGCATGCATGAGTGTATGTGTGTGTAATTTCTTCCTGTGGCCATAACACACAAAAGCATAATTATTTAAGATTTTTGGTAATGTCAGTGAAGTCGATCCATTATGTGAAATATTAGAACCAGCTTTGTGCACTGTATTCTTTACTCTTGGACAATCTAGTAATAGGTGGTGCACACTAAGAGTTTCCCCCACACATACATGAAACATTTTTACTGTATTTGGTTTGAAGTGAATTTAAACTCATCCTATAAATTGAAGTTACTACCTCTCTGGATGTCGTATTTTAATTTGTCCCAAGTCTTGGGGTGGATGTCGGGATTTGGTTGTATACAGTTGTGATAATATTGGCTATCTGTGTCATCCAATAACCTCTTGAAACGGTTAAATGATGCTCTAGTAATTAAAGTATAACATTCTGACAATATTGCAAGCTGCATTCCGAGCAGCTTGATCAACTTTCTCATTTGTTGAAATTCCACAATGCGAGGGCACCCAACAGAAAGTCGCCGATAGACATGTCATGTAATTAACTTCTGTAATAGTCCCACAGGGGATCTTTGAATTTAAAGACTGTACAGCAGAAAGGTAAGGTAATGTTGCTTACAGCCCAGCTGACCGCAAAGGGCCATATCAGGGCTGTCACCGCATTAAAATCAACTCACAAGTCATTATAAAAAAAAAAGAGAAAAAAAAACTTCACACATCACCTTAAAATACATTCTAAAAACGCACCAGAAACTTCATTAAAAATCTTTTTCCGTAAAATCTTAAATCAAGTGTGTCACGCAATTGATTTCTGTAATAGTCTCACAGGGGATCTTTGGATTTAAAGACTGTAAGGCAGAAAGGGCTGACTTTTGAATCACTGCACAGTAAAACTTGGCTCAACACCATAACAGTATTTTGAACTTAGGGGGGATAAATGTTGTGGACATCTACCAGTCATGCTCTGCTTATCTTGCCAAAAAGTCATGCATTCTGTTTGTGCATCTAAGCCTGTGCATCAGTTAATAGAGTATGGTCACCATGGGTTTGGAACACAATTCCTTTCATGACAGTAAAGCAGTAGCTACAAGCAAACATGAATGAATAAACATGGGAAGAAATGATGTGGCAAGAATATCAAGATTTGGTGCATAATCACGGGTGATGATTTTCTATCTGTGGGTGGTAGAATACTATGCATGTATGCATTTTCAGTTTTTTTTCATCTACACCCTTACCTAACTCTTGAGGCATTGTGACCTCCATGGAGTGGACACTGGGGCTGGTGGAGGGAGATCATCATCCAGAGGATGAGGGGGGCCAGGTGCCTGTAGTGCCCTTGCTATGACCCTATGACGTGGTGCCTGTAGTTGGCCCTTGCCCTATGACGTGGACGTGGCAAGAAGTTGAGTCAATGTCTATGGTGACAGCAGAAGGGATGGGTTGTTACTGAGGTGAAGACTCTGGTTCCTCGTCTGGCAGACTGGTGGGTGGGAGGAGGTCTCTCTGGTTGACGACCCTCACCATACCACCTGACAGTGGCAGGACAGCACGCACCTGCTCATGTGGGTTGGCAGCGACACAGGACTGGTCAGGCTGCCAGAAGTCCTAGATTCTTTGTGGCCCAGTTTGACGCTCTTCTTCCAGCCAACAACTAGATCTCCAATCGCTGTTTCTAGGACCATCTGTCAAATTTTGAAGAGCAAGATTTATTTTTGTCCACTATTGGTATTGCCCAGACAGATTTTCTATCCCTATACACACATACTGTTACCTGAATGAAAGATGAACCATACAATAATATGGAATACAGCACTACAGTGTCTTCGTGTTTTGTTGTCCACTTCCCTGGCCTTGTAAAGATTTTTACAGAACCTTAGAACATCTTTCAGAATTCTCTGTTATGTTCATTGTCTTGTCTAGGAAGTTGCAGCTTTCTAGGTTACAGAAGCATTTTGTAACTTCCCCCCCCTTTCTGAACCCACCTTGCTCTTGATCTCACTATCATCCCTTCAATGTTTGTCTTCCTTATCTTTTCTAGCTCTGATCTCACTATCATCCCTTCAATGTTTGTCTTCCTTATCTTTTCTAGCTCTGATCTCACTATCATCCCTTCAATGTTTGTCTTCCTTATCTTTTCCAGTTCTTATCTCACTATCATCCCTTCAGTGTTTCTCTTCCTTATCTTTTCTAGCTCTGATCTCACTATCATCCCTTCAATGTTTGTCTTCCTTATCTTTTCTAGTTCTGATCTCACCTCTTCAATCTCTGGTAATGATTCAACCTGAATACTACTTTCCAGGAGTTTTAATCTGTCCTCCAAGTCCCGTTCTATTTTCTGCTCTTCTTTTTTTCTTGTGAGAAACAAATGCTCTTGTTTTTCCTCGCATTTCCATACAAGAGTTTCAAAGAACAGCTGATCACTTATTCTTAAAGTTATATCTTCATCAGGAATACTTTTTAATTTCATCAATATTGTAAACTGGAACTATATATTGTCTTGACTTTCAAGATTCATTTCTTTATTTCATTAATATAAGTCCTATCTTTTAGTACTGAAAATATTTTTCTTAACTTCCAGAATAGTCCATCCCTCCTAAACTGTTCAGTTTTTAGGGACAGTCACAATGGAGCAATCAGAGCGGTACGCAGGTTCTACTTTGACACGATCTGTTTATGTACAAAGCTCATCTGTTATCAAATGTAAGTAAGCCTGGCTCTTCTGTGGTGAATGTTCCGGAGCGTTCAAGAAAAAACACACAGTTCGAAATCGGCGAACATATGGGCGCATTCGGATTCCACGTGGTTGCTCTGGGTGCATCCATTTTGTTTATATCACATGGCAGTCACATGACCACTTTTAACCTCGCTTTCAGTACACATTGTACTTCTGTTTGACTCAAATTTTGATGGCGGTAAACTGTGTTTTTTGTGATTAAGAATTTTTCAAGTTGACCTAGCGAGCAAGCAAGATTTCAACATGGAGACGGAGGACTTATGGCAAATGTTGAACAAGGACAGCAACGAAGATTTGGTTTTTGAAGGCTACGACTTCACAGATATGCGTGAGGCGCAGGGTAATAAGTGTGACTAGATATCGATGTCAACAACATCGATGTGTCATCTGTCAGTAATAACCAGTGTGTGTGACTGAATTTATAAGTCAATTTCAGTGTCCGAATTTTTTTTTCTTTTAAAGTCATGTATCTCCACAATATTGAAATAATCGTTTTAAAGCATAGACAAACATCTCAATAACACACATAAAATAAACAAGTGAAATATTGCTTGGGTATATTTCAAAAAATTTTGTATGCTACCCTGTCGTTACGGAGTTACTTCCCTTTCAATAGGATTTAGAGAGCATTTTATGCCCTGAATGTCAGGACAAAGAGGGTTTAACTAAATAAGGTTTTTGCCAAGTATATATTTGCATATATCTTGTCTGGAAATATATCTCTGTATATCTTTACTTTCATGTTTAACCATCAAATAAATTTTACGTCTTGTTCTTGGCCTGTTTACTGTACTGGAATAATTTCTAGCATCAAGCTTAACATTTAAATTTAAAGTACAATTCCAGTCACCTGCAACAATTATCTGTTCATTTCCTATCCAATCAATATGATCACAAAGTCAAAAGGACTGTGGATTATCTTCACTACTTGGCCAATAAATATTTGCTAAAGTAGTATGTTCTTTGAGAATTTTAACATCCATGATAACATAACCAATTGGGTTATTACATCATTACATTAAGCATGTTTTTGAGACCCCCCCCCCCCCCCCCCTCCCCCATATATATACACGCTGTGTATGCAGAAGTGGTATGTGCGTTAGTATGTATGCATGTGTGCATACGCGCACGTGTATGCATGTTTGTGGATTTGCATGTCAAAATAAAATAATTATGTGTATGCACGTGTGAGTGTGTGTGTCCATGAATGTGTGCATGTGCATGTGTTTTTAAACTTTATTTCATATCAGTCATATGGATCCCTTCCAACAGTGTAGTCATTAGTTAATACCCTTGACCTTGTTTGAAATGACCTATTCTATCAACCATTCTGAAACTTTCAAAGCTGTAACAATAAAGAAAACATTGTCTCAGGATCACACGGAACAACCAGTGAAAAACACAACATACCTGTCAGTATGTAACCATACTCTTATTTTACCGACCTCCCTTCAAACCTCATTTCATGTAAACCATATCAAACCCTGGAATTTAAAACTCTTCAAATCAACGGAATAGCATTCAAATTGAAAATGAAATCAACCTTAATGATACTTTGTGGGATGCAAAGCATTCGCATGTTTGTTTACATTGCTGAATAACTCATTCCATACCCCATACCTGCTACACATTTTGTGAAAAAGAAAATTAAGCAGACAAAACATGTTTCCAGTAAGTGTGATTTTATCAGAAGAAAAAAAAAAAAGGAGAAAGAGGGCAGAAGGACAGAGCAGGAAGGCATTGGGGGGGGGGGGGGGGGGGTGATGGTAAACAGGAACAGGATCAGACAAAAAAAAAAAGTTGAAAAAGGAGTGGCTTGTATGCAAACAACACAAGACTGTTTCTATTTCACAGCCACCTCAGGAACATAGTAAAAACTCTTTCAGGTTTGGACGGATTTTATACAATTTGTTATCTGTGTGCCAGTTCCATTCATCTTGCCACAGGTGTTTGATATGAGCCTGTGCTTTTGGTTTTCAGATCAGTGTGAAGGGCAGACAATCTCTTCAACTTTCTTTGTGGCACTCTTACCAAGTTGATCAACCAACTCGTTGCCTGAAAAGAACACCTTTTTACACTAAAAAAAAAAAAAAGAAGAACTAACCTTGAAGCAGAGCAGGCAACTGGTGTGCAGGATGAAGTGAATTCCATGCTGCAGCTACTGCCAGACTGTACCTCAGTTCCAGGATCTGTCCGTCCATTCTGTAGTAAAACAGGAGAAGAGGGCGTCTTTTGATTTCAGCATATGAAGAGCAGGTTTGATCATTCATGCACCCTCCCTCTCCACACTACCACCCCTCCCCATCTTACTCCCTCCTTGCCAGGTAACCCCCCCCCCCCCCCCCCTACACCTTTGATAAGTAAACTCTGGGCATTTGGAGACACCTTGCCTCCTTTTCACCATGCAGTCCACAGGGACACCATTAAAGCTGACATTAATGTTACTGACCTGCATGCAGCAGAGTTCATCTACTTCAACAAACTGGAGGCAGACATCACTTTTTGTAGACTATGATTTGTATTTACCACTTCTGAAACTTACGAAGGCAGCTTGTAGTTTGATCTCAAGGAAGTTTGTGGTGACCAGAATTTGTGCATCTGGTGATTTTTTTTTCACTTGAACCAAAAACTTGTGTGGTCTTGTTTATTCCAGCAGAAAGTTCAGCCTGCAACCCTGTCTCTGGGGAAGGGTGGGAGTGCATGTTGCTGGTGCAACAGGTATGCGACTTGGCTCATAGATTTAAACTGTTTAGTTATAAAATGACACCTGGAACGGGATTTAAACCTTGAACACCACACATGCAGTTCTTGAACAGTCCAGAAAAAATTCAATACATTTACTAGGAAAAGATTATCAAATTATAGGCACAATTTCTAGTGAAAGCAACAATCAATATCATGTGCATGAAATGTATATGTGTGTACACACACACACACACATCTTTCACATTTTTTCTGAAACAGGTTCTAATAAACCTTATAAGCTGCATCAATAATTCAGTGGGGTAAAAAACTTAATATGCCAATCTCCTGAATATCTTAATCAGTCATGAAAAATAAGTTGTAAGATCTGTGGGCACGACTGCTTTGCCGAAATAAATCAAGATGAAGGTACGGTAACGTAATGTTGCTTATAGCCCAGCCGACAGCAAAGGGCCATATCAGGGCTGTCACCACACGGAAATCAACTTATGTCATTTTAAAAAAAGAAAAACAAAACTTATTCACACAACCCTTTAAAATACATGTTCTAAAAAACACACTGGGACTTTGGTTTAAAAGTCTTTCCTCCGTAAAATCTTACATCACATGAAAATTGTTCATCTTCAGAACTTCAAAGATCACATCTCTGAACAAGGTTTTCATGGAGTCTGTTGTAAAGTGTTTCACGTCTCGCATCATGCAAGTACCAACACTCTAAAGGAATGTTGTGAGTGGTACATGACATGGAATGCACTACGGAGCTTTTTCACCTTTAAAAGATAAGAATGAGTTTAAAAAGAGTGGCCTGTATGCAAACAGCACAAGACTCTCTTCTTTATGTCCGCCTCGGGAACACGGTAAAAACTCTTCCAGGTTTGGAAAAATTTTAGTTTGTTATCTGTCTGTGAGTACCACTCATTTTGCCAGACTTCTTTGACATAAGCCTGGACTTTGGGTTTCAGATCAGTTTGAGGAACAGACAAACTACTCAACTCTGATCAACAAACTCACTGCCACAAAGGCCTACATGCCTGGGAACCCAAGCAAAAACTATGTTGCATCCATCCAATTTCAGGGAGGTGTACAGTTTGAATAATTTCAGCAGCTGAGGTTGCTTGATGTTATGGCAAGCAGTGGGCTCCAGAACAGTAAGGGAGTCTGAAAAAACAAGGAAATCTGTATGTTTTGATTTAGAGACCATTTCAAGAGCCAGGACCAAGGCTGTCAACTCAGCAGTGTAGATGGAGCTGTCAGTGGGAATGTGTTTAGACACATCTCTGAGAAGGGTCTGTTGCACAATACACAGCAGAGGCAACCTCCTCCTCAGATTTGGAACCACCGACGAAAATTCTTCCAAAGGATGGAAACTTTGAACACAGTTCCTGTGTGCGTGCAAGTGTGGGGGCGATGCACTGTGTGTGTGCATGCGTGCGTTTAAATATAGTGATGGAACTGGCGGTGGTGGGTGATGTGGCTGTGGCTCATGCTTGTGTCAGTGAGCGAGTGTGCGTGTCAGTGTGTGAGAGAGTGTGAGCGAGTGTGCCTGCATGTTCTGTGCCAGCATGTGTGTTTGTGTACATGCGTGGTATTGTGTCTGCATTTCCCTTGGCCACACGCCATAATTAGCAATATGCACCAAATAACTACAGCATTCATGAAGTGTTCTAAGGCTTGACATAAATTTGAGCCACATTTTAGATTAAAACTTGATTATACATCAAACAGACAACCCTGAACAACTCTGTTTTGAAGGCGTTCTACTGACATCAGCGTTCAACTGACATCATTCACAATCCAGAAATAATGAGCCACTGTTTAGCCTGCATCACATTCTGAGGCCTGTCCACTCACCTGTGAATGTGACCCCGTTTTTGCTCCCAGGTGGCCTACCCGAAATAGTGCCATTCTTTTCATATCAATCTGTCTGCTTGCAAGCATACAGCATGTATGTTGACCAGTATGTGAAGGAAAAGGAGAATCAACTTTCACAGAGAATAACAATTCTCTGAGAAATTAAATGTTAGCATTTTATTTCTTGACTCCTTAAGCGTGGCCTTAATGCATTACTTTATGGTGTACAACCTGTACACAATTTTCCTCTAAACCACGCGAAAAAGTGTCAATCCATTTTCAACTCAAATCAAGTTTACATGGCACCTGCAGACTCAGATTAAGTCTACAAGTCCTTTGAAAACACTACTACTAGCTCTAAGGTAGTGTGCAACATGTAAATGACACTGGCTGTCAAACCACTTGCCAACAACATTTTAGAAACGTTCTTAAAAAACAATATGGTCATGATGAGTGCAGACCAATATTGTTTTCTTAATTTACATTTACACTATGTTCCCGTGAAGTCACATTCTTATGATGATTGTCAGTTTTGAAGTTATATACTTAACACTGAAAATTCTTGGGATCACCCCCTGAGTGCAAAAAAAAAAAAAAAAGATGGGACAAAAGAAAAGCTCCAACTTCATAATCAACAACCCACTCAGACTTCATACACAATAAACCTGCTGACTCCATACACAATAACCTGCTCAGACTTCATACAGAACAACCTGCTCAGACTTCATACACAACAACCTGCTCACACTTCATACACAACAACCTGCTCAGACTTCATACTTAACAACCTGCTCAGACTTCATACTCAACAACCTGCTCAGACTCCATACACAACAACCTGCTCAGACTCCATACACAACAACCTGCTCAGACTTCATACACAACAATCTGCTCCGACTTCATACACAACAACCTGCTCCAACTTCATACACAATAACCTGCTCATACTTCACACACAATACCTGCTCAGACTCCATACACAACAACCTGCTCAGACTCCATACTCAATAACCTGCTCAGACTCCATACTCAATAACCTGCTCAGACTCCATACTCAATAACCTGCTCAGACTTCATACACAATAACCTGCTCAGACTTCATACACAATAACCTGCACAGACTTCATACACAATAACTGCACAGACTTCATACACAATAACCTGCACAGACTTCATACACAACAACCTGCACAGACTTCATACACAATAACCTGCACAGACTTCATACACAATAACCTGCTCAGACTTCATACACAATAACCTGCTCAGACTCCATACACAACAACCTGCTCAGACTTCATACTCAATAACCTGGTCAGACTTCATACTCAACAACTTGGTCAGACTTCATACTCAACAACCTGCTCAGACTTCATACTCAATAACCTGCTCAGACTTCATACACAACAACCTGCTCAGACTTCACACACAATAACCAGCTCAGACTTCATACACAACAACCTGCTCCGACTTCATATAAAATAACCTGCTCAGACTTCATATTCCATGTGTGGTTCATATTCCATGTGTGGTTCATATTCCATGAGTGGTTCATATTCCATGTGTGTTCATATTCCATGTGTGGTTCATATTACATGTGTGGTTCATATTACATGTGTGGTTCATATTCCATGTGTGGTTCATATTACATGTGTGGTTCATATTGCATGTGTGGTTCATATTACATGTGTGGTTCATATTCCATGTATGGTTCATATTCCATGTGTGGTTCATATTGCATGTGTGGTTCATATTGCATGTGTGGTTCATATTCCATGTGTGGTTCATATTCCATGTGTGGTTCATACTGCATGAATCTGCCTGGTCAATGGAGGTACAGTGAAACCACCGCACCAACAGTTTTCTCCTTTCCAGTGATGTAGACACAAACTCAAACTTATTCTTAAAAATCTTATCAGTATCTTTATGTGGTGGACAACTGCCAAATTACTGCTAACTACCCTCACACAAGTTCATCGTATTAATGTGATAAAAGGTGTCCTCATTTCTCATGTGATTTAATGTTGATTTTTTCCCCAAACTCGCCCTCTTTTTTAAATCAATTTTTGTTTTTTTTGTAAAAAGTGACAAAATGTTTTTTTTTCTCCCACTTGGGACAATAAATGACCAGCGTATTACTATTAGTGTAAACAAAGCACAAATCAGTCTTATAGCCATGCTAATGTGAAAATCATTCCTTACTGAATATTGCCAAAGTCAGTCTGTGTGCGCTGTGTATGCATGTATGTGTGTGTGTGCGACTGTCTTCTTGCATGTGTGTGTGTGTGTGTGTGTGTGTGTGTGTGTGTGAGCAAGATCAGAGCAATTTCCATTTCAAAACAGTGCAGTGTTGTTGAAAGGAGAGAGGAAGTGTGGATGGGGGATTGAGGAGGAATATGGGGTTGGACTGGATGACAAATGGTAGAGAAATGTTAAATGGGATGTATGTGGAGGGGGGAGAATTAAGAGAAATGCTTCAGTTCCCCCCTTCCCCCCCCCCCCCCCCCCCCCCCCCCCCACACACACATATACCACCACTATCTTCCAATTTATAGTAGTAGTAGTAGTACTGAGGGTTTGAAGTGTAGGCCTTTTAACGCCCCATCTTTCATGTGTTTCACTTTTCTTTGGGGTCTGAAAACCATGCCTTATTATTTGTACTTTGAGCAAATGATTATGCTTCGGTCGATTTCCTGAAATAAAATTTCAGTTCTGAGTCATGGTCCAGGAAATGTTTGTGTATGTTAATGTTGTAAGTAAATTTCACTCCAAAAGGAAACGCATTCCACAATTTTACAACTCTGTTAGAAAGACAAAATTTCTTTAACAAAAAGTTTCTGAATTCCTTGTTATACTAGCTTGTGGAAAGGAAAAAAAAATGTGTCAATTAATGAATTGTCCATCCCATTCATTATTTTGTAACACAACTTTTGTAAATTATAACTGAACACTTCTCTAGAGCCTGTTCATCCTCACACCAGAAACACATACGACACTGACAATGTCAAGAGACATGTATACATTATATTCTAGAACCAGGTATAGTACATGTTAAACAGGACACCCCACCCCCTTTCTGTCCATAAACCCAAAACCACTATACACCCCCCCCCACAACTGTTAATTCTACGGCTTAGCTCTCTGGACTGCCCAGAGTCCACAAGTCACGACAGTTTCACACTCATTGACTCTAACAATGCTGTCGATGTACTTTTCAACAAAAATGAGCTCATTTTCTAGGAAATGACTAAGCGCAAAAAATTCCAAAACTGATGTTACTGTTAGCAGCCATTACAATGCAGAAGATTTTCCTTCCACGAAGTAAACCACCTCACCTAGCATTTAACTACGGCAACAATACCTTCCTCCCGACACAAATTACAAACCTCATTTATCAGCGTGCTCCGACACAAATTTATTCTCTTTCACCCAAGTTTCTTTTCTGGTCGTCTTCTTTTTTCGATGTGTCATGAGGAAGACGTCGAAGCAAAAGTGAACAATGTCTGACGCCAGTTCGCACGTGCAACATGAGCTGTTTGCTCATTGGTCAAAGCCCTCGCCACGGTTATCTGCGCAAGCGCAATTGTCGCTCAAAAGACTGACTCCTTTCTTCCCCCCGCCCCCCCCCCCCCCCCCCCCCCCCCTTTTTGTGTGTGTGTGTGTGTGTGTGTGTGTGTTCTGTTTTGTTTGTTTAGCTCGTCGTATTCGTCGTCTTTCGCCAAAGAAGTATACAAAACATGGCGAAATCGTGTGGGGAAACAGGTCTCCAAACGTTGTGTGTGTGTGTGTGTGTGTGTGTGTGTGTGTGTGTGTGTGTGAACACTGTGAAAGAGAAAGGTGGGAAGTAAGTGTGTGTGTGTGTGTGTGTGGGGGGGGGGGGGGGGGCGCAGGGGAGAACTGCGTGTGCGTGCATGCGCGCGCGCGTGTGCGCGCGTGCCAGTGCCAGTGCATGCCTGCTTGTGTATTATATTACAGAATGATCGTTCGATCAAACATGACCAACAGAAAACAGCTCGTGTGTATTGTGTATTGTTTATTTCATTTCGTTTAACCCTTGATAACCAGCCGGCGGGAAAACGATCATTATTTATCAGAACGAGGCTAATCAATATTAATAAACAACTACTTTCGATCTTTGTAAATATTACCGTTTAAAATAAGCCTCACTGAATATCTTTCTTTTCAATAATGTTCAACATACTATATTAACTTCTTAAAAGTTACCTGCACTTTTAGCTTCTGAGTGTATGTGCACCTTCTGAAACGGAATCAACCACTTAAAATTTAAGTAAATGTACTTGCTTTATACATTTTTAAAAAATTCATATTGATGTAGATCAATACACATTCTGACAGAATAAAGTGTTTCCCTCAGTCATTACCAAATTTGTGCCTTCAACAAATCCGTTGGGGAGCCACTCAGACTTATAAATTATTAATGTAAACAAAAGTTTGTTTGTTTGGTTGGTTTTTTTTTTTGTTTGTTTGTTTTTTTAATCGCGTTTGCATATGTGTGAGACTGAAAGTTAACAGTCAGCATTTGAAAAAATGTTCCGTTCATACATAATAATGTCAGTATTTCTGGCAATTGCAGTTATCACTCAAAATTCGATGTTTTCATCGAAACACTGTTGAAAACATCAAGTTATTGTCTTTTGTAACTGTAACACAGTCTTTCAGGTAAGTGGGAGTTTGACGCTGTCGGACAGGCTTTGAGGTGGGCGTAAAACATCTGGCATTCTTGGTGAACATTTGGGAGGAGGGATATCAGTCGCTCGAGCGTTGGTCAGGGGCGGACCTGAGGTGAAAAGAGGGGGGTACAACTATATTTGAGGGGGTACTGGAGGCTTGTCCCCTGGCGGGGTCAAGGGGCAGAGCCCCTTGTGGGAGTCAGGGTGCAACGCCCCCTGAAGCTGAAGACATGGAAGTATCTGGAAAGGCAAAGAAAGCTTCTCCTGGAGCAGGTAGGAGAATTTGGCACAGTACGTCTGCCTGAAAACAATTCATTTTCTATCTGTGATTTCTACTACCATGCCGCCTGACAGATAGGTGGGGTAAAAACATGCCAAAAAATAAAATCACACACACACACACACACACACACACACACTCACTCACTCACTCACACACACACACCAAACAAGAGAGAGAGAGAGAGAGAGAGAAAGAGAGAGAGAGAGAGAGAAAAAAAGCAAAAAACAAAACAAAAACCAAGGGTAGTATGCCTTATTATGTATCTTGCCAAAGATTAAACATT
>JADBJO010001718.1:225000-227500 GCA_016801955.1 Conus betulinus | reverse complement strand
AGTGTCAAACGAATGCTAGCCAGACCTGGGCTCCTGTGAAGGATCTACACTCGCTAAAGCTTTCTTCATAAAGTCGGGGGGGGGGGGGGGGGGGGGGGGGGGGGGGGGGGGGGGGGGGGGGGGGGGGGGGGGGGGGGGGGGGGGGGGGGGGGGGGGGGGGGGGGTGCGAACGCACGAATGCAGTGTGTGCATAATCAGTGGATTTCGCCACCGGAACCGGAAGGTGCACTCGCGCGCTGCATTCCCCGAAAGAGACGTCTTCAACCACAGCCTCGACACTTCACCACAGCGGACGCCCGTCCTCCATGCCACCTCTTCCAACCAGGGCACGGACTGCAACCAGTTCCCGCGCCAAGACAGCCCCATTCCTTGACTGACCGGACGTGGCATTCAGCCTTCTCCCAGTCACACCACATCAACTGCTGACCCTCTGACGAGTCGAACGTGAACAGCTTGGACAGAGTGCGTCACAGACTGACCACCCACTCCCCATTCCAGTTACTGCAGGGTGAGTTGCACTGTGTGCGTGTGTATGTGTTTGTGTGCATGAGAAGTAGCCACGATACTAGGAATAGTTAAAGCACTGGTTAGACTACATGTCACACTAAGCCATCCTCCTAAAGTGTAGGGTAAACACTTTAGCACACACGATGTCTATTGACTTTTGGTCACCTCTCAATACCCCGCGGGGGTAGAGACAGGGGCTGGGTACAGGCTGCACCCCACACCTGGATGGCAGTCAGTTCCAGGTCGGACACGGGGCTTCACCGGCACCTGGGGGACAGACTGGAACAATAATTCGAGTTCAGTCTCTCTTCGGCTCTCTGGAGCTGTTTCTGTGCCGGCAACTCTGTAGAGACTGAAGCAAAATCTCGCTCACCTGACTTGCACAAAACGCAGGCGAGTGGCTGTCAGGTAAGCAGGCCAACCAGTTTTACAGGTTTACCTGTTCCGGTCAACGTGTCCCCAGAATTTGGGACCGGACAAAATGCGGTCCGTCACAAAAAATGTTAGCATATTTTATATTTATATGACCGTCAAATCGGTCATACATGATGACGTATCCTTCCACTCTAACGACGTACCTTGTTCACTCTCACTCAATATACCCAAGTTTATAATTCAAAATTTACGAAATCGAAAGGCAAAGAGATTCATGCTATGCAAAAGCCAGTTAAAATGCACGGGATGTTCTAGCTAACTCCGCTTCTTAACCCCCCCCCCCCCCCCTTTCTACCACCAATCCACACCCTTCTAATCTCAGAGCGAAACTTGAACAAAGCAGGACTCTGTCTGTCTGTCCGTCCGTCCGTCTGTCTGTCTGTCCATCTCTCTCTCTCTCTCTCTCTCTCTCTCTCTCTCTCCTCATGTCCCCATGTATTATTGTCACATGTTACCTTACCCTAACACTAAATATTTTCACATGGGCAAAAATGGCCCAAACCATTCCGACTCCGACTGCCACTCTCCCCACCCTACTCCATGCTCTTCCTAACACCGTCTCCCCTCCCCCATCCCTCTTCCCCCTCCCCAAACCCACCAACGAACCAACCAACCAAGCAACCAACCTGCGAGAAGTTGCGGACGGTGTCAAACTTGAACACCACAGTGACGGGTTTCTGCCGCGTGGTGTCGTTCTTCCAGCCCACCCACTCGTACCCCTTCACCCCCATCTTCTTAGTGTCCAGCCGGAAGTTGGTGTCACCGTAGTCCCAGTCGGTCAGCTGACCCAGCCCGCCGCTGAGGTAGCTGTCCTCCACCAGACCGTCGTACGTGAAGTCGTAAAGATCCACTTCCGCTCCACGGCGGTGGCCTTGCGGCATGTCGTAAGACACAGTGCCGTCTGTGGACAGTTCAGTGCTAGCGCTCTGTTTTGTGTTCAACACTGACAGTATTGTCTCAAAAGACAGAGAATAAACCTCTGTCTGTCTGTCTGTCTGTCTGTCTCTCTCTCTCTCTCTCTCTCTCTCTCTCTATATATATATATATATATATATATATATAAAGAACAAGAACAACAAGCTGATGTGGTATACTTGAAATTTTCAGCTTTAATCGCCTTCGTCAGTTATTAACCTCCTCCCTGAGTGCCGGCAGGTAAGGTAGTCACACACACACACACACACACACACACACACACACACACACACACACACACACACGCACGCACGAAATGTAACAAAACTTGGTCGAAAGATCAAATGCGGCCCCATGGACTAACCTGTAAAACTTTAAAAGCAGATCCGTGGCGCGGATCTTAATCAAAGGGTGGATCCCAGATCCACTGAAACTTGGTGGAGATTTGCGATCTCGCGTGTGTCCTTCCAGTTTACATCAGATGATACCCCACCCCCCCTCCCAAGATCCCCCGCGTACCTTCCCTCACCCTCACCCTATTCCCGTCCCACCTTCTCTCTTCCATGCCCCCAACAACCTCCTCCCCTCTCCCTTCTGCCTCCCCCTATCCGTAGAAGGCGTGGACCGACCTGTCCCCAGTCAC
>JADBJO010001718.1:197500-215000 GCA_016801955.1 Conus betulinus | reverse complement strand
CTCTAATGTCCGATGTCCCCTCCAACCTCGACTTGATGGCAATGCTTCAGACGATGAACACTAAATTTGATGATATGAAAGATGACATCAAAGGTATCCGTGATGGTTTGGAGGGATTACAGGAGGAGGTTCA
Source organism: Conus betulinus (assembly GCA_016801955.1). Taxonomy (NCBI): domain Eukaryota; kingdom Metazoa; phylum Mollusca; class Gastropoda; order Neogastropoda; family Conidae; genus Conus; species Conus betulinus. The sequence goes on along the minus strand of JADBJO010001718.1, from coordinate 214,867 downwards.
CACGTTGAGACAAGAAGTGAATGACCTGCGCTGTGAAAATGATGATCTAAAGAAGAGGATCCAGGAGGCTGAAAGGAAGACAGACGATCTAGAAGGGCGTTCCAAGCGGAACAATTTGATCTTTCACGGTCTTCACCGCAGGCAGAACGAGACGCAGGAGGAGTGTGAGGCTTCGGTCCGAGAGAGCTGATGACGGACCAGCTGGAACTGGCTGCTGATGATGTCCACTTTGACAGGGTGCACCGCCTGAGCAGCAAGCCGAACGCACCTGTCATCGCATGCTGCACCTTCTTCAAGGATAAGGAGAAAATTCTAAAGGCCAGGAGTAAACTAAAGGGGACTAATGTGTTTGTGGGGGAAGACTTCTCCCTGCGTGTAAGGGAGATAAGAAAAAGACTGTCACCTCATTTGAAGAAGGCCAGGGAAGAAGGGAAACGAGCCATCCTGGTGTACGACCATCTCCTGATCGATGGTAGGAAATATTACCTTGGTGAGGGAGAAACTCTTAGGACCAGTGAATAGGGGGGTGGCCAGCCCAGTTCAACACCGGTTACACCGGTCACATTTTTGAGGCACGCACGTGATAGTTGTGCGGGGCGACGGGTGGTTCGGAGCAGGAGAGAGGGTATGTGTGTGCAGTGAAAAGTGAACTTTGTTGGCATTGAAAATACAGTGTGTAGGGGGTCAGGGACGGGGGACACATGTAAATAATCAGGAAGGGTTTATTTTGAATGATGATGGTGGTAATGACAAGTTGAATGTTCTCATCAATGAAAATTCTGGCTGTAGTAATATTCTGCTGTACCCGGAAGTGAACGAAAATGATTTTGTACATAACATACAGAATACATGTGAACGTAGCTGTCACACTTCATCACATTGTGAACTGAATGACCGTGTGATATGTCAATGACAGTTGTGGTGGGGGGTCATCTCAAAAGGAGGCATGTCATGAACCGAATGGCTGTGACACTGTCAGTGACAGTTTTGGTGGGGGGGGGGTCATTTCAAAAGGAATCAGATGATGACAAAGTCGGGGTTCGTTATTGTGATGTAATTTCTTCTACTCAAACGGAAAAAAAAAAAAAAAAAGACATGATGAATGGGTATACAAACATAAGTGGTGGTGTTTATGAAAGCATGTGTGATTATGGTGAATCCAAGGAATTCGAGACCTGTTCATTTCTGCATTGGAATGTTAATGGACTTTTACCCAAGCTAAGTAGCAAGGAATTCATGTCTTTTTTTTTTAAAATTGACTTCATATGTCTTGTTGAGACGTTTGTAGAATGTCCCCAACACCTCACTCACTTTCTTGGGTTACACTGGTTTTTTTTTTTTAAACCAGCTATTAAGTTTACAAAGCAAGGAAGAAGATCAGGTGGAATTGTCTGCTTAATTAAAAAAATGAGTTTATATCTTATATTCAGGAAATTAAGACAGACCATCCCAACGTTCTTCTGTTTCTGATTGATAAGAGTGTGTTTGACCTTGAAGAAAACATTATATATGTATGTACGTATCCCACCTGAAGGATCACCTTATTATAATCATTTTGACGTTGACAATGGTGTTGATGAACTTGAACAATGTCTTTTTGATTGCATGTTGAGAGTTAGATGATGTGTTTTGGATTCTATCGGGCGATCTTAACAGTAGAACTTCTAACATTTTTCCTGATATTATAGACTTCAATGATGTAAGTTGTAACTTTCTTCATGATCATTCTGATCTGGCTGGCATCATAAGGAATTCGGCTGACAATGTACTCAATAAATATGGGGGAAAAATTATTGAATATGTGCACAGCTTTTAGTCTGTGTATTCTAAACGGGGTGTGCAATGGGGATATAGATGGAAATTACTTACATATCTGAGTCAGGAAACAGTGTCAATGACTACTTTTTTGCTCTAAGAGTTTGTTTGTCGTCTCGTCGTGTAAATTGTTAGTGTCGGAGAGAATAGAGTCTGATCATTTGCCAGTTGAACTGCATTTAAAATTTAAATTGAAAAGAAATGTTACAAGGGGGCATATCATTACCGATGATCAATTTTTGAAAAGTTTTGTGGGGATAATGATTTAGGAACTATATATTGTGAGAAAAAATTCTCTGACGAAATATTATCTGAACTCGATGGGGCATTAGCCTGATTGATTCGGATTACAATGGTGCTCTGAGTGTCTTTAATGAGTGCATCAAAAAAACAAGGCCAATGTATGAAAAAGAAAATCAACTTAACAAAAACATCATAAAAGTGGTGATTGGTTTGATGGTGAATGTAAGTCAAGCAAGAAGAAAGCAAAACACAATGCTTAACATTTTTAGAAAATCAAAAGATAAACTGACAGTGATGCATATTGCGTAGCAAGACGAGAGCATAAACATCTAATAGATAGAAAAGAAAAACAGTATAATGATTTAATATTGGAAAGGCTGTTTTCTTCAGTAAATAATCAAAAAGAATTTTGGGAGAACGTACATAAAATGTCCAGTAAAAGAAAACAAGTAAATAATAATTTAACAGTTGATGATTGGTTTTACCATTTTAAAGGTTTACTTGAAGTGGAAGTAACTAGAGAGTGTAATAACGAAGCTAATGATGACTTTGAAACAAATCATAATGTTGAAGAAGACTTTAGCACGATGAACCGTCCGATATCAAAAGAAGAAGTGTTACTTGCTGTTAGAAAGCTAAAGAACGGTAAATCTGCAGGCCCAGATGAAATTATAGGAGAAATGTTGAAACATGGTGGGGATCGAGTTATTGACTTTTTCGTAAAATTGTTTATGTGTTGTTTGATTAAAGGTGTTTTCCCAGATAATTGGACAAACTCTATTGTAATTCCTTTGTTTAAAAAGGGAGACGCAGATAATCCAGGTAATTATAGGGGTATATATCTATGTGATACGAGCAGTAAAATCTATAGTACAATTATAAATAGCAGACTTCAAAAATGGGTTACAGAATATAATTTGACAGGTGAATATCAGGCAGGATTCAAAAGGGGCTATTCTACTGTTGATCATATGTTTACGTTGTTGTCATTGGTTCAGAAGCAATTTTGTTTAAACCGCAAATTGTATGTAGCCTTCATCGATTTTGAGAAAGCTTTTGATTCCATTAACAGACACCTATTATGGCCTATACTCTTGAGAAATGGCATAAAAGGCAAAATGTTTTTCGTTGTATTCATAGCATGTATACTAATGTTAAAACCAGAATTAGATGTGGTTCCCATGCTTACAGATTACATTAACTGCACACGTGGAGTGAAACAAGGGGATGTGTGCAGTCCCGTTTTGTTTTCCTGTTTATAAACGAATTAGCATTAGAAGTTATTAGGGAAGGGAAACACGGGGCTATTTTTTCGTCAGACTATTTTGAACTGTTTATATTGCTTTTGGCTGATGATGTTGTGTTGCTGTCTGAAACTGTTATCGGTCTTCAAACACAGTTGAATAATCTGTATAAAGCAGCTTCAGCTCTCCAGCTAAAAGTAAATATGGACAAAAGTAATATTATTGTGTTCAGAAAAGGGGGGTATTTAGGTGCTAGAGAAAGATGGATGTATGCAGGAGCTGTGATGCCTGTTGTTAATGTATACAAATACCTAGGAATTATTTTTCAACAAGATTGAGTTTTGTTATGGCATGTCGTAATTTAAGTAGTAGAGCTAAAAACGCCTTACTGTGCATTTCACAAAAGTTACATAAGTTTAAAAATAACTCGTTGACTGTCCTTTTGAAGATTTTCGATTCACAAATTCAGCCAATTGTTCAGTACGGCGCAGAGTTATGGGGACTTGATAATGCGGCATCTGAATGTGAAAAGGTTCACTATTTGCTCTCAAAAGATTTTTAGGCGTAGAGATGCGAACTCCTAATGACTTTGTTTTACGGAGAGAGAAAAAAGATACCCTATATATATTAATTCAGCTGTAAAATGTGTAAAGTTTTGGTTAAAATTGACAAGAATGGAGGAATCTAGGCTACCCCATAAAGCTTACAAAATGTTGTATGATTTAGAGACATACGTGGAAAGAAAAAAAAACTGGGTTACAAATGTTCGTTGTAAACTATATATGTTTGGTTTTGGATATGTATGGCTTAACCAAGGTGTTGAGGGGATAGATAGATTTCTGCAAGTTTTCAGAGAACGGCTAATTTATGTAGATGGCAAGAGTGGGACTCTCATATTAGTGATAGTGAAAGGTTTCATGTTTACAGAACGTTTTGCAAGGTGCCTGAGGTAAAAATGTATTTACTGATGAATTTAGATAGACATTTAAGGTATGTATTGACGAGGTTTCGATTTGGCATTTCTGAAATAGCGCAACATCGTTTACGTTACAAAACACATAGTAATGCTGACTTAAAATGTCCGCTTTGCAAAAATGAAAAAGAAGATGATGTTCATTTTGTCTTATGTTGTCCTGTTCTGAATGACTTAAGAACACACACACACACACACACACACACACACACACACACACACTCTCTCTCTCTCTCTCTCTCTCTCGCTCCTCACACACACACACATACTTACACACACACACACACTTACACACACACACACACACACACACACACACACACACACACACACACACACACACACACACACACTCGCGTGCACCATGCGCACACATACACTGCTTTCTCTCTCTCTCTCTCTCTCTCTCTCTCTCTCTCTCTCTCTCTCTCTCTCTCTCTCGAACAGTATCAATTTCTGTAATATCTTTCCTCTTATCCCCAGCCACTTCCTCTTTCCATGATGAGGATCATGACGACTTCAACGATAATAATGAGGACAATGCTTAAGCCTTGCTGACGTAATGTTTTCTCCAAGAAATTTATGTTTTCACCTGTGTTGGTTGGTATGTTTTTTGTCTGTCAGCACGTTTACGGGGGGAAAATAATAAAAATGAAATATACATAACCAATGTTAACAAAACATGGCCAAGATCTATCACAAGCGTTTTCCGTGTGTTGCAAAAAAAGGTCATTTCAAAATCATGAAATTCACATTGTTAAAAAAATTTCGCTTGAACATCTATATCCACACACACACACACACACACACACACACACACACACACACACACACACACACACACACACAGACAAATGCCAATATATATATATATACGCATACACACTTCAAATATCTTTGAACACATACATACATATACACATAAGTATTTAAGTTCATTGAATAATAAACGTGGGGTGTTTTTGCCTGGGGAAAAAAGGATTACTATGAAAAATATAGTGACATGAGAAAGGAAAAAAAAAAGTTAAATAACTAAAGGAAAACCAAAGGTTAGTAATTCACAAGTAACTATATAGTCCCTTGGTGGTGTAAAACTCAGTGGGAACAGCGTGAATTATTGGTTAAGTCATCCAATATGACCAGTATTCTTGTCAGTGCATTACTGGTCTAGTCATTCGGTACCATTAGTATTCATGTCAGTGTATTACTGGTCTAGCCATTCGATACGATCAGTATTCATGTCGGTGTATTACTGGTCTAGTCATTCGATACGATCAGTATTCATGTCGGTGTATTACTGGTCTAGTCATTCGATACGATCAGTATTCATGTCGGTGTATATACTGGTCTAGTCATTCGATACGATCAGTATTCATGTCGGTGTATTACTGGTCTAGTCATTCGATACGATCAGTATTCATGTCAGTGTATTACTGGTCTAGTCATTCGATACGATCAGTATTCATGTCAGTGTATTACTGGTCTAGTCATCCAGTATGACCAGTATTCGTGTCAATGTATTACTGGTCTAGTCATTCGATATGATCAGTATTCATGTCAATGTATTACTGGTCTAGTCATCCAGTATGACCAGTATTCATGTCAATGCATTACTGTCTAGTCATTCGGTACGATCAGTATTCATGTCAGTGCATTACTGGTCTAGTCATTCAAAACGATCAGTATTCATGTCAATGTATTACTGGTCTAGTCATTCGATACGATCAGTATTCATGTCAAGTCAAAAATGCACTACGATGTTGCTGCAGGCTGGGTCACTTTCTGGGATCCGTTGTCTGCGAGAGACTGCTCGAAACTACCGACACCATGGCGAACGTATCATGGTAGAAACACAAACTACCGACACCATGGCGAACGAAGCATGGTAGAAACACAAAAACTACCGACACCATGGCGAACGTAGCATGGTAGAAACACCGCAACTACCGACACCATGGCGAACGAAGCATGGTAGAAACACAAAAACTACCGACACCATGGCGAACGAAGCATGGTAGAAACACAAAAAACTACCGACACCATGGCGAACGAAGCGTGGTGGAACTACCGACACCATGGCGAACGACGCGTGGTGGAACTACCGACACCATGCCGACACCATGGCGAACGAAGCGTGGTAGAACTACCGACACCATGGCGAACGAAGCGTGGTAGAACTACCGACACCATGGCGAACGAAGCGTGAGGAACTGCAGACTGTGAACCAAGGACGATCCATACAATTTGGGGACGGATCCCGTGGGTGCAGATTCTATCAAAGAGTGGTTCTGGCCAGTATCAGATTGACCTGGTGGAAATGTGCTTCCTCCGGAGTATCTTTCTGATTGTTACTGGTCATAATATTATTAGTGATGCTTTTCTTGGTAGCGGTGTGGACGTCGTTGGTGTGCGCGCGCACGTGTGTGTATGTGTACGTGTGTGTGTGCTCTGCGCGCGCGTGCGCGCGCGTGTGTATGTGTGCGTGCGTGCATGTGTGTGTGCATGGGTGTGTGGGTAAGTGCGTATGCGCGCGCGAGAGCTTGTGTGCCTGCCTGTGTGCGTCAAATGAGGGAGGAGACAGGGAGACGGGGAGAAGACCTATGACGTCAGGGACGGGTACTTTCGGCAAGAGGAGGAAAAAAAGGACCGCCCCCTCCCCCAGTTCCCAACCCTGCCGCACAAATGCCGCCTCCACCCCATCCTCCATCCCCTTCCTGCCATTTCCCTTCCTCCGCCACTTCAGGCATCTGAGACTTCGACGTCCACTCCAAACAGACTGTAACCACGTTGCCCGGATGACATCGTCATGGTAACCGCTCGAGGGATGCCGGGAAGGGTTAGGGATGTGTGTTTTGGGGGGGGGGGGGGGGTGAGGAAATGGAGGCGGAGTGGTGGGGTAGTGGAGGAAAGAGAAGGGACAGGGTAAACGAAGGGGTGGGGTGGGTGTGGGAGGAGGAGGATGTCGGCTGGCCGGAGGAAAAAAAAAAAAGCATTTTGCACAGCCGTGGAAGTGGAAAGGACGTTGAAAAAGTTTGGGCAAATGTAGCTGCCACTTTGCTGGTGTCTGGTCGTCGCGCTCAACTCTATTACATTTGCTGTTTCTTTGGGGGAACTCCTCGCTCTCTTTGTGTCTGTCTGACTGTCTGTTTGCCTGCCTGCCCCCCCCCCCCCCCTCTCTCTCTCTCTCTCTCTCTCTCTCTCTCTCTCTCTCACACACACACACACACACACACACACACACACACACAATCTTTATGCATACATTCAACCAGACATCCATTATGCATCAGGACGCTGGAACTTAGCAAGTGACAATTGTATGAAAGCGCCTCAGACCATAGTATAGGCGATATCCTAAGGTCAGTCTTCTGAAATCCTCTCTGCTCCCTATTGGTTACAAGCAACTGTACATTCTACTTTTCACCCTTACACATCGTTTCAGTAAAGCTATCTTCGAGTACGAAGCTATGGATAGACTGACGCCATCTTGTCTCTACATAGAGATTACCTGCAAATGACGTTCGTCAGACACCTGTGGCCCTTGGACTAATCTGTTTATGTCATCCCTCGCTGTCTCTGGCGGTACATAATGGAACGAGATGCACGAAAGCCCTGAACATACAGTCTATCGTCTTTCAAACTCATGCAACATACCAATAAAGTCTAAAGGAAAATTATGTTAGAAACAAAAGACGTTTGTAAACAAATCCATTGTTATTTTAACATGATTTTATAGCGTGTGTAGGGGAAGAGATGTGGGGGATGGAGGGGTGGTGGATATCATAAGTTCACGTGTGTGTGTGTGTGTGTGTGTGTGTGTGTGTGTGTGTGTGTGTGTGTGTGTGTGTGCGCGCGTGTGTGTGTGTACGTGTGTGTACACACACACACACGCGCGCGCGCGCGCGCGCGCACACACACACACACACACACACACACACACACACGACGAGGCAGCTCTTCAGTCGGCTCTACCCGGGTAGGCAGCCCGTTGTGTAAACGAGAATACGGATTGTAAAGCTCTTAGAGCTTGGGCTCTGGCCGGGGATAGACGCTGTATATGTACTTTCAATATACTGTGTGTGTGTGTGTGTGTGTGTGTGTGTGTGTGTGTGTGTGTGTGTGAGAGAGAGAGAGAGAGAGAGAGAGAGAGAGAGATACGGATACGGATACGGAAAGTTTAATCATGTTTAGGCCATTGCCCCATGAAGGGGTGTATACAAACAAATGTCCAATCTGGCATTTAGAATCAATGACATCATTCGTAATACACTTTGCAATAATTTCAAGAGATGAGAATAGAACGCAATTTCAAAGCCTTGTAAAGATAGATTGACAAATTTCTGATCGTTTTTTCATGTACACATGCCATAAGCAACGCTAATTTGAACTGATTTGGTACCTTATAATATTTCAACGGTATGTATTGTGCTCTTAAGTCGTTTAAAATAGGACAACATAGAACAAAATGTACCTCATCTTCTTTCTCTCTTTGACAAAGTGGACATAGTAAGTCACCTTCACTGTGTTGTCTATGACGATTACGATGTACCTCGATTTCAGAAATACCAAGCCTAAATCTTCAGTACACGCCTTAAATATCTGTCCAAATTGAGTAATAAATATGTTTTAGCATCCGGAATAGTACAGAAGGTTCTGTAAACGTTAAAACTGTCACTGTTATTGATATGGCTATTCCAGTCCTGCCATCTGCACAAAATTAACCTTTCCCTAAACATTTGCAGAAACTCGCTTATCCCTTCCCTTCTACTCCTTGATTGAGCCATACATATCCGAATCCAAACGTATACAATTTACAGCGAACATTTGAAGCCCAGTTTTTCTTGTCACGCAAATCTAAATCGAAAAGCATTCTATAGGCCTTAAAAGGTAGTCTACATTCGTCCCATCCTCGTCAGCTTTAGCCAATACCTAACACACTTTACAGCTGCTGAATTTATGTAAATAGGATATCGATTTGTTTCTCCGTATACCATGTCATTAGGTGTTCTCATTTCTACTCCCAAGAATCTCTTAATAGCAAATAAATGCACTTTTTTCGCAATGGAGTGCTGCATTGTCAAGGCCCCATAACTCTGCACCATACTGAACAACAGACTGAACTTGTGAGTCAAATAACTTAAAAAAAGAAGGAGAGAGAACACTTAGCTTAGCTTAAATAACTTTTGTAAAATACACAATAACGCGTTTTTTCTGCTCTGCTACTGAGATCACGACATGCAGCAACAAAACTTAACTTTGTTGAGAAAATAAATTCCTAGGTATTTGTAAACATTCACAACAGGCATAACAATCCCGTTGTAGGTCCACCTTTCTCTGGCAGCTAAATACCCCCCTTTTCTGAATACCACTATGTTGCTTTTATATTCATATTGACCTTCAGCTGCAAAGCTGCAGCTGCACGTTGAAGACTGTTAATCTGTGTTTGTAAGCCAGTGGCAGTCTCTGAGAGTAAGGCCACATCATCTGCCAGAAGTAATATGAATAATTCAAAATAGTCAGACGTAAACATTGCACCATGTCTCCCTCTCCTTATCACCTCTAATGCTAGTTCATTAATGAATAAAGAAAAACAAGACAGGACTGCAGGCATCTCCTTGTTTCACTCCACGGGTGCAGTTGATGTAATCAGTCACACTACCTCCACATTTAATTCTGGCTTTGACATTGTCATACATACTACGAATACACCTAAATATCTTGCCTTTGATGCCATTTTTCAATATTATGGGCCATAATAAGTTCCTTTCAACAGAGTCGAAAGCCTTTTCAAAATCAATGAAGGCTACATATATATAATTTACGATTGAAACAAAACTGTTTTTGAACGAGTGCCAATAATGTAAACATGTGATCAACTGTAGAGTAACCTTTCTTAAATCCTGCTGATGTTCACCAGTCAGATTATATTCTTTTATCCATTCTTGCAGTCTGCTATTAATAATTGTGCTGTAAATTTTACTGCTCGTATCACACAGTGAAATGCCTCTGTAATTGTTTGGATCGTTAACGTCACCCTTCTTAAACAAGGGCTGCACTATAGAGTTGGTCCAGTTGTCCGGGAACACGCCTTTATCAAACAACGTATTAAAAAGCTTTACAAAAAAAGTCAACAACTCGGTCCCCACCATACTTCAACAACTCACCAATAATTTCATCCGGTCCGGCAGCTTTTCCATTTTTTAACCTATTCACAGCTAGCAGAACTTCTTCATTTGTTATTGGACGGTTTATAGAACTAATTTCCTCCTCATCGATATCATTGCCATTTCCATATGAATTAATAACATCTGTTGTTATTTCTAATTCAAGTAAATCTTTAAAATGTTTGAACCAGTCATCGACTGTTAGACTATTTTGAACACGTTTTCTTTTAAAGGATATTTTACGCACAGTTTCCCAAAATTCTCTCTGATTGTTCACTGATGAAATAAGTCTGTCTAACAACATATCGTTATACTGTTTTTTCTTTTCTCTTTATCAGATGTTTGTATTCTCTTCTTGCTATGCAGTAGGCATCACGGTCTTCTTTCCTTCTCGTTTTTCTAAGAATCGCAAGCAGCCCTTTTGCCTTAACTTTGCTTAACCTACATTCTTTATCATACCAATCACTGTTTTTGTCATACTTTGCTAGATTAATTCTCTTTTTTCATACAACTTGCTTGCTTTTTAAATCCAGTCATTAAACAGATGCAAAGCACCATTGAAGTCATGATCAATTAACTTTGTGGCACGATCAAGTACCAACCGTGTTTCTTCTGATGTCATTTTGAGTATAGACTGACCTTAAATCATTGTTCACACACAAACTTTTCAATGACATGGTCTGTTTCTGTGGGATTTACTTGCGATCTGGTTTTTCTTTCAGAAAATCTAAAATTTAATTCGATTGGCAAATGATCTGATTCTATTCTCTCTGAGATCACCATTTCACATGAAGACGCGAAACCGAAAAAACAATTCCTTAGACAGAAGAAAGTAATCATTAACGCTACATCCTGCTTCTGATATGAACGTATAGTTGCCGTCAGCATCCCCATTACATGTGCCATTTAGAATCCACAGTCCAAAGGTTGTGCACATATTTAACAAATATTTTCCATAATTATTCATACCATTGTCTGCAGACTTTCTCATGCCTTTAGCAGAAAAAAGAACAATCATAAACAAGGTGATCATAAACATCATTTTCATCAAAGATATGTGGAAAAATATCAGAAGTCCTACTATTCAAATCGCCCGACAGAATTATATGCACATCCTCAAACTCAAGTAGAGAATCAAAAAGACATTCTTCAAGCTCACTAATACCATTTTCAACATCAAAGTAAGTGTAATATGGCGAACCCTCTGGTGGAAACATATGTACATACATATAATACATCTTCCATAAAGCCAAAAACACCCTTATCAACCAAAAAATAAAAGAATATTTGGAGAGTCTGTCTTGATTTCATGGACATAAGGTGTAAGTTCAGTTTTAATGAGACATATAACTCCACCAGAATATCTTCCTTGTTTTGAAAACTTAACTGCTGGTTTACAGAAAATAGTATAGCCTGGAAATACTAAGTTTTGGAAATCCTCTACGAAGGTTTCGACAAGACATATGAAATCAAATTTCAACAAATAGGGAGTAAAGTCTGTATCATTGAATTTAGACAAGAGTCCATTTACATTCCAGTGCAAAAAGGAGAAAGGACACATCACAATCTTTATCATTTTCACAGCCATCACAATGTAACGCACTTTCATTCTCACTGACATCTTTCCTTTCACCCCTCAGTGTGTTCCTCTCCACTCGTTCACCAGACACATCGTTACCACCCCTGTCCTCTCTTTCCGAGTTAACGATTTCCTTTTGAGATGCCCCCCTCTTACAACTTCCACCGTCGGTCTGTGTGTCATGTGATATCGATCGGTAAATGTCTTCAACTCTGTTTTCACCACACATATCCATGTTATCAATTTCAGAACATAAGAAGGTCGATTCGCCTGCATTATTAACACAATCAGTCATATTCATATCAACTAGAACATTTTGATCAATACAATTCAACATAAATTTTCCCATATTTACAAATGACCCCCACCTCACCTTTGCGCGCTCAGTATTTACAACGTCAACGTTAACCGGTTCACAACACAGAGTCCGCACACCACTGCCATCGCACCCGGCCTTTTGGCGTTCTGCACAGCTAGCACATGCAAATCTGTAGGATGACACCGGTGTCGAGCTGGGCTGGCCTCCCCCCTATCTTGACTCTGTAAGAGCTCCCCCCTCTCCCAGAAAGTACTTTTTCCCCTCAATAAGGAGGTGATCGAAGACCATAGTCGCTCGCTTGCCCTCCTCTCTGGCCTTCTTTAGATGCGGGGACAGTTGTTTTCTTATGTCTCTTACACGTAGAGAGAAGTCCTCGCCAACGAACACCTCACTTCCCTTCAGATTACGCTTGGCCTTTAGAATTTTTCTCTTTGTCTCTGAAGAATGAGCAGCACGCGATGACGGGCGAGTTGGATTTGCCGTTCAAGCGATGGACCCGGTCGAACTGAACATCTCCAGTCAGCTGCAGTTTGTCCACTAGCAGGTCGCCGACGATACCTTCACATTCAGCCGGTGTCTCGTTTGGCTTACGCGGAAGACCGTAAAAAATTAAGTTGTTTCGCTTGGAGCGTCCTTCTAAGTCATCGACTTTACGTTCTGTGTCCATCATCCTCTTTTTCAAAGTTTCATTTTCTCGACGAAGATCAGCCACTTCTCCTTTCAGGAACTGAACCTCTTCTTGTAACCCAGCAAAACCGTCACGAATGTCCTTAATGTCATCTTTAATATTGTCCACTTTGCTGTTCAGATCCTGCAGCATAGACACGACATCCATGAGGGTGGGTGATTCAGTAGGCTTGGAGGTTGTTGGCTTGCTGGCCGAGGAATTTGCTGCTTTCTCAGTACTGGCTCTCCTGTCAGAGCTCAGGCAGGTCTGGCGGTAGCTGTCCTTACGTGGCCCAGGATTTTGTTCCACGTCGCCACATTGGAGCAATAAACTGCCCCAGAATAAAAGCGTGAGGAGGCAGCCTACCGTTACACCGTCTACCGCCGTTTTTCAGTGTCAATGTCTTCACGCGCATGGCGATGCTATTTTCCACTCTCTTGGCCATAAATGAGAGAAATACCGACAGAAAAAAACCCACATCTTGCCCTAAACTCGAGCTGTGATGAAGGCATGATGCTTCACGAAGGTACTTGCCACAAATACAGTCGAAACACTTTCCAGATCCGGTGCAATTAACAAACAAACACAGAGCTAATCAATATACGTGTAGCACTCCTGAATGCTGCTCACACCACCCCCGAGAGAGAGAGAGAGAGAGAGAGAGAGAGAGAGAGAGAGAGAGAGAGAAGAGACAGAGACAGAGACACAGAGTTGCAAAAGGGGAGAATGAGGGTCTTGACTGTTGTGTACAGATATGTTTATTATCTGGCTGTTTGTAATCTGCGCTCATGTTTGGGCTCATGCAAGAAAACATTTTCATCCGCATGCGGTGTCGTGACACGGTGATTGTGGAGTGTGTGTGTGTGTGTGTGTGTGTGTGTGTGTGTGCGTGTGTGTGTGTGTGTGTGTGTGTGTGTGTGTGTGTGTGTGTGTGTGTGTGTGTGTGAGAGAGAGAGAGAGAGAGAGAGAGAGAGAGAGAGAGAGAGAGAGAGAGAGAGAGAGAGAGAGAGAGAGAGACAAGACAAGACAAGACAAAATTATTTACGAGAGAGAGAGAGAGAGAGAGAGAGAGAGAGAGAGAGAGAGAGAGAGAGAGAGAGAGAGAGAGAGAGAGAGAGAGAGCGTGTGTGTGTGCATGAAGGTGTGTGATCCTTTGCAGCTGTATTTTCTGAATGATTTATTTTTGTTCAGTGCCTAATTTCTTTGCAACTGAATTTTTGGCGTAATTCAGTCTTGCATGTCCAGTATCTCTTATTCTGCCTTTGTCAGTGTCACTTTTTTTTCTTACTGTTTACTCATTTTTGTCCCCTTTTTACCCCATGAGGGCATTGTGCATTAAAGCTGTTAGCTAATCCGCTTTACTCTCCGGAAGCGGCTAAACAATTACTATCAACCAACTCGTTTATCAGTTTTTTTTAAGGAATTCTCTCTTACCCATACTTCTACAAGCCACATAGGTATTTTTGTCTTTTTGTCAATAACCACATAACAAAATAAAACTGACTTTCACTGTCTTCTGGAATTTTAATTAACGTTGTTAAGTAAGTTTAATCCGGCGTAACACGCCAGGATAGCTTGATACAGGAAGCATTAGCGCTCATTTGCGTTCAGAAATGACCTTTCTCCCTTGTCTTTTCTTTCCGTCAAGGATCATAATTTACCTGGAGAATACTTCAACATTCGATATAAATGCACAAACATGTTGAATGCAGCATAAACGTGATGAAGCTCCATCGCGCATTCCACGTGATGTACCACTCAGTGTAGAACATGTGCCTAAAGAGTGTTGGGACGTCTGGAAACACTTTACAACATAGTCCATGAAAACCCGAGTCAGAGGTAGTTCCACCTGATGTGATTTTCGTTCCTGAAAGAGATAAACATTTTTTATCTGGTTAACATTTTACCGAAGAAAGATTCTAAGGCAAGTTAAGCGTGTTTTTAGAAAACATGTTTTAATTACGAGTATGTGTATGTTTGTTTGCTTTTTTTTTTTTTTTTTTTTCCATCTACGTAGGTAATTAATTTTGACAAAGTGACAGCCATGGTATGGCCCTTTGCGGTCGACTGGGCTGTAAACAATATGCATGTTTATTGTTTAAAAGAATCCTGTCTTAATAGTTGACAGAAAGCTGTCTTTCAAACGGACGTGATGTCCTGGAGATTTGACAAGGGGAGTCTCACTGAAATCCCTTTTCGGTAACTTGCTTTGACAGTGTTTTGAACACGTAAATATTCCGAGCATACTTTGGAGCTCAGACCCACATTTTTCCCATCTAAGAGTATTAGGAATATAAACAGGCTATCCACCGGTTTCCCCGCAATTTAACAGTCGTTTGCATTGACGCAAGTGAAGAAATCAATGTCTGAAATTTTGCTCAACCCTGAAGCTTAGAAACATGTTATGAAGTTGCTTTATACTTGCACACCAAACACTTCTGAAATACTGATACGCTTCTGTTTCCTAAACCCTACTGAGAAATTGCGTATCAGCCTCACAGCAAAACTCTGTTAACTCAAAACACCTCAACTGCACACCTTAATATAAAGACAAGCAGAAACAAGACCGACATAGCAGCAGAAGCAATAACAAAGAAAGAAAGAGCGACAGAGAGCCAGACAGACAAATAGACCAAGACAGACATAGCACTCAGAGATTCGAAACAGCCGCAAGCTTTCTGTCCGCTCTAAGACTCACGTGGTATGTTACTCTCCTTCACCCCACCCAATGGAAAACAAACAATGGTAAGTGCTTACTGGTGTAACTTCCAACCGCAAACATACCCTGCTGCCCTCTCCTCCCTTACTTCACAATCATCTGCCCCATCCTCAGGCCCCCTTGATTCCCTCTGCTCCATCACCCATCTCCTTCTCTCCCCACACCACCACCATCCTTCATAGAGCCACTTCAGCAGAATCCGGTTAGCAGCAGACGACAGGGAGGAGGTCATTATGGCAGGTATGAAAGGAACTCAAATTGTTATATATTTCATTGATTCCTTTGTACGACTTTTTGTGATTCGCTCACCAAAAAATGAACCGTTATATCAAAATCTTTCTCTTCAAGGACTTCCAACCACATTATAAGCACGTAAGTTAAAAATGAAGGACGTTTAGTCCTTGAAAAAGGTCCTTAAAACCAAAGCACTCTCAAGGACTTGTATGACACCCACACCCACATCCCCACACCCCCGTCCTTTCTTTCCCTTTCAAGTTTCGTTTTACTTCCTTTCATCCCACCCAACTAAACACTGTCACATCATCAAGATGGTCATCACAAGAACCGAAACGACACGACATAGTCCTGTCATGGAACATAAAGCCAGCAACATGTGTACACACCTACATGCAAGACATACACTAAAAGCCAGTCAGCAACATGTGTTACACACCTACATGCAAGACATACACTAAAAGCCAGTCAGCAACATGTGTACACACCTACATACGAGACATACACTAAAAGCCAGTCAGCAACATGTGTACACACCTACATGCAAGACATGCACTAAAAGCCAGTCAGCAACATGTGTACACACCTACATGCAAGATATACACTAAAAGCCAGTCAGCAACATGTGTACACACCTACATGCAAGATATACACTAAAAGCCAGCTGGCAAACATGTGTACACACCTACATGCAAGACACACTAAACACACACTAAAAGCTGGATCAGTGACCATCAGTATCTCACTTAGCGTTGGTTCAGCTGAAAGAAATCGGACTGGGTCAGTTCATAAGTGAAAATTGCATTATTTTGCGACAGGGCAAGTGGTATTTGGTATGGAATGAAAGACTTGTCTTCTACATATTTCCCCTAAATATATGATATGGAAAATGTGAAATATCAATATGTATATCAGAGTGTTCGCCTTCCATGAAATGTATGCAACCACCTACCACAAACTGACCAGTAAGCCGGGATGGCCAAATCACATTACAGGCGTCAAACAGTGATGGGAGTCTGGGGTAAAAATGAGTTTTCTGCATCAGACTAGCAAAACTATTCAATTCAAAATGGAAGTAAGAACGTAACGAATAAGTGTTTCTGCGCACCTTTTCCCTGCATATCAGTGTGTAGTACAACAACAAATCTATATTTTTTTTTTTTCTCGTTTTTCCTTCTCTGAATGACGTCTGTAACCTTTGGGACACCTTGGACCACCATACCCCTTTTCGTCATTTAACACATGGAAACGTTTCGTATACCTACTACTGAGAAAACATTTCTCTCGTTCTACCATTGTTTGCATTTTGATATTTGAAAAACGTGACTTTTTGATGAAGTGGTTACGAATTGCTTTGTTTGATGAAAACTTACGCTTATGTTCGGTGAAAATTTCATCATAATCTTGCTG
>JADBJO010001718.1:182500-190000 GCA_016801955.1 Conus betulinus | reverse complement strand
GACGTTTAGTGTCTGAGTGTGTAAATGATAGGCTTGAAACGAAGTCACAATGACCCAAACTTGGTTAGACATATTGAACAGATGTTCCTTAACAGTTCACAACACCTAAAAACCCACTGCGGTACAAGGTGGAGCGCAGCTGCACGTGCGGAAAACCACGTAAAAACCGGTAAAAACGGGTGCCTGTGGGGGGAAACGTTTGAGTTTGAAAAAAAAAAAGGGCGAAATGCTCGTGGTCAATCATGATGCACGTGCATGGCACCTCGTTCATGAACACAGATCAGACGCCGTTGGCCACATATCTGTAAACAGAACAGTTGTCTACGCCAGCCCAAAAAGCATGGCACAAAGGCAAAGACTGAACCCTGCCGATCGTGGACGTGCCTTTGCGTTGATTGACGAAGGGATTTCTGGCAGCGAGGTGGCTAGGTGTCTGAACGTGTCCCATTCCACCATCCAACGTCTTGTAGAGAGGTTTCAGGCCACTGGCAGCGTGCAGGATCGGCCACGATCAGGCCATCCTCGGTGTACCCAGAGACATGCTGACCGATTCCTCCTGCTGTCTGCCCTACGCAATCGGACTGTCACCTCATCCATCTTAAGGCGTGAGCTTCCTGCAGGCTGCAAATGTCAATGTCAGTAGAAGGACAGTTTGTAACCGTTTGCACGAGTTCAAGCTGTCATCCCAGAGACCAGCAGTCCGAGTACCACTTACTCCAGCTCACTGCAGAGCATGAGCAGGACTGGTGTCGTCATCACGTTCGCTGGATGAGGCAGCAATGGTCTCGAGTGCTGTTCACAGATGAGTCCCGCTTCACCTTAGCATTCAATGACGGCAGGACTCGAGTGTGGCCAAGGCCAGGAGACCGTTTTGCTGACGCCACAGTTCGTGAGGTGGATCGTTACGGAGGGGGTTCTGTGATGGTCCTGGGGTGGCTTCAGTCGTCAAGACAGAACTCCCCTGTACGTCATTCATGGCATGCTGACAGGGGTGCGGTACCGTGACGAGATTGTGAGGTCCCTGATCCAGCCCACCCTTCAGGCCATGGGTAACGCTGCTGTTTTTCAAGACGACAACGCCCGTCCACACCGAGCCCGTGTCGTGGACAATCATCTGCAGCAAGAGGGGATCATCCGGATGCAGTGGCCATCTCGCTCACCCAATCTGGCTCCAATTGAGCACCTCTGGGATGTCCTTGGACGGTAGGTAGCCCACAACCACCCCCGCCTGTTGACGTGGCCCAGCTCACTCTCTTTCTGCAGCAGGAGTGGCAGGCCATACCGCGGGACACTCTTCGGACCCAGGTGGACTCCATGCGTCGACGTTGTGCCGCTTGCCTGGCGGCAAACGGTGGCTACACTCGGTACTGAATGATGCAGTTTTCAGTTGTGACTTATGTGACGATCCTGAGGAAGGGTGATTGGACATTACAGCCCGCTGTCCGCGTTTGATTTGTTGATTTCGTGCAATGGTCCAATGAATTTGTTCTTGAATAAATTTGGAAGATTTTGCGTCTGTTCTTCTTAACATTGGCTGTCGTGTTTTGGTCTGGGAGACAGCATTGGCAATGGCCCTTAACTTTTTGCCAGTAGTGTAGTATTAACCAAAATCAAAGTGAACAAATATTAATACATTTTACAATTCGGTTCTTTTAAGTTTTATTCTTTATAAACAATACAATTCGAGTCATTTCCATTTCCAATCTTGGCACAATTAGGATTAAATGTTTCTGTAAGAATCCATCAGGGTAGGCTGCCAACCCTTGGCTGGACGCGGAGGTGTTCTTAAGGAAACCCCAGGTCCCACAATTAATTTTTAGAACGATTTCCTTTTCTCAATGTTTTTTTAACCTTTTCTCTCTTTTCTTCTTTTTCCTCTTCCACACACAAAAAATTATACATAAACATGAGCAGATACTCACGAAGCGTCTGTTTCTCCAAACCACCCCTACCTATACTTGGGGTTAACAAACGAAATTTTCTCAAGAAAATTAATATTATCTTTTATATTTTTTTCTTTTCTTTTCAATAATATACGCGATTGTCACGCAAATCAATCACGAATCATTCACGAATCAGATTATCATTCCATATGTGTCCATTACATTTACACGACACTTCTTCTCCCCCCCACCCCCCACCCCTTAAAGGGTTGTTATGCCTATCAGGCAATGCTACAGACGAAACACTGGTCACAGGGAATCAAAGTCCCAAAGGTTTAACAATCAAACTCTGCCTCTGTCTTCCTTCGAGCCATCTGGGTCTGATTCAACATGTTATCACTGACTGACACCAAAGTGAGATTCACTCATAATCCAAACCTCAGCGTCCTGTCAATCAAAATCGTATTCACTTGTTTGGTGTCACTCCGTGACTTGATTTTTTTTCATACAACTGCACAAACAGTGTGGCTCTACACCATAAGTGCACCCATCCACCAAAAATTCACATTATTTTTTCCCAACATCATTTCAACACTCACATCAAATACATCTCCATCCTCAATAACGTTCATGACACAGTCCAAACGGCTTGTCATGACAGAGTGGGAGAAGAGGGGAGGGAGGCACGTGCACAGATGAGCGAGTCAGTGACACAGCGTTGCATGCATACCTATAGATATGCTGACTATGCATTTTGACCTCTTTGCCTGGTTGAGTTCTCAAGCTGGGTGTGAAAGAGATCCTTTTATAGTGATTGTTCTGTACTTGTCTTATTATTCATTTAAGAAACTCATTTCCTACCTGGATTGTCTTCCCCTTTTACTATCCTGCCCTTTGCCGGCTGCTTACGGAAACTGCTGGATTCCTTTTGCTGCATTTAGTGATGAGAATACCATAGAATTGCAGGCTGTACATCTCCTCCATCAAATACCAAGGGTGGAGACAAAAAAAAAATAAATCAAGTTCTATACAAATCTTTCCTCGAAGACGAAAATGAACATAGGAGGGTCGATTCAATGGTTCTTTGTTTGACCTGGGAGAGGCCATGCCATGGGGAGACGCAGTACCACTGGTTCTGTTTCTATGACGGGGGTGGGGGTGGGGGTGAGGGGGGGGGGCACCATTGGTTCTGTCTTTTTGACGGGGGTGGGGGTGTGAGAGGGGCACCACTGGGTCTGTTTTTTTGACGGGGACGAGGCAGTACCTTTGGTTCTGTTTGTCTGACGGGGGGGGGGTGGGGGCGAGGGGGGAGGCAATACCATTGGTTCTGTCTTTTTGACGGGGGTGGGGTGGGGAGGGGGGGTGGGGAGGGGAGGGAGACATACCATTAGTTCTGTCTTTCTGACAGGAGAGGGGAGGGGGGGGGTGGTTCTGTCTTTATGACGACGAGGGGGTGGGGGGTGGTGGTGGTGGTGAGGGAGGTCTTACCATTGGTTCTGTCTTTGTGACCGGGAGGGGGGGGGGGGGGGGGGGGCAATACCATTGGTCCTGTCTTTGACAAGGGGGAGGCAATACCATTGGTTCTGTCTTTTTGACAGGCGAGGGGAGGGGGGGGGGCGATACCATTGGTTCTGTCTGTTTGACAGGGGGGGGGGGGGGGGGGGGCAATACCATTGGTTCTGTCTTTTTGACGGGGGGGGGGGGGGGGGGGGGGGGGGGGGGGGGGGGGGGATTAGCTGGCTTTTTTGCCGGGTGAGGGGGGGGGAGGGAGGCAACACTATTCGTTCTGTCTATTTGACGCAGGAGGAGAGGGGGTGGAGGTGGGGATGGGGTGGCAATACCATTCGTTCTGTCTGTCTGATGGGGGCAGGCAATGCTTTTGGTTCTGTCTGTTTTTACAGGGGAGGGGGGGGGGGTGGAGAGGCAATTGGTTCCCCCCTCCCCTCTCCCGTCAGAAAGACAGAACTAATGGTATTGTCTCAAAGAACCAAAGTACTGCCTCGTCCCCGTCAAAAAAAACAGACCCAGTGGTGCCCCTCTCACTCCCACCCCCGTCAAAAAGACAGAACCAATGGTGCCCCCCTCACCCCCACCCCCCCCCCCCCGTCATAGAAACAGAACCAGTGGTACTGCGTCTCCCCATGGCATGGCCTCTCCCAGGTCAAACAAAGAACCATTGAATCGACCCTCCTATGTTCATTTTCTTCGAGGAAAGATTTGTATAGAACTTGATTTATTTTTTGTCTCCACCCTTGGTATTTGATGGAGGAGATGTACAGCCTGCAATTCTATGGTATTCTCATCACTAAATGCAGCAAAAGGAATCCAGCAGTTTCCGTAAGCAGCCGGCAAAGGGCAGGATAGTAAAAGGGGAAGACAATCCAGGTAGGAAATGAGTTTCTTAAATGAATAATAAGACAAGTACAGAACAATCACTATAAAAGGATCTCTTTCACACCCAGCTTGAGAACTCAACCAGGCAAAGAGGTCAAAATGCATAGTCAGCATATCTATAGGTATGTATGCAACGCTGTGTCACTGACTCGCTCATCTGTGCACGTGCCTCCCTCCCCTCTTCTCCCACTCTGTCATGACAAGCCGTTTGGACTGTGTCATGAACGTTATTGAGGATGGAGATGTATTTGATGTGAGTGTTGAAATGATGTTGGGAAAAAAATAATGTGAATTTTTGGTGGATGGGTGCACTTATGGTGTAGAGCCACACTGTTTGTGCAGTTGTATGGAAAAATCAAGTCACGGAGTGACACCAAACAAGTGAATACGATTTTGATTGACAGGACGCTGAGGTTTGGATTATGAGTGAATCTCACTTTGGTGTCAGTCAGTGAATAACATGTTGAATCAGACCCAGATGGCTCGAAGGAAGACAGAGGCAGAGTTTGATTGTTAAACCTTTGGGACTTTGATTCCCTGTGACCAGTGTTTCGTCTGTAGCATTGCCTGATAGGCATAACAACCTTTAAGGGGGGGGGGTGGGGGGGAGAAGAAGAAGTGTCGTGTAAATGTAATGGACACATATGGAATGATAATCTGATTCGTGAATGATTCGTGATTGATTTGCGTGACAATCGCGTATATTATTGAAAAGAAAAGAAAAAAAATGTAAAAAGATAATATTAATTTTCTTGAGAAAATTTCGTTTGTTAACCCCAACTATAGGTAGGGGCGGTTTGGAGAAACAGATGCTTCGTGAGTATCTGCTCATGTTTATGTATAATTTTGTGTGTGGAAGAGGAAAAAGAAGAAGAAAAGAGAGAAAAGGTTACAAAACACTGAGAAAAGGAAATCGTTCTAAAAATTAAATTGTGGGACCTGGGTTTTCCTTAAGAACACCTCCGCGTCCAGCCAAGGGTTGGCAGCCTACCCTGATGGATTCTTATCCCAGAAACATTTAATCCTAATTGTGCCAAGATTGGAAATGGAAATGACTCGAATTGTATTGTTTATAAAGAAAAAAACTTAAAAGAACCGAATTGTAAAATGTATTAATATTTGTTCACTTTGATTTTGGTTAATACTACACTACTGGCAAAAAGTTTAAGGGCCATTGCCAATGCTGTCTCCCAGACCAAAACACGACAGCCAATGTTAAGAAGAACAGACGCAAAATCTTCCAAATTTATTCAAGAACAAATTCATTGGACCATTGCACGAAATCAACAAATCAAACGCGGACAGCGGGCTGTAATGTCCAATCACCCTTCCTCAGGATCGTCACATAAGTCACAACTGAAAACTGCATCATTCAGTACCGAGTGTAGCCACCGTTTGCCGCCAGGCAAGCGGCACAACGTCGACGCATGGAGTCCACCTGGGTCCGAAGAGTGTCCCGCGGTATGGCCTGCCACTCCTGCTGCAGAAAGAGAGTGAGCTGGGCCACGTCAACAGGCGGGGGTGGTTGTGGGCTACCTACCGTCCAAGGACATCCCAGAGGTGCTCAATTGGAGCCAGATTGGGTGAGCGAGATGGCCACTACATCCGGATGATCCCCTCTTGCTGCAGATGATTGTCCACGACACGGGCTCGGTGTGGACGGGCGTTGTCGTCTTGAAAAACAGCAGCGTTACCCATGGCCTGAAGGGTGGGCTGGATCAGGGACCTCACAATCTCATCACGGTACTGCACCCCTGTCAGCATGCCTTGAATGACGTACAGGGAGGAGTTCTGTCTTTATGACGAGGGGGTGGGGGGGTGGTGGTGGTGGTGAGGGAGGTCTTACCATTGGTTCTGTCTTTGTGACCGGAGGGGGGGGGGGGGGCAAATACCATTGGTCCTGTCTTTGACAAGGGGGAGGCAATACCATTGGTTCTGTCTTTTTGACAGGCGAGGGGAGGGGGGGGGGGGGCGATACCATTGGTCTGTCTGTTTGACAGGGGGGGGGGGGGGGGGGGGGGCAATACCATTGGTTCTGTTTTTTTTGACGGGGGGGGGGGGGGGGGGGGGGGGGGGGGGGGGGGGGGCAATACCATTAGCTGGCTTTTTTGCCGGGTGAGGGGGGGGGGGGGGGCAACACTATTCGTTCTGTCTTTTTGACGCAGGAGGAGAGGGGGTGGAGGTGGGGATGGGGGTGGCAATACCATTCGTTCTGTCTGTCTGATGGGGGCAGGCAATGCTATTGTTCTGTCTGTTTTTACAGGGGAGGGGGGGGTGGGGTGGAGAGGCAATACCATTGGTTCCGTCTTTTGACAGGGGGGGGGGGGGGGGGGAGGCCGGGGGGTTACCATTGGTTCTGTCTTTTTGACGGGAGGGGGGAGGCAATACCATTGGTTCTGTCTTCTTGATGTAGGGGAGGCAATAACATTGGTTCTGTCTTCTTGATGTAGGGGAGGAAATACCATTGGTTCTGTCTTCTTGATGTTGGGGAGGAAATACCATTGGTTCTGTCTTCTTGATGTTGGGGAGGAAATACCATTGGTTCTGTCTTCTTGATGTTGGGGAGGAAATACCATTGGTTCTGTCTTCTTGATGTTGGGGAGGAAATACCATTGGTTCTGTCTTCTTGATGTTGGGGAGGCAACACAATTGGTTCTGTCTTCTTGATGTGGGGGAGGCAACACAAATGGTTCTGTCTTCTTGATGTGGGGGGGGGGGGGGGGGCAATACCATTCGTTCTGTCTTCTTGATGTGGGGGAGGCAATACCATTGGTCCTGTCTTTTTGACAGGGCGGGGAGGGAGGAGGGAGGCATTACCACTGGTTCTGCCTTTTTGACGGGGGCGGGGGGGGGAGGGGGGGGATTGGTTCTGTCTCTGTGACGGGGGCGGGTGGGGGGGGGGGGGGGGGGGGGGGGGCAATACCATTGGTCCTGTCTGTTTGACGGGGGTAGACAATACCACTGGTTCTGTCTTTTTGACAGGGGGTGGGGGGGGGGAAGGGGTAATGGAGGCAATACCACTGGTTCTGTCTTTCTGACTGGGGGGGGGGGGGGGGGGGGGGGGGGGGGGGAGTGAGGCAAAGCGATTGGTTCTGTCTTTTTGACATGGGGGAGGTGAAATAAATGGCCCACTTTCTACGATCGATGTGTGGATCAGCACAGGGTTCTTTTTTTTTTTTTTTTTTTTTTTTTTTTGCTGTCCCACTTCTGCGCCACCTCAGAG
>JADBJO010001718.1:162500-177500 GCA_016801955.1 Conus betulinus | reverse complement strand
CGTGTGTGTGTGTGTGTGTGTGTGTGTGTGTGTGTGTGTGTGTGTGTGTGTGCGCGCGCGTGCGCGTGTGTGTGTGTGGGGCCGGCGCATGCGCGCGCGCGCGCGCGTGTGTGTGTGTGTGTGTGTGTGTGTGTGTGTGTGTGTGGCACAGAGAGAGAAAGAGAGAGAGAGAGAGAGAGAGAGAGAGAGACACTCAGACAGACAGAGAGAAAGACAGATAGAGAGACAGATCGACAAAGTGACAGAGACAGACACAGAGAGAACATATATGCACGCGCGCGCGCGCGCGCGCGCGTGTGTGTGTGTGTGTGTGTGTGTGTGTGTGTGTGTTGACCATTGTGGAACATTTGCCAGACTGGTTTTACGTCTTTCTACATGCACATTTTTGCAATAATCTGTTGATGCAGCAATTGTAACCCCCCTTGCCAGTAAGGCGCACTTGCTCTTGGCGAAAACTCTCTCTCTCTCTCTCTCTCTCTCTCTCTCTCTCTCTCTCTCTCTCTCTCTCTCTCATTCCGGCTTTCCTCCTCTATCCTTAACAAAGCAGGGCATACATGATTGAATCAGAATGCATAATCGATTGTGACTAGCAAAAAACAGGTGTGCTCTGTCCCTAAATGGGTAGCCATGCTGGGGAGTGTTATCACAGACAGCAAAAACGTGGAATTCTATCCATTTTGTGTCGGGTGGGAGAAGACAGGGGGTGGTATGGTGAGGGGAGAAGGGGCTGAGGGGGAAGGGGGTGCTAGGAGGAGGTTGGTGGTGGTGGTACGCGAACAACAGCAGGCGAGTTTGCGGGGTTGCGGGGTTGGAGGGGCGGGGCGGCGGGGGTGGGGTGGGGGGTGGTGGTGGTGGTGGGGAAGGGGGGGGGGGGGGGTGTGTACGATAAGCAGAGAAGTGACACGATTTTGTTTCTGGCTTCACACACACACTCACACACACATACACGCGCGCGCGCGCGCGCGCGCTCGAGCACGTACACACACACACACACACACACACACACACACACACACACATATATATATATATATATATATATATATATATATATATATATATATGTGTGTGTGTGTGTGTGTGTGTGTGTGTGTGTGTGTGTAAATATATACGTATATGCACACACGCACACATGCACGCTTTAGGACATACACTCTCTCTCTCTCTCTCAAACACACACACACACACACACACACACACACACGAACGAACGCGCGCGCGCACGCGCACACACACACACACACACACACACACACACACACACACACACACACACCACTAGCATCCGTCCGTGCTATACTCAGAGAAATGGGAGATAGTCGGCTATACTCACCAGACCGTTGCCAAAACGACCTTGAGTTTCGACCTTGGTGATGACCTTCAATGACCCTAGATCGATCTGGAGGTACTCGTATACCTCTTTGCTGATGGCCTGACTGGGGCACCATGCTCCGCCTTTCTCTTCCGACCCGATCCTGCAACAGTTACAGACACCCTGGATCATGCCACAAAGAAAATCCGGACTCGCTCTTAAAGGATGCGAAAAGACAATTATTGAACAGTTTCCAAAAGTTCGTCAAGAAAAAAAACTGAAATGAGAGAGAGAGAGAGAGAGAGAGAGAGAGAGAGAGAGAGAGAGAGAGAGAGAGAGATTTCCATTTGCGTTATTTTCAACCAATAGCGTATTCAGTTTGCTGCAGAATTCAGATCTATAGGATATCAGTTTACTTCGCCAAGACCATATCGTTAGGTGTTCGCATACCCACTCTCATAACTTTTTAAACGCAAATAAATGGACATTTTCAAATTAAACAGCACAATCATAAAGACCCCAAATTTCAGCTCCATACAGAGCGATAGGTTGTACCTGAGAGTCAAACAATTCTATAAACAATTTCAAAGACTGGTTTTTTCTTATTTTGATGAGTTGCATGACACATGGTGGTGTGCACTTAGCTCTACTGGCACGATCCTGGCATGCAAAATTAAAGCTTAATTTCGTTGAAAATTATATGCTCTGCATAGTTATGCGGGGATTGTCTTCCATTTTATTTGTTTAGTAGACACGTACAGTGATGAATTTAGATCTGGTGTATTCTCTGGATACAGAATGTTTGGTTACCTGAGATAAAACTGACGATTAAAGGGAGACGATCGGGTGGAATTTTGTGTATAGTACCAATATGTGTGTGTCATATGTCAAAGAAGTTGAAATAAAATCTGATTCTTTTCGTGCACTGATTATCAATAAAACATTGCTTGGTGTGGACAAAGATATATTTTGAAAGTGGGGGCTAGTTACCTCCAAGAGAGAGAGAGAGAGAGAGAGAGAGAGAGAGAGAGAGAGAGAGAGAGAGAGAGAGAGAGATGGGATCATTATCATTACTTTTTTTTTCCCTATGGGAATCTGCCATTGACTTGTTCCTTTCCGTCCCGTGCTCCTTTTCCCCGCCCCTCGCCTCCCCCCCCCCTCTCCCCTCCTCGTCCCGCCCCCCCCTCCCCCCCCCCCCCCCCCTTGTTCCTTTCCATCCCGTGCTCCTCTTCCCCGCGTCCCGTGCTCCTCTTCCCCGCCCTCGCCCCTCTCTCTTCCTCGCCTCCCACCCCTCACCCCCCTCCCCCTCTAGCCCCCCTCCCCCCACCCCCACCCCGTCCCAGGTCCCTATCAATCATTCTTCACGCACATCCGCCTCATATCTGGTGGTGCCTCCTCCTCCCCTTTCTCCTGTCCGTCTACAAGACCCACCCTTCCACACTGGTCGGTGGAGATTCATTATAGAGAGGGATATCTTGGTCATGTTCAACTTTCAAGTCGATATTGCAAAGTTTTTTCTTTCACTGACATTGACCACGTTTTTTTTTATACTGTTATTATTATAGTGTGCCATTTGTCCTTGGATATTACTATGAAGTTGTCAGTGAGGGTGACGACGATGTTGATGACGATCAGGATGGATGTGGTGATGGTGGTGGTGATGATTATGATGATGACGATAACAACTAGTGTTATTGTCGTTGTTGGTGGTGCTGTTGTCATTATCACTAATATTATTTTTTTTTTTCCCTATGGGAACCTGCCATTGTCTTGTTCCTTTCCGTCCCGTGCTCCTCTTCCCCACCTTCGCCCCCCTCCCCTGCTCGTTCCCCCCCCCCCCCCCCCCGCCCCCCGTCTTGTTCTTTTCCGCCCCGTGCTCCTCTTCCCCGCCCCCGCCCCCCTCCCCTCCTCGTCACGCCCCCCCCCCCCCCCACTTCTGTCCGGTCCTTTCTGTCCCATGCTCCTCTTCCCCGCCCTCGCCCCTCTCTCCTCCTCGTTCCCCCCCCTCCCCCCTCCACTTGTCTTGTTCCTTTCCGTCCCATGCTCCTCTCCCCGCCCTCGCCCCTCTCCCCTCCTCGTCCCCCCCCCCCCCCTCCCCCTGTCTTTTTCTTCCTGTCTTGTGCACCTCTTCCCCGCCCTCGCCCCCCTCCCCTCCTCGCCCCCCCCCCCCCTCCCCCCGCCCTGTCTTGTTCCTTTCCGTCCCATGCTCCTCTTCCCCGCCCTAGCCCCCCCCCCCCCTCCCCCCGTTCCAGGTCCCCTATCAATCGTTCTTCACGCACATCCGCCTCATATAGCGCGATGCCTCCTCAACAAGACCCACCCTTCCACACTGGTCGGTGGAGATTCATTATAGAGAAAGATATCTTGGTCATGTTCAACTTTCAAGTCGTTATTGCAAAGTTTTTCTTTCACTGACATTGGCCACGTTTCTGATACTGTTATTATTATAGTGTGCCATTTGTCCTTGGATATTACTATGAAGTTACCAGTGAGGGTGACGACGATGTTGATGATGATCAGGATGGAGGTGGATGGTGGTGGTGGTGATGATTATGATGATGACGATAACAATTAGTGTTATTGTCGTTGTTGGTGGTGCTGTTGTCAGTATCACTACTATTATTGATATTAATTTTATGGACACATACTCTGGTTGGTGTATATATTCAACACGTAGCTTGATATCGTGGTGAATGTTAATAATGTTATTTCATGCTAGAAAAAATAGTCAGCAGTTAACACACGTCGACTACTTAACTTAAACATACAAAACGCAGTTAACATGTCCGTGCGAGCGAATGTTTGTAAACAGAAAAGACAGAAAGAGTGCGTGCGTGTGCTACAGGATGAATGTAAGAGATTATCAAAATATGAAGAACTGGAGTGATAAGCTAACAAACTACATACTGCGTATCTGGGAAAACTGTAAGTGGCACAAAAATACTATTAATGTTAAATTAAAAGGAGCTTTTCAACGTTTAGGACTGATAAAACGCAATGAGTAGTTTTACGTTGTCATCTCTTAACTGCCAGGGCCTAGCCGATTTTGGAAAAAGGAGGAGAGTTTTTTCAATACTTAAGGCAAAAAAAAACAATACTCCATATACTTTCTTCAAGATACACATGCCAGATTAGAGCAGAATGGGCGTATGAGTGCATTTTTTCGTCAAACAATAGCAGATCTAGATTTGTAGCTATTTTACTAAAAAACAATTTCGAATTCAAGATAGAAAAAAACATCAAAGACTGTGGGGGTAACTACATAATCCTAGTAATAACACTATGGGAAAACAAATAGGATTGGTAAACATATACGGACCAAACAGGGATGATCCAACTTTTTTCTCTAATTTGCAGAACCAAATCGAAGAGTTATATGTACCGAATATCATAATTGCTGGAGACTGGAATCTTGTGTTGAATCCTAATTTAGAATATTGCAACTACAAACACGTCAATAATGTTAAAGCACAGAAAAAAAGGTATTCGAAATGATGTCAGATTTAGAATTAGTAGACATATGGAGAGAATATAATCCAGAAATTCTTCGCTACACTTGGAGACGATTAAATCCCTTTCAACAAAGCCGTTTAGATTTTTTTTTGGTCTCTGAATCATTTCTTTCCAATGTGAAGAATGCTGACATTCTCTATGGTTATCGAGTGATCATTCTCTTATGACAATAGAAATCATATGTAAAAAAGAAGAACGATCCAAAACTTATTGGAAATTCAATTCCTCGCTTTTAAGAGATAAAAAAATATGTTGAACTTGTTAAGGAAACTATACAAATTGTAAAAGAACAATACGCGGTTTTAGTTTATGTAAGAGAAAAAATTAGATTTATCCCGAATCATGAAGTTCAATTGAGTGTAACCGACCAATTATTTCTTGACACCCTTTTAATGGAAATAAGAGCGAAAACCATAGCATATTCTATCAAAAAGAAGAGAGAGCAAAATGTGAAGGAAGAAAATCTAGAGAAAGAGATACAATACTTGGAAGCAAAGCAAAAGAAAAGTGACAATGATAGAGTTTGTTTAGAAGAAAAAAAGAAAAAAATGGAAGATCTAAGAAAAGCTAAAATGGATGGAATTATTATCAGATCAAAAGCAAGGTGGGCATCTCAAGGAGAAAAGGTGACGAAATATTCTGCTCTCTGGAAAAAAGACATTATGTCAGCAAACAAATGTCAAAATTAGTAACAAATAAAAGGACGCGTTTTGTTAGAAACAGAAGAAAATGTTAGATGAAACCACATCTTTTTATGAAAAAACTTTACGAAGAACGAAGAACTCAGGATGTTAATCTAAATGACTATGTCACAGCTTTACCAAAATTAGAAAAAGAAGAAGCTGACAAATTAGAAGGAATTATAACTAAGAAAGAAGCAGCACAGGCAATAGAAAATATGAAGAATGATAGAAGCCCAGGATCGGACGGCATGACGGTTAATTTTTTCAAGTTCTTTTGGCAACAGATAGGGGACTTTGTGGTTCGCTCCATCAATGAAGGTTTTCATAACGGGAAAATGTCTATAACGCAACGGGAAGGCATAATAATATGTTTACCGAAAGGTGATAAACCAAGGGAATATTTGAAAAATTGGCGACCAATTACACTATTAAATGTGACATACAAAATCGGATCAGCATGCATCGCAAACCGCATATAAAAACCATACTACCGAAAAATTGTAAATGAAGATCAGACAGGCTTCGTACCAGGAAGATATACTGGAGACAGTTTAAGAACTTTATACGACATGACGCATTATTTAGAAATAAGGAACTTGCCCGGATTACTTGTATCAATTGATTTTGAAAAAGCTTTCGACTCAGTAGATTGGAATTTCATGAAAAAAGTATTAAACAAATTTGAGTTTGGAGATGACATATGTAAATGGGTATCTGCATTTTATAACGATATCAGGTCTTACGTTATAGTAAATGGGAAAATGTCAAGACATTTTGAAATACAGAGAGGATGTCGTCAGGGTGACCCCATATCTCCGTATCTTTTTATACTGTGTGCCGAAATCCTGGCATGCCAAATTCGTAAAGATGAAAATATCAGGGGAATAAAAATATCAGACACCGAATTTAAAGTAAATCAGTTTGCTGACGACACCACTTTCACTTTAGAAGGAGACAGAGCATCTTATGAAAAACTGTTCGAAAGGTTAAATGGATTTGAAAATATATCTGGCCTAAAGCTAAATTTTGAGAAAACTACAAACGTTTGGCTAGGAAACAGGAAAAATTCAGCAGAGACACATCTATACCACAAACATATGCAATGGAATCCCCCAAAATTTAGAATTCTGGGACTCTGGTTTTCAAACGAGATAACAAATTTAACAGAGAGATTAATGTAAAAGATAAATTTGCTGAAGTTAAGACTTTGTTTAAAATCTGGGCGAAAAAGAACATGTACTCCTTGGGTAGGGTTGCGGTACTTAAGTCTTTGATTCTTTCAAAATTAATCTTCTTATGGATTCTGCTCCCTAACCCACCGGAAAATGAGTTTAAAAACAACTGCAAAAAATGTGCTTCGAATTTGTGTGGGATGGCAAAACAGACAAAATAAGGCGACAATATTCAGCACAAAATGTTGAGCAAGGAGGAATAGGAATACCTGACATACAAGCCTTTGTGCATGCACTGAAGTTGTCATGGTTGAGAAGGCTGCTTTCAGGAACTTCAAAATGGAAACACATACTCGAAACATTGTGCCCAGAAATAAACTATATACGCTGTTACGGGTCTAAAAAAAATTATAAAGAGTAAATGCAACTACTTCTGGAAAGGTGTATTTTTAGCCTACGAAAAATTCACCAGCCACATAGATTTAGATAACGAAGAGGAAAATTTATCAGAACCTATTTTTCACAACTTAAAATTCAAAATCAACAATAATGATTTTTGTTTCACAACATGGACTGCTAAGAATGTGTTCTTAGTAAAAGATATTGTTGGTGATAATGGAAGCTTTTTGAATTATGATGAATTTTGCCAGAAATGGAATTTGAGAGTAAATTACTTACACTATCTAAGTTCCATTCAAGCAATAAAAGAATATATTAGAAAAAGAAATATAACTGTTCAAAACAATGATAGTAACCAGGATCCGAAAGCGATTAAGATGATAAGCAGCGTTAAAAAAAGGCCAAAACCATACTATAAAATACTGGTTGGAAAAAACACTTGTCGGTATTATCAAACCACTCTTTAATTGGCAAAGAAAGTTAAATTCTGTGGTAGACTGGCAAGTCGTTCTAAGACTGATTAGTAAAATAAAAGAAGTAAAATTAAATGGTTCCAGATTAGAATTTGCTACAGAATATTGGTTACAAATAATGTATTGAAGAAAATGGGCCTAGTCGAGAGCGATAAATGTAGTTTCTGTAATGACGAATTAGATTCGATCTACCACTATCTTTGGAACTGTCACTTCGCACAAAAACTTTTGGATGGAATTAGAAATATCTATGAAAAGAAAATGTCCTGTTTGTGAAAGATTATCCTTTAACGTTCAATTAATTTGTTTGGAACAGACGGAAAAACCAAAATCGATGAAATTCTGTATATCATTATCTTATGGGCAAAATTCTTTATCTACAAATGTAGGATTAATAAAATTAGACCAACCGTGACAGCTTTTTATAGAGAACTCAAATACGACTATCGCACCGAAAAATATAAGCATAGTTTAGAAATGCGCCATTCTGAGTTTGAAAAAACAATGGTTACTGTATTCAGTGTCACTTAATGATTAAGTGGTCCTTGATGATACGTTTTTTTCTTTACTCGATGCTATAGTGTTCCCGTTTTTTGTCACAAAGAACTAGAGAAACAACGCAGCCCTGAAAGTATTACCTCTGCTACATGAACAAAAACAAGGGCCCTTAGATGGAAACTATTACTCCATTCAAATCACTTCTATCTAACAGATATTCTCTTTCACTGTTTTACTACTATGGTATGTGCCACGTAACAAAACATGAATGCTAGCCTTATTAGTATTACAGGACAATTGAAACTATGGGATGTGAGGTGGAGGTGAAAAATGAAAGAGAGGGAGTTTTTTGACGTATCTACAGACATAGAACAATAAATGAGTGTGTGTGTGTGTGTGTGTGTGTGTGTGTGTGTGTGTGTGTGTGTGTGTGTGTGTGTGTGTGTGTGTGGTTCGGGGGAAGGGGGGGGGGGGCTAGCTGAGTAGGAAGGAAATCCTTTTCCCTATTAAAATTCTTCTTTTTTGTTGTTATATTTATATTGTTTACCATTTCCCACTGAAAATGAACGTTGATATTCTATGTTAACAAATCTTAAATAAATGTCAGCGAAACGCCCAGAGAAACGTGGACAACGAGTCACAAGACAACACACAACGCGTTTCGACCTCTTAGGTCCTCCTCAGGTGAAACAAAGACGGACAAAATAACGAAAATGCACTTAGCTTTGATCGCTTCAGATTGCTTCTGAGTTCAGCGCAAGATTTGTTTAGATTTCCGCCTGCAGTCGTTTCACTTTGCACAACTATTCTATGTTAGTTTTTCTTTTCACACGAGTTCAATTGTGCGATGTTAAGGAAGAGAAGGGAAGGGGGGGGGGGGGGGGGGGGGGGGGGGGGGGGGGGGGGGGGGGAGGAGGGGGGGGGGAGAGAGAGAGAGGGAGAGAGAAAAAAAAAGAAAACTGAAATTATGCTGATAAAATATTGAAAGGTTGGTGGATGCGTACAGGAGGGGTGGTGCTCTCTAAGGGGTTTTTCTCCCCGTTTTTCTTCCCTCAATCTTAGTCATTTATAATTATGAGTTTGATATATGATTGATATGTTATGATCTGTTTTCATACAATCATCTGCGCACTGTCCGCTTTCTGCGCTCCTGTCAGCTCTAACTTCATTTGATTAAAATCACCTTTTTTTGAAAAAAAAAAGAGATGGGATCATCGACTGAGAGAGTGATGGGGAATAGGATACAGAGTGGGATACAGAGGAGCGATTAAATGGAGTGGATGTTCAGATGGTGTATTCAAATGACGACAAACAAAAGCTTATACCTATGAAAGTTTATAGTTGTTTTCTACATAATTGAATTATTGCGACACACACACACACACACACACACACACACACACACACACACACACATACAGAGAGAGAGAGAGAGAGAGAGAGAGAGAAGAGAGAGAGAGAGAGAGAGAGAGAGAGAGAGAGGGAGAGAGAGAGAGAGAGAGAGAGAGAGAGAGAGAGAGAGGGGGAGAAGTGAGGTGTGTGTGTGTGTGTGTGTGTGTGTGTGTGTGTGTGTGTGTGTGTGTGTGTGTGTTGCAATGTCCGATAGATACAGACACCACCTGAAGGGGGGAGGGGGAGGGGAAACAACAACAACAACAACAACAACAACAACAAAACAGACGGAGAGCCACACGAGTGACAGATATCATCAAAGGACAGACAGGGAGGTTGAGGTCACATTCCCTCATATCATCAAAGGACAGACAGGGAGGTTGAGGTCACATTCCCTCATATCATCAAAGGACAGACAGGGAGGTTGAGGTCACATTCCCTCATATCATCAAAGGACAGACAGGGAGGTTGAGGTCACATTCCCTCATATCATCAAAGGACAGACAGGGAGGTTGAGGTCACATTCCCTCATATCATCAAAGGACAGACAGGAAGGCTGAGGTCACATTCCCTCATATCATCAAAGGACAGACAGGGAGGTTGAGGTCACACTCCCTCATATTAAACAAGTCAGCAGCTTTACAAACCAAGTTCTAATACAACGCAATTCTTTTTTTTTTTTTTTTTTTTTTTAGTACTTATACAGCGCCTATCCCGGCCAGAGCCCAAGCTCTAAGAGCTTTACAATCCGCATTCTCGTTTACACAACGGGCTGCCTACCTGTGTATAGCCGACTGAAGAGCTGCCTGCTGGCGCTTCATTCAGTGGTTTCCCGTGTCATTCAATCAATATTGTTCATTCATTTTAACAACTCTTTCATGTTTTCGATTTTTCACGCAGAGTGCATGCAGTGTGTAACGTGTCATCCATACCAACGGCCAAACTGGTGTTCTCTTCCGAACGTTGGTGGTGGGATTTTACGTGTGTGTAAGATGTCATGCGTGTTTTCACACACGGAATCTCATTCGAAGGACTATTTGGGAAATGGAGTCAGAGCCAATGATAACTCCGAGGGAAAAGTTCCTCTGTACCGAAACGGCCCCGACGGAGCTTCGAACCTGCAACCCCAAGAACACCAAGATTTCGAGTCTGGCGCTCCACCAACCGAGCTATTCCGGCTCTCAAGTTTCCATCTCCATGCATCACATCAACCCACTACCATTACCGCCATCGCCGCCCTCATTCGCCAAGCGCAGAGGCAGCCTCGTTCCCAATCCCAAGCACGTGTATGGGAAATTACCCCCAATGCTCTTTACGTTAATGGAGTTATTTCCCATCAAGATGACCTGCAGGCTGCGGGTTGGGAGTGATCACGAACACATTTTCCGACAATCGGGGTTTGGGGACAAGTCTGGTGACATTAGGTGCCTGGCTACCTTGCACACTGCATCCACTGTGATGAGGATGAACGCTGTTGAGGCTGGTTCCTGGAAACTCTCCGAGTGTGTGTGTGTGTGTGTGTGTGTGTGTGTGTGTGTGTGTGTGTGTGTGTGTGTGTGTGTGTGTGTGTGCGCGCGCGCGCGTGTGAGTGTGTATGTGTGCGTGCGTGCGTGCGTGTGTGCGTGCGTGCATGCGAGCGTGCGCGTGCGTGCACGCGCGCGCGCGTGTGTGCGTGCGCGCGCATGTATATATATATATATATATATATATATATATATATATATATATAAACAAAACAAAACAAAAAAAAAAAAAAAAAATATATATATATATATATATCCAAAAGAAAAAAAAGACACAAGAACAACAAGCTGTCGCAGTTATAAATGACATTTTCGGCTTTATTTGCCTTCTTCAGCACATGACATCCTCCCTGAGTGCCAGCAGGTAAGGTAGTAAGGGAAGAGACGTAAATATTTAAATATGATGTAATATAAAACAAATTACGTACTAGAATGATACGTAACTCGACAGACGTGTCACAGGTAGTAATTTGATGAATGAAAGCTATGTGAGTGTGTGTGTGTGTGTGTGTGTGTGTGTGTGTGTGTGTGTGGGTGTGTGTGTGTGTGAGGGCAAAGAAGAAGGGGACAGGCAATAAATGATGTATCACGCGCAAGGAAGTGTACACACTCTAATAAAAAATGAATTAATAAACAGAGAGACGTACGTACCTAACATATATACATACATACAAACATGCATGCATGCATGCATCGATAGGTAGATACATACATACATACATACATACATGTATACATACATATTTATATATACATACATACATAAAAGAAAACAGAAGAAAGAAAATGAATAACAATACACCTTACTTCTCGCTTCATTTCTGACATGAAAATAACTTAGCAATCGATTAAAATGTTTTACAAAATAAAGAGTCTACACAATAATCTACTTGCGGAATGTACAGACTGATAGCTATTTTTCCTTAACCATCATAATCATCACGGATGATTTGGCCTCTAAAGTCGATGGTTTCATGAATGGCAGTCTGTAATGTCATCACTGTCGTCAGTGTTATCAATCCGGTCGTCGTCCCTATCCTCTTCGTCCGTTATTGTTACTTCTGTGGTCCTCGTTACCATTATCATCATTATCCTTGTTGTTCTCGAGGTTCTCGTCGTGTTCATTCGCTTCATCCACATCGTGGTCATCAAATTCCACCCAGTTATTTTTTTCGCTGTCTCTCTGTCTGTCTCTCTGTCTGTCTCTAGGTCTGTCTGATTGTCGGTCTGTATGTCAGTCTGTCTGTCTGTCTGTCTGTCTGTCTGCCCGTCTGTCTGTCTGTCTCTGTCTGTCTCGTCTGTCTCTGTCTCTGTCTCTGTCCGTTTCTGTCTTTGTCTCTGTCTCTGTCTCTCTTTCAGCACGGAACCCCCCCCCCCCCCCCCCCCCTCAAAAAAAAAAAAAAAGCTTGGGAGATCCTATCAATTGTCCATCCTGCACTCCTGTCAGTTAATCCATCTTCAGCTAACCAGCAATCCTGTCAGTTAGCCCATTTTCAGCCATCCAGGACTCCTGTCAGTTAACCCATCTTCAACTATCCAGCACTCATGTCAGTTAACCCATTCAGCCATCCAACTCTCCTGTCAGTTAACGCATCTTCAGCCATCCAGCACTCCTGTCAGTTAACCCATTTTCAGCCATCCAGCACTCCTGTTAGTTAATCCATCTTCAACCATCCAGCACTCCTGTCAGTTAACCCATCTTCAGCCATCCAGCACTCCTGTCAGTTAACCCACCTTCAGCCATCCAGCACTCCTGTCAGTTAACCCATCTTCAGCTATCCAGCACTCCTGTCAGTTAACCCATCTTCAGCTATCCAGCACTCCTGTTAGTTAATCCATCTTCAACCATCCAGTACTCCTGTCAGTTAACCCATCTTCAGCCATCCAGCACTCCTGTCAGTTAACCCACCTTCAGCCATCCAGCACTCCTGTCAGTTAACCCATCTTCAGCTATCCAGCACTCCTGTCAGTTAACCCATCTTCAGCTATCCAGCACTCCTGTCAGTTAACCCATCTTCAGCTATCCAGCACTCCTGTCAGTTAACCCATCTTCAGCCATCCAGCACTCCTGTCAGTTAATCCATCTTCAGCCATCCAGCACTCCTGTCAGTTAACCCATCTTCAACCATGAAGCACTCCTGTCCGTTAACCCATCTTCAGCTGTCCAACACTCCTGTCAGTTAACCCATCTTCAGCTATCCAACACTCCTGTCAGTTAACCATCTCTCAGCTATCCAGCACTCCTGTCAGTTAAACCCATCTTCAGCTATCCAGCACTCCTGTCAGTTAATCCATCTTCAGCTATCCAGCACTCCTGTCAGTTAACCCATCTTCAGCTATCCAGTACTCCTGTCAGATAACCCATCTTCATTCATTCGTTTTCTTCCCTTCTCAACACCTGCAGACTCAGGATTGCTTTTTAGAGTGATCGTGATTTGTGATGTTCAAGAGAGAGAGAGAGAGAGAGAGGAGAGAGAGAGAGAGAGAGAGAGAGAGAGAGAGAGAGAGAGAGAGAGAGAGAGAGTCGACAGAGAGAGAGAGAGAGAGAGAGAGAGCAGAGAGAGAGAGAGAGGCAAACAGACCGACCGGCAAAAGGCGGTGTTGCGAAGGATTGGGATGGTAAAGTGGACATGCGGGGAGTGGTGTGGGAACGAGGGAGAGAGGTAGGTACACGTGAAGGGGTGGGCGGGGGGAGGTGGAGGGGGCAGCGAGCCAGTTAGCCACCCGACTCATTAATCCTTGTGCCAGACCGGTGACCATCAACCGCAAATAAGAGACGTCACCCTTTGACCCCTGAGCCCCGCCCTTCCTTTGGCCATCTTTACGCCCACTCCTTCTGTATCTCGGCTCTTCCGTCTTCATCTGATCCCCTGTACTCCCCCTCTCCCCACACCCTCCATCCATCCAGTCAGCATTTTAACAACAAGACCACGCACTTGATCTTTAATTTATGGAACTTTGGATATCTCTTCATTTATTACATTCTTTAGAGTCTGCTTACGTGAGAAACCCAAAATCTGCAAATCATGTGAGTGTTTCAGTGTTCTGGCAGGTGTCTGTTCACTCTGGTGGTCACTTCCTCTTTTCCATTATGTCTTTGTTCTCACTCTGTGCGTCAACAATGTGAACATTTTACGCGTGTTGTTTCACATTATTTTTCTGACTGCTTTTAAAAAATCTCTCGCAGTTAATTAAATGATGTTTTAAATTTAGAAATAAAATTAGTTTACACACACACACACACACACACACACACACACACACACACACACACACACACAGAAAGAGAGAGAGAGAGAGAGAGAGAGAGAGAGAGAGAGAGAGAGAGAGAGAGAGAGAGAGAGAGAGACAGAGAGAGAGTGTTTCCACCTAGTTCTTTCATTTCATAGCTTTTCTTCTGAACTTGGCGAGGAAGGGCGACAATCGATCGTGTGTGAGCAGTCTCCCTCCGGAGCTGACCGCTCTCCTGTTTGTCAAGAGAATGACACAGGACTTGACAGCAATCTGAACTCTCTGCGTCTGTGTTCATCCCCCCCCCCCCCCCCCCCCCCACACACACACACACACACACCTCTCTCTCTTGCGCGGTACCGTTTTATGATGGCGTAATGCTTGTAGTCATGATATATGAATAGTTGGGTGTGCTTTTCTCCTCAATAGCACCCAAAAGGGTTAATTTTGTATCATTGAAAATGTTATAGCTACTCAGTAATTATTTGTTTACTTACTTTGCACTTGGTTTGATAGTCATATCCCGACAATTGCACAGCATGGTTCTGTAATGTGGGATCCAATGTTGCGAACGCATGATGATTTTGTTTATGGTCAAACCAGTCGATTCACTATTTATCTAATTTCAGTAGAATGGTGAGTCCACTATATGCAAGGATTGTTATACGCACCATTGCTCACACGTCCTACACGCTAGAGGAAGACTCAGTTCGGTAATAAAAGTGCGTATTCTTTCCTTAATGTGAATATGAGATTAGTTTTGCTTCGCTTGATCATGACGTTAAAAATATAGAAGAGTATATG
>JADBJO010001718.1:137500-150000 GCA_016801955.1 Conus betulinus | reverse complement strand
CCTCTTGACGACTTGACATTGACTGCTCCTGTGGATTGCCGGTGCTGGGGCTGCGGCAGGGCCGGCTGGGCTGTGGCTGTGGATGGGGTGTCGGAAGAGCGGCGTGGGTGCACTGCCTCTGAGGTGGCGCAGAGGTTGGGACAGCAAAAAAAAAAAAAGCAAAAAAAAAACCCAAAAACAAACTGTGTCCGTAAACACATACAAATCTGATTTTCTTCCCAACAAATTTGGAGTCCCACAAGGGTCAGTATTAGGTCTCTATTAATTTCATTTTACATCAATGATCTGTCATTGTACTTGAAAATAAACAGTGAAATGTTTGCTATAGTGATACAACTATAGACACAAGTAATTCTGATGCCCAACAGGTTTGCAATGATATCCAAGAAAACATCAATCTTTAGGTTAAATGGACACAATTTAATCACACGGCTCTCATTCATCAAAAAACTATATATGATGATGGCTACAGGACAGAAACATCAAAATCTAAGCCAAAATCTAAGAGTACTTTGCATTTATAATGAAAAAAAATCAAAGAAGTATCCAGTCACAAAGTCTTAGGACTAGCAGTAGATAATAATCTAACTTGGTCAAAACAGTTAAAGCTTTTATCTAGAAGTTATCTAGAAGCCTGTTATTGACTATACCACAACTCTCTTGGGACTCAGCAAGCAATAATTTACTCAAACCACTAATTAGCCTTCATAAAAGAGCTGCCAAAGTAACGATAGGTCAACCATCCTCACTGGTAGGTTCAAATTATAAGCAGCAAGCAGGCGTTCTTGCATTTAAAGCCAAACTTCTATACAATAAGGGACTTTTCATGCATAAGATATTCCATGAAAAATGCTCCACTTTCTCTAACAAATATGTTCACTTTTAACAATTATCGACATACACATAAAATAAAACCTCCCGCTTTCAATGATTAATCTATACAAATCTAGTTTGGCATTTTCCACAGGTTGGCTATGGAACCATATTCCTCAAGAACTTAACATAAATCAAACTTTAAAAAATCAAATCTAATTTTCAAAATTATCTGATGAATGCCTGAGATCTGACTGCACTTTGTCAGTACAACCTTGAGTTAATCTGACAATAAATTGGTTTCAGTCAGTCAGACTGCACTCACCCTAAAATGTATTGATCATTCTCAATTCAGATTTAGTTTTTAACAAATATGCGATGAATGTTCAAAGTTGGCTCAACTGTACGCAAACTGCATTGATCATTATGTGCTAGTAATGTGCTTTTCAAAACATTTCACGGGTGTGTTTATCCACGTCTGCTTCATTGTCTTTCTCTCCCTTAATCTCCCTATCTATCGCCAGTTGGTCAGTCAGTCAGTCAGTCAGTCTCTCTCTCTCTCTCTCTCTCTCTCTCTCTCTTCTAACTAACTCTCTCTCTCTCTCCATTCATTCACCCCACCTCTCTTGCCCTGATCATTTTTCTCATTGTTTTTGGTGTTGTTGTTTATGTAATGAAACGCTTGACAAACCCATACAATCGGTCCCACTCAAACCCCAAACCAAAGAATAGATTTCAAATTTATGCCCACTCTCCCCTCTCAACATCCCCCCCCCCCCCCCCCCCCCCCCCCCCCATCCCTTTTCACTCTTGTAGAATGGCGCGAACTGCCCAACTTACACGATGTCTGACAAAGGGAAAAAAAATTTACGTCACAGGAAACATGTGATGTGTTTCGTTCTTCTCAGTCCCCCTCCAGTTCCTTTCAACACTCCTGCACTCCCACGCTGGGTGCACTACCCCACAGGAAAATTTTCATTGCATTGTAACAATTACCCATCTCACCCCCCCCCCCTCCCCCTTTCCCGGTGCTATCTTCACTCCTTCACTCCCCCCCCCCCCCATCCCGTGACATGAAGCATGTTGCTGCCCCCCCCCCCCCCCATCATCTCCGAGTCACATGCTGCTTCACTCCCACAAAGGGTAACCCACAAACCTCCCTCCTTCTCCAAACCCCTCCCTCCCCCCTCTCATATCTACCATCCATGTGCTGTGTGCCGCGGACCTCTGGTAAATGATGTCACTGTGTTTTCCCCAGCGATGGTCTAAATTAGCATTTGTTAATATGGACGCATAAATTAACCAACCACTGATCTCAGTGAGCCAGCGCCGATTAAGTTCAAACAATTTCCGAGGCAATTGATGGTAAGAATAGACCCCTCCCCCCCACTCCTGGTGTTTGACTGACACCTTGTCAGCCAGATCAGAAACCTGATTTTGCAGTTAGAAATACACATACCAGACACATAGGTTCACAACTTCACTGACCCCTCTAGACTGCCTGTAGATCAGAACAGTGAAAGATGAAGGGACAAATAGAGAGACGTCTGGTAACTTCCTTGATCTGAAGTCTAAGATCACTGTTTCATTCCCAGGAAAAGTAAGTAGGAACTATCTTTTACATTTTCAAAGCTACGTATTGATTTTATGTATGCTGTGTGGGTTAACATTGTAACTTTGTACAAATACTTGG
Source organism: Conus betulinus (assembly GCA_016801955.1). Lineage (NCBI taxonomy): Eukaryota > Metazoa > Mollusca > Gastropoda > Neogastropoda > Conidae > Conus > Conus betulinus. The sequence goes on along the minus strand of JADBJO010001718.1, from coordinate 147,494 downwards.
TGACATTTGTCAAACTGATGAATGGGTATTCTGTGTAGTAGTTTGTTAGCCATCATATGGCAAAAGCTCTCTCCCGGTGGTTATGATTCTTTCTTAACAATCTGACCACTATTCTTTGTGTTCGCCCTGACTTTTGCCAGTATGTAATTCTATCTGTTAAGATGATAATTCAATGATAAATTTAGATCAGAAAAACAGTATGCCTGTGCTAGATTAAAACTGCTAAGCTGATCTTGTAAATACTGGTGATTGTTGGAATGATTTATAGTAGACTTTAAGTCTACCCCACATGTGCACTTGGACTAAGAGTAGCTCAAGTCAATGTGATTTAATTCATAAGAAACATGGAAGAGTTGTTTTACTGAAACTTGTAAGCTTAACTCAGCCTTCAAACAAAAGTGGAGATTAACAGTTATAGCAGAATCTCTACCATAGAGAAAACTTTGCTGGCTGAGTCTCACACCCTATTCGCAAGATAAAAGGGTAAATGTGTACACTTGACAAACCAGCCATCAGATTCTCACCTACAGACCAAGTTCTCTTTATCACAGAACTGGAGGCCTGGTCACGCTACACATTGTAGCTAAACCATACTCTGGGGCTACGCCAGAAACCAGGGGAATGCGAGACACCATGGCTACACACGTAAAACCAGGGTGACACCAGACAACCGGTCTACATGGGAGGGGCAGTCACCAGCCACAGGAGAGATCAACTACCCTCTCCGATATAAGTTAAGCTAATGATTCCCCTGGGGGCTCAAACCCATCAGACCCTTACTCTCACTTTATGATGAAACAGTGAGAACCTGTCTATGAGTACTACTTTGGCTACTGCACTGGGTGCACACAAGCAAAGTGGATGTGTAATAACAATGCACATTCAGAGTAACTTAGACAGGACCACTGTATTCAAACTTAAGCGGCTGCACGGAGTGTAAGCAAGTAATGTTGGAGTGAGGAAGGGCCCCTCATTGATGTGGTTCAATAAGAACTGAAATCTTGCCTATTGAACTGACATGTAAATACTTACCTATGTGTAAGCAAGTACAGTTGATGTGTGAAATTGCACTTAACCTGTGCCAGTTCTCTGTTGTTGAATCAAATGTTGAATGTTTGAACTTCTCTCTTCAATTCGGTCTCTTGGAGCTACAAGTACTTCTAAGAGTACAGGCCTAAGGAAAATTATCTCAGAGCCACTATCAGAGCCAAGTATTTTAACAAGTCCCAGAACAAACAAAAATTTCTTTCAATGACTAGTACTGGAAAGTTGCTCCTTCTACCACTAGTAAGAGAGAGGGTGAAATGTTAAGATAATTCTCATTGAGAAATTATTCCAAGCCCATTCCCCTAGAAGACCCACCTACCACCCATCCACTTCTCATCATAGTTTATTGGTTTTTTTTTTCTTCTTCTTTTTTGACAAAGGTCTCATGCAATCAATTGTTGCATTTTTTCATGTATTTTGTTTGATTTGTTTTTTACTATACATCGATTTTTTGTTCTTGCACAGAGGGCTGGATGTAAAAACGTGTTCATACTTAGTCCACTGCCATCTTAAATTAAATTTGTTTTTGTTCAACAGGTCTGTTTCGAGCGCTCGCTCTCCTCAGGATGGTTTTGGGTCACCTACTGCCGGTGTTATATGGCCCATGTCGCTGTTTGCACGTGCGGATTGGCTGCACGTGTTGTTCGGTTTTCAGGTTGTTTACAGTTCAGGGTGCGTTTGCTGACAACAACGATTTCCATTTGTGCCTGCAGTTGTTTACTATTTCTACTTTAGTATTTAGAGTTGCTAAGTATGGTTTGCATAGTATTAACCATTTTTTCTGTTGAACATAGGTTGCATCTTTTTGAAATGTTATTGTATGGTGATGCCCTTTTTTTTTTTTTTAATGATTTTCCAGGATATGTTATAGTTTAGTTTTTTGTCTTTAAGTCTCCAAATATATTTGCTCAGTTCTGTTTGGTTTTTGTTGTCTTTTCATTGTTGAATGACTGTTTATGGTTTGCGTATCTGGTTTTGAAGTGATTTTCAGTGATCCCTATATATGTTTCTTTTTTCATTTTCTGATGTCACAGTGGCTTGGTATACAATGTTGTTATAGAGGCATTTGTTGCTTAAGGGACACTGTTCTTTTTTTTAGTACAATTGCAGAATTTCCTTTCTTCACCCTTCTTTGCTGTGTTGCTTTTCATTTTGTTGGATGAATCAATATTTTTAAGGTTAGGCATGCATGAATATGATAGTTTGATGGTGTTCTTGTTGAATATTTTGGACAATTTGTGTTCTTTTGGGAAGGATGCTGTCAAAATTTTGAAAAATTCTTTCCCTACGTTTGTTTTTACTCGTCCCATCATATGGAGGGTGTGTACCATGTGATTGTCCTTTTCCTGCTTTTTTTTTTTGTTTTTTTGTTTATATTGTTATCTGGGTGTATTGTAGTTTGTAGCTGTAACCACTTTTTTGCAATGCCTCTTGGTATTCTGCTGCTGCGTTGTTGAATACTCTTTCATTATGTGACAGATTAGATAATCTCTTGTTTATGCCATTGGGTATGGTTTTTAGTATAGATGGTGGGTGGTTGCTATTGATGTTTACATAAATGGGTGTGTCATTAGGTTTCTTGTACGGTTTATATATGTGGTTGTTGAGGTCAAGTGTTATGTCTAAGTAGTTCACACTACCTTTTGTTTGCTTCAATGGTGATTTTTTAAGTTATGGTTTTGGAAAATTTTGCATAGTTCTTTTTTCTTGTTTTCGATGGTTCTTGGATTGTTGTTCAATGCGCGAGGAGGCCGTCGTCTCTGTACAGTCCGACTTGCTTTCCGAGTTGTTTTTGGATGTTGGATAGCATAAACAGTCCGACCAGTTCGCATGTTTTGGCATGATCCCATGGTCACATCAAATGTTGAGTTTTTATTTGTTTTCTTGATCCATGTTTCATTTCTGCTGTATAGTTTTCTTGGTGTGAAGAATGATTTCCATTTCTGACCCTGTTATGTCTGTGTGTTTATTAGCAAATTTCAGAGCTTTAGTGAACAACGCAGCAGCAACAGAATACCAAGAGGCATTGCAAAAAAGTGGTTACAGCTACAAACTACAATACAACCCAGATAACAACATAAACAAAAGCAAAAAAAGCAGGAAAAAGGAAATCACATGGTACAACCCTCCATATGATGGACGAGTAAAAACAAATGTAGGGAAAGAATTTTTCAAAATTTTGACAGCATCCTTCCCAAAAGAACACAAATTGTCCAAAATATTCAACAAGAACACCATCAAACTATCATATTCATGCATGCCTAACCTTAAAAATATAATTGATTCATCCAACAAAATGAAAAGCAACACAGCAAAGAAGGGTGAAGAAAGGAAATTCTGCAATTGTACTAAAAAAGAACAGTGTCCCTTAAGCAACAAATGCCTCTATAACAACATTGTATACCAAGCCACTGTGACATCAGAAAATGAAAAAGAAACATACATAGGGATCACTGAAAATCACTTCAAAACCCAGATACGCAAACCATAAACAGTCATTCAACAACGAAAAAGACAAGAACCAAACAGAACTGAGCAAATATATTTGGAGACTTAAAGACAAAAAACCAAACTATAACATATCCCGAAAATCATAAAAAGGTCATCACCATACAATAACATTTAAAAAAAATGCAACCTATGTTCAACAGAAAAATGGTTAATACTATGCAAACCATACTTAGCAACTCTAAATACTAAAGTAGAAATAGTAAACAACTGCAGGCACAAATGGAAATCGTTGTCAGCAAACGCACCCTGAACTGTAAACAACCTGAAAACCGAACAACACGTGAAGCCAATCCGCACGTGCAAATAGCGACATGGGGCCAAAAAACACAGGCAGTAGGCGACCCAAAACCATCCTGAGGAGAGCGAGCGCTCGAAACAGACCTGTTGATTTTAAAACTTCCTTTTACCATCCTATTTTAATAGATGTTGCTCCCCAAGGGATTGAGCACTTTAAGAATTTTATTAGGCATTTTAGTGGTATTTTTGATATATATATATATATATATATATATATATATATATATATATATATATAAATTTTATGTCGCCATTTTCTTCATCTTCAACACACACACACACCCTTTTTTTTTGTAAAGATCTAATCTTTTTTAAGCCATTACTATAATGATGGAAAAATTGTTAGCCTGCACTTGCTTTCCTCAAATACTATTGTTTGGTCAATCAGTGGGAGAGATAGCATCTCTTAGGAGATCCAAGTAAAGGTTGTTCTGCACAATTCTTGGCCGCTGACAATGCTTGGATTAATTAACACCAGAGCTGACCCCTCAGACTGTTCAATAACTTTTGATCTCCCTTGCATCCTTGAATGGATCCTCAAGCATAGGCTCAAAGTTTGATCCCTTCATTTTATACTGTTTGCATAATGTTTTTTAATTTTTCAGCAACTTTTCCCCTCTCCACACTTTCGTTCTGTTTCATTTACTGCCCTTCGCTGGCTGCTTTGGGGGGTGCTGTTGGATTCTTTTTTGAAACCTTGTAGTACAAACACCACAGAATTATGGACTGTGATGTGTCTCTATTTGACGCCAAGAGCACAGACACAATCATCTGCGTCTCCCTGATGAATCCGATCCAGCAGACAAAAGGCGTAAGAGCAGGCAACATACAAAGAGATCTGCGTTCATGAGGGGGTTACGATGGTTTCCTTATGCAATAAGTGAAGGATTTTCATATTTATAATATCATTTCTTAATTTGATGTCACCATTTTCTTCACCTTCAACCCCCCCCCCCCCCCTTTTTTTTTTTTAATCTAATCTCTCTATATATATTCGTTCGATAGATCGATGGACACATTTACAAAAAAAAAAAAAAATCTATAATATATATAAGTGTACATTGGTTGAAGTTATGCATGTACATCCTATTGCATGACCATGTGCGTATTTGATCATGTATTTCATGCCTCTACATCTTGTTGTTTTAAAAGACGCTGATAGTTTCTGCTGGTATCTTGGCTCTATGCGATAAGATGACACTAAAGTTAGTGAAGCGATTTTGATGGAACTTAACGGAGAAACGGAATGTTGTCCAAAGACGACAAAACTGGTAAATTTCAATCAGCAGATCCAGGGATCGCTCGACCATGAAGATCTGAACCTGTTAGAGTGCTCTTCTACATCTAGGGGTATTATCATTTTCGATCTCATATTCTGTGCCACCTCAGTCAGTCGCATTAGCCCACACCACTCATTACATCTCCCCTTACTCAGCCACATCCTGGTTTATCCCATCGAATCTCCAGCACCACAGGGAGCGATCAATGTCGAGAAGTCATTAGGCAACGCAGCAGGGAAGACGCTGCACTGCTATCGGTCATGTCGGTAGTGCGCAGCGGCGCCTGTTCTGATCCACCATAACAATATCTACTAGTCCTTCCACCCTCCTACTGCCAACAATAATTGCTCAGTAGCAGAATCAGCGTGAGTGAGCGTCCCATGCTGAGGGCGCCATGACGTCCGTCCACCGACAGTCCCCATGACCTGGCCCAGACCAGCCTCCACACATTCACCAAGGGCCTAGATGTGGAGAGGAAAATCCAGACTGATGTCACCATAACATCTGAGTGTTCAATTCACCCGTTTTCCCCCTTCACTAACGTGATGCAACCAGTAGGTTCCACACGGACGTCCAGCCAGTATGGCCAGATGAGAACCAACAGTCCTCTTTACCAGTACGTGTGCACGGAGATGGCGTAATGTAGCAGGAGCTTGAGGCAGAACCCAGCATGTAGCGGCGATGAGGGGTTAGGGAGGCACCTGGATGAAAGACGTGGTAGACGATTCCCCCTGAAGTCATTGACATCACCCTTTACAAGCCTTACTTATGAGAAACCTCTCTCAGTCTCCTTTTGCGTTCTCCATTTCCCAACAACCCCCACCCCCCTTCCTGTCTCCCCTTTCTCCGTCTCTCTCCTCTTCTTCCGTCCCGTTCTTTCTGATCCGATATCATCATCATCATCTCATCATCTTCATCGCCACCACCATCATCACCCCTTCTCCCTCTCTCCCTTGTTCTTGTTCTTGTTCTTCTTCTTCTTTTCGTCGTCTTCATCTGTTCTGCTTATTCTCATTCTTCATCATCGTTATCTCCTTCACCTCCTTCTTTTTGTTGTTGCTATTGTTGTTGTTGTTGTTCTTGTTCGTCGTCGACATCGTCGTCGTCGTCGCCGTCATCGTCATCATTATCATCTTCTTCTCCTCCTCCTCCTCCTCCTCCTCCTCCTCCTCCTCTCTCTTCTCCTCCTTCTTCTTCTGTTTCTGCTTGTTCTCATTCTTCATCATCGTTATCATCTACTTCTTCTTTTTCTTCGTCGTCGTGGTCGTGGTCGTCGTCGCTGTTGTTGCTGCTGTGGTCGTGGTGGTGGTCGTCTCTTCTTCCTTATCATCGTCACGTCGTCGGCCTGGCGGTGCCTTTCATGGTGATGACAATGATGAAGAAGATGATGATGATGATGATGATGATGATGATGATGATGATCATCATCATCATCATCACCATCATCATCATTTTAATGTCTTGCACATTGAACTGGCGACATGTCAGGTATGGCATCTCTCTCTCTCTCTCTCTCTCTCTCTCTCTCTCTCTCTCCGTATATTTCTCTTTCTAATCATTCTCTTTCTAATCATTCAAAATCTACATCTCTAGCTCCTGTCTATATATGTATACATGTATGCATTTTTGGATGGATGGATGGATTTATGGATGGATGGATCGATCCATTATATATACAACTTCCTATGTGTTTATTTTGTCTGTCTGCATGTTTTCTGTCTGTCTGTCTATCTATCTATCACAGAACCATCGATCCATCTATTCATTTATCGCAGAAACATCGAAAAAAAAGTACAGAGAAAGAGAGCTGGAAACAACATCAACACACATTGAAAAACAGCGAGTAATATACAGAGACGGAGAGTAAACAGAAAAGGGAGGCGGAGATGGGTGATGGGTGGGAGGAGCGACACATCAACACACACACACACACCACACACACACTCACACACACACACACACACACACACACACACACACACACACACCGCCCTCAGAACAGTGAGATGATCAGGGAAACACAGGGTGTTATCTGTTTCACAGCTGGGACCTCACCTAGCGAGCTGTTGATGATAGCTGCGATATTGTAGCGCAAAAAAGCAACCCCCCCACCCCCCTTTCCTTTCCACCCTCTCATCCCTTCATCCTCCCCTTCTTCCCTCCCTCTTTCTACCCTGTCAGCGATGTCTCCATGCTGCCTGTGTTCATCGTTTTGTTTTTGTGTTCTGTTGATTCAAGGTTGTGTTACCGGTGTTAAATACAGGGAAACCGCTCAAACATAACAACTAGTAGGACTTACACAAAAGTATTCAATGACATCCTTTTCCTTTGGTTTGGTCACGAAACGCCACGTCACACGTCAATAGGCCCCAGCCTGAAATGAATAGCGACAACTTCAGGAAGACAACGCCGTGCGGGAGACTCCCTTGTCTTACCAGCTTGCAAGAAGCTGCTGACTGATGATGTGGACGACCAGATTTATAGGGCTACACACGATGCTCTCTCTCTCTCTCTCTCTCTCTCTCTCTCTCTCTCTCTCCTCTCTCTCTTGTCTCAGGCTCCGGACAACAACCCTCATCTTTGTCGTCATTTTTCATTGACTGCTGCATGGGAAGGGGAGATAGGAGGAACTAGAAATGGGAAGGGGGGGGGGGGGGGGGGGGGGAGAGAGAGAGACAGAGACAGAGAGAGAGACAGACAGATAGACAGACGTATACTTGCAAAATGGAGGGGAAGAGCTCAAAGCATAAACATGCACAAACGCGCACGCATACATCCCGCCCCCACCACACACACACAACCATAGAGCAATCCCGCACGTACATGCACACGCGTGCACACACACGCACACACACACGCACGCGCGCGCGCACACACACACACACACACACACAGCACGACCGCTCGAACACACGCATGCACGTGTGCACGCACGCACGCACACACACACACGAACACACACACATGCACACACATGCACACACATACACACACTCACATACACACATATATACACATACACACTCACGCACTTTTTTCTGTTACTGTTTTGGTTGCTGTCTGTCTGTCTGTCTGTCCTCTCTCTCTCTCATGCACGCACGCACGCACACACACACACACACACACACACACACACACAGAGAGAGAGAGAGAGAGAGAGAGAGAGAGAGAGAGAGAGAGAGAGAGAGAGAGAGAGAGAGAGAGAGAGAGACCAACTGACAACACAAAACGCGGGTAAAATTTACGCCGGCAAAGGGTGTGGGTCTGGAAGCGTAAATCCGAGTCCGCGATACATGTTTACACCACAACAGAGCGGGGAGAGCATCCCGCCGCACTTTGCTATTTGTAGTGGCGGGCTGTTTGTTTTCACACATCTCCTGCCCGGGCCCCAACGACACTAATATTACAGGGGACAAAATGAAACCGGGATAGCGCAAAAGGTTGGGGGCTTTGTTTCGCCGAGACATGGGTTTGATGTTTTTATCCCTTTCCACCCCCCCTCTCTTCTCTCTCCCTCGCACCCCCCCCCCTCTCCCCCCTGCCCACACACACATCTCCCCTCTCTCTCTCTCTCTCTCTCTCTCACACACCCCTCCCTCTCCCCTGCACACACATCTCTCTCTCTCTCTCTCTCTCTCCCCCCCCCCCCCCCCCCTCCCCTGCACACACATCTCCTCTCTCTCTCTCTCTCCCTCGCACCCCCCCCCCCCTCTCCCCTGCACACACATCTCCTCTCTCTCTCCCTCTCACCCCCCCCCCCCTCCCTCCCTGAACACACATCTCCTCTCTCTCTCTCTCTCCCTCGCACCCCCCTCTCCCCTGCACACACATCTCCTCTCTCTCTCTCGATCGAAAAAAAAATGTCTGTCGCTGTTTCCCTGTGAGACAGTGCTTTGGGTTCTCCGTATGTCATAGCTGGTCATTTAGGCTTACGTTTGGTGATCTTTTGTTTGTCGTGGACTTTATTATTCCCAGATAGATCAATACCAGGCATGTTTGTAATGTATTATATATTTTTCGTTTCATAAATTCTTGACGCTGCATTTATGATAGCCCCTTGACATGAAGACTATTTTGTCATTGTCAATAACAAAGAAAAAAAAAAAACAAACAAAAAACGATTCTGAAGCGTCTGAAGCGTCTCCTCCTCCCCCCCCCCCCCCCCCTCTCTCTCTCTCTCCCTCTCTCTCCCCCGCTTTACCGTTCCACAACATTGTTGGTTCCAGAGATCTAGTCTCTCCTACCCTCCATCGATCCTTCCCCCATCCCCCCCCCCCCCCCCCCCCCCTTTGTGTTTCTTACTCCATCACTAGCTGGCTGCCTCCCCTCCACCTCTGTCTGTGTGTCTGTCTGTCTGTCTGTCTGTCTCTCTCTCTCTCTCTTGGGCTGCCACTACACGCGCCTTCAGCGTTAGATTAGATTTGAAAGGCATGACAAGAAGAGTGACGACAATCCACGAGTAAAAGGCAGGTGAATGTCGATGGCATCACGAAAACTCACGAGTCAAGACGCAAAAGACATGGCAAAAGTGCAGAACATATGACGATAGTGCATAAGGTATATTAAGAACGAACAAGGCATAAATAGAATGCCGAAAGTTATGACAAAAACAAACAAATTGCAGAAGTCATTACAAGAATGCAGAAGGAGTGGACAAATGCTGAAGGCTGAAAACGATGCACAGTTTTTAAAATGCGCACACAGGTATGTCAAGGACGTAGATCGAATGACAAAAACTTACATGCATAATTATTTTTATTAAATGCGCAACATATAACAAGAACATAGAAGGAGTAGCAAACATGCAAAAGGTATGACCTAGACCTACAAGCGATGACAAAAAAACACACATGGCATGA
>JADBJO010001718.1:127500-132500 GCA_016801955.1 Conus betulinus | reverse complement strand
CAATCATTTGTGTACAGAGTAAAAAGCACTGGTGATAAAACAGTACCCTGGGGCGCGCCAGTTGAAATGACTCTGGAAGACGACACAACACTTTGATATCGAACAGACTGTGTCCTCTGTGTTAGAAAATCAATTATCCAAAGAATGAGCTTGTTACACACATTTATGTTAATGAGTTTCTTTGCCATCAGATGTGGTTGTATGGTGTTTGAATGCTGATGAGAAATCAATAAAGAGAATGCGTACAAAGGAGGCAGGCTTTTCGAGGTGTGAAAACGCATGATGGACAAGTGTGAGTGTGGGCATCATCTGTTGATCTGTTCTGTTGGTATGCGAACTGAAACGGGTCTTGGTACTTGGGTCTTTTAAAACAGAACAGAGGACAATTCTTTCAAGACATTTCATTGCAACAGATGTGAGGGCAACTGGTCGGTAATCATTTAAACAGCTTGGGTTGCGTTTTTTGGGAACAGGACATACAGTGGCATTTTCCCATAGAACAGGAATTATACATTCTCTAAGTGACCAGGTAAACAAACGACTGTAAACATAGGAGAGCTGAGAAGCACACACCTTCAACAATTTTCCACAGATATTATCAGGGCCCATTGCCTTTCTCACATTTAAACGTTTGAAAAAAGACTGAACATCATTTTCCTCAATCACAACAGAATCACTTCCATCAACGTCGTTTTTAACATTGCTTTGGAGCTCATCCTTCACTTCCTTTAATTCTTTACTAAAATCTTTATCATCAAATCTACAGTAAAAATCGTTCAGCTTTTCTGCAAATTGCTTCTGTTCTTTTGCTGTTTTTTTGTTACTAATATTTTGGTTTGAACATTTTCCTGAACCTGATAAAACCTTTATTCCTTTCAATGCATCTCGCATATTTCATTCTGGAACATGTTTTCGACTTTTCTCTTGTAAGCTCTCTTTGATTCTTCAATCTCTGTTTGCAGTTTCTTTTGTACAACCTTACGATCGCTTTTATTGCCTGATTGAAAAGCTATTTTTTCTCATTTAGAGTTACTTTCAGAGATTTTGTAACCCACAGTTTGTTGTTGGGAAATATTTTGATAGTTTTAGTAGGTACAATCATGTGTTCACAGAAAGAAATGTAGCTGGAAATAACAGCAGTGGCTTCGTTAATGTCAAAACTAGAATTCAGAAACAAATTCCAATCTGTACATTCAAAACAAGCCTGTAATTCATCAACACTTTCTTGTGTCCAACACTGCACTTGCTTTTTAGTGATAGGTTGTGTTTTCACTTTTGGTCTGTAAGCTGGCAAGAGATGAATGGCATTGTGATCAGACTGACCAACAGGGGGGAGCTGAACACACTTGTATGCAGATGGTATATTACACAGTAACATAAATCAAGTATTTTATCCTTTCTTGTAAAACATGACATATACTGTTTAAAAGAAGGCAGGTTTGAATTGAGGTCACAGTCATTAAAATCTCCGAGGATAAAGCACGGTGCTTCGGGTGACATGGCCTGCAGAGCGTGAAACAGAGTCCATGATTTCTGCGGCTGCACGTGCAGTATTTGCGGATGGTGGCACGTAAACAACAGTCATGAAGAGCTGTCCAAACTCGCGTGGCAGGTATTTCGGTCGCAGTGACACTGCTAAAAGTTCAACGTCACGCGTACACACTTGACGACGCACTTTAACGTTCTCACTGTTACACCACTTCTCGCTCACGTACATACACACCCCCCCCCCCCCCCCCCCCCCCCCCCCTTGATTTCTCTGTCATGCACTTGTCTCTGTCCATTCTCAGTGGCACACCAAATCCGTCCAAAGCTAAAATGTCATCTGTTATTTCCTCGCTCAGCCAGGTTTCAGAAAAACACAGCACATTCGCATTTCTAAATTCTTTTAAATTCATCAAATCAAATTGTTACCCGCCACACAGAATGAGTCTCTTGACACCTGTGGGTGATCTTCAGACTGTGTATGTCATTACATTCATTTTTATGCTCGTTTTAGTATCGAAGTCTGTTTAAAAACCAAATCTTTATTATCTGAGATATAATCTTATTTAAACGATAACCCTCCTACCATGACAAAAACTTTTGTGAAGATAATTAAGAACCGAATCATAATAGTAATATTTCCTCATGGCAAACACCGACTTTTCATAAAATTTTATACCTACATTAATGATATAAACTGGGGTATTTTCACAAACAAGAATTTCCCCCTTAAATGTGACAGTTTGATTAAGACTATATGTGTGAAACTTTCAATTATTGAAAAAAAAATATGAAGAATTCACCAATAGTAGTATGTGGAGTAAACATCACAATTTCTGTTTCAACCTACACCCCAACACAGGACCCTTGACGTCACAAAACTGCTATCCAGGCGACTCATTTTGTACCAGAAGGTCACCAAGGAATGTGTTTGAACTCACTGTGCCACATGTTAGGGCGTGGCAAGATTTGAACAAGCAACCTCGGTACCCTTCCACTGATTTCAGTAAGGCAGACAGGTATGACCTTGTGTAAGATCTGGGAAGTGTTAGTGATGGTCCTGGTAATAGCGGTATGGGAGAACACATGGGAGCATTCTAGCTTCATGGGCCGAGGACAGCTGTTTTCCAGGAAAACGGCCGTCATCCGTCAGGAAAACGATGTCAAACTGTTGTCTCTGAGGATCACAACCGTTTTCTTACAACAGCTGTTTCCATTATTTTCCCCTGGGAATTACAAGTGTTTTCCCCATTTTCTCAAAGAAAACAATTATCGAAGTTGTACCTAAGATCACAACTGTTTTCCCTAGTTCTGTGGGTAAAACAAGTTATTATCCTGATGGAAAACAATCTATTCCCTCTATTTTGCCGACCCATTTTCCACTTGTTCTTGTAAACAACGATGATAACTGTTTTCCCTAGTTTTGTGGGAAAAACGAGTTACATCCTGATGGAAAGCAATCTATTCTCTCTATTTTGTCGACCCAGTTTCCGCTTGTCATTGTACACAACAATCATCACTGTTTTCCATAGTTTTGTGGGAAAAAACGACTTACATCCTGATGACGAATTGGTCCTCTCGGTGAGATATGGTCTCCTGCTGAAAACAAGGAGAGTCGTAGTTTTCCAAAGAAAACTTGGATAAGGATTGTTATCTTCTGGGGAAAATGGGAAAACAATCATCATTCACTGGAAAACTGGGAAGGCAGATGTGATTCCTGGAAAAAATAGTTGTGACCCTCTAAATGTTTCCATCTTTTCGCTGTTTTCTTCCAGGATCATAGCTGTTTCCCGCGCTAAAAGCCGTTGAGTCTTTGGACGCTACAATGTTGCCATAATCACCTTTAGGTGCCAGTGTGCTCCCATACAGCGGAACTGTCATGATCAGCTCATTGATAGACAAGAAGGGCACACGTCATATGGAAATGTGGAAAGCCAATCAGTTGGTGGAGAGGGGTTTTGTAAACTCATCGCAGACTTCGATATTTGGAATAAACTGTCCTTAAGAACTTTAGGATGACAGGAAGTAAACTTCTCATTCCTCATGGGTGGAGGACAGAATGGGGCTCTGAAGCCCTCTTTGAGGAAAGCCACACTACTTCAGGTGGAAGATAGCCCCATTCAATGATGAGGGTCTGGAAAGAGTTAAACGCATTCTTCCTGTAGCTTGGCTGTCAAAGAGGAAAGGGGCAGGTCGTCTGGTAGAATTGCAGGGCTGGATCTTGCAGGTGGGCTGGGAATTGGCCTGTAGGGCGTCTTGATGGCAGCCCTCTTCAGGACGGTGTTTGTTTTGCAGAGGGCTGCCAGCCTCCCGGGGCATTGCTGCTCTCTCGCGTCCTTTGAGGTGAGCTGGGTACTGGAAGGGCAAACAATCTGGATTGGCTCCAAAGGAGACAGTCTGTTAACTGACTGAATCAAGTTGGCTCATTCTGCTAGTCTTTCTTTTTGGCAACAATGTACATTTAGGGCACCTCAGTCTGTGGATGTGTTGGTATCTATAACTCAAATCACATGATAATGACAGACATGCAAGAAGCGATCTCTGTGTTGTCGCCGCGTCTGAAAATTAGCCCCCTGCGCCTCACCCACCACCTCCACCCCGCCGCTATTCACTTCATCAACATTAGGCGTCAGTACAAAATGACCTGTTTAGTACAAATCACGAGTCAGTGTGTATTGTCGTAGAACTTTGGAACAAACATCACATATATAAACAACCTGGAGGAGGTGCGGCGGCGAGAGGTGGGGGTAGGGACAGGAGAGATGAGAGGAGACATGACATCTACCACCCACTCTTCTTTCATCCTTCACAACGTCTTCATTTACCAGGGGACGTTTTCTCTAAACTCTCAGATGTCCAGCCTCTGTGCTGAGAAGGATCAGGAGAAACGCTTGGTGGACGCCAAACCAAACATTTGAGTGCGACTGTCCTCTCACAGCAAGCATGTTTCGGCAGTTAGAGGGGTACAGCAACTGATTCTTTATTGCAGTTCAAAGAAACGACATCATGATCGATCAAAGCTTTTGTCCTCTGTGTCTCTAATCAACATGTTGATACTCATAAATAACACATTCAACCGATGTCACCCTGCCGCTGCTGAGGAGTATGAGGAATTCAACAGATGGTGGCCTGAATATGGTAAAACAGTTGCTATAAATAACTGCGATAAAAATACTTTATCTCTGACACATACATCTCCTATAAGTATGTTATATCTGACACATACACCCGCGCATTTTAGCGACAGGTATCCCTGATATCAATGTTGAAAACTGTCATTTTGAACTGGTTAATGACTGTAGACATGCTAGGAGGCCAGCCAAGAGGGCGGCAGTAACATGAAAAAAACGCTGTGGATACATCTCCGACAAAAACATTTTTTTAATCGTTTATCGGTGCCAGAGTAACAACGCCTGGGAATCACTGTAACTGATGAAATAAATGCTGTGCTATTGCTTGTAGAGCTGACATAATACAGACATTTGCACTCTTCAAATGAAGACCGCTTTAAATTT